>JAAEAF010014378.1:0-192899 GCA_011037195.1 Triatoma infestans | reverse complement strand
CGGAAATATCCGTTTTGAGGTCCCCTGAGTCTAAAAAAGTGGTTTTTAGCAAATGGTCTGTGTGTGTGTGTGTCCGTGTGTATGTATGTATGTGAACAGCATAGCTCAAAAACGAAAAATCGGAGAAAGTTGAAATTTGATAGTCCGTTTAGAGGTCACCATGGGATCTGACTGTACGTTATCTGTAAAAATTCCTCAACCGGAAGTACCACTTTACTAGTTGGATTTTTTACTTTTTTGCGATTTTCTCAAAAATGGCTCCGACGATTTTCTTTTAACTTTAAACATCAACCACACATACAAAGAGCTACAACTTTTATTAGAAACATTTCTCCGGGAAAATGCACTGAAGGGCACTTTTGAGGGAGGGGTGGGGTTAGGTTTTCATCTAAAGTGCTATTTCAGTTTATTAGACAATTCTGCCATCTAAATAAGGTTAATTAGAATTAAATATGTTGTTGAAATTCCGAGTTTGAAAAAAATCGGATAACCGGAAGTGCGTTTACTTTACCACTTTACTAAATGATTTATTCACTTTTCGCAATTTTCTGAAAAATGGCTCCGACGATTTTTTTTGAAACTTCGTATATAAACTAAACATGCAAAGATCTACAACTTTTATTTAAAACATTTCTCTGGAAAAATTCTTTTAAGCGCACTTTTAGGGGAGGGGTGGGGTTAGATTTTCATCAAAGTGCTATCCTAGTTGATTATACAATTCTATCAACAAACCATAATTAGTTAGAAAATAAATAGATGGCTGACATTCCGAGTTTCAAGAAAATTAGTAAACCGGAAGTGCGCTTTTACTGAACAGTTTTTTCAGTTTTCGACGAATTTCATTAAATTTGGTACACAAACTATAAAATTTGTCAATTATCATTTTGAGAACTGGAGTAAGAGAAAGTTGTGTGAGTGTTTCACACCAGATTTTTTTTTTTTAACACGCATTTTATAATAAGAAAGTATTTGATGAAACATGCGTTTTTTTTTTTTTTTGCAACGCCATGGTTCTAAAGTGAAGAAAATTTCAGTCATGCTAAATGAGAGATTTACCATATACACAACAGCTAATATACAATACCTAAGAGTCAGCCATTATTATAGAGTTTAAAGAACTTAAAAATAAGTTATAGAAAAATATTTTTGTAAGCCTGCCAATAGCCGCTATAAACTATCTTATTTATTATTATAAATTCAATAACTGGTATAAATTACCATTATTCTTCCATAACCATCTCTAACAAAGTGGTAATAGAAAAGTAATTGAATATAACTATTCGTAATTTTATTACTTATGTAAATATACATGGTTTTATGAATCTTTGAATTTAATATGATAACTTACACATATTTTACTAAGAAATTTTTTTTTCAAATAATTCAACTTTATGTTGAAGAATAATTGTGAAAAAAGTAATAAAATATTTAAGATATTTTAATTATATTTAGTGCATTGGAAAACAAAAATTCCCAAAAAGTATACACAAGTGATAGCCTCATATTAAATCAACAGTTAATTATATCAAGTTAAACAAAAACATATTAAAGAAAATCGTTGGAAGACACTTAACATTCGTATCGGAGACCCCTGCACAATAACTAAACGAAATATCAAGTTGTGCGTAAGCAATTATGTGGCGAGCTTGGTCGTTTGGTTGCGAGCATGAACTTGTAACTGGGAGATCACCAGTTCGATTCCAGCATATAACTGCTAAATTTGTATGAGTTAGATTCTAAGAATTTTGATTCTATGCAACAAGTATCACAATTTTTGAAATGGCGGAATAAAATTACCTAATTACAACAAAATATTTGTAATTAAAAATTTATATTTATTATATTTGAATTTATTAAAACGGGAGCTTTATCTGAATATATTGAAAAGCGCTTTGCAGTCTTAGCTGGACTTCTTGAGCGCAAAAAAAAGATCAAGGTTAAGAATCCTGTTTTATAAGAAACCTTATTACTTTCAATCACACTTTCTCCAGAAGCTCTACTAATCTCTCATGCGAAAAAATTAGCAAGTCATCTAAATTACCTATATTTGGATAATTAACGATCCGATTATAAGGTTTGATTTCCGTACCTTACAAAACCACCCTCCGAAAAAAAGGCGAGTGCTGCATTTATTATTATTTTTATTTTGAAGGGGAGCCGCAAAGCGGCAAGGACTTTAGAATTAATAGTTCTTATCTAATTTGCCTGTAGGTTGAAGCCCTAAGCTAACTAACGCTCCTTAATCGGTCGTTACGGAATGAGAATACCATTCGCCTGCCTTCAGCTCACCTAAGCCTTCATTGATAACTGCTTAACTGCAAATGATCTAAATCTAGTCCCCGTATAGCGGAGGCACTGACCAAGATAATGTTATACAGTTTCCCCTCTCTTCTGCTTCAGAGTATACAAGAGTTGTCATCCATCCCCACGATAAGCAGGTGCCCCCAGCTACGGAAGTACACCAAGCAATAGCGCCGCCATGATTCCTGTATCTTATAACAGTCATAAAGAGTAATTTACGGCATTTTGTCTTATTCTTTCAATAAATTATTTTGGCTTGACGATAACCTCTCACGCTAGTCCAGTCCTCTCCAATGTTGGTAACCTCCATTTCTTGGTAATCCTCTAATACTATTTTAGGATTTCCAATTGAAATAGTGATCAACAAGCTAAAACCTTCCTTTCGCTAGCTCAACAACTCTTTCATTCTTCTACATCTCTGAATGTTCAAGGATTAACAAAAGGAGAATTCATTTAATAGCAGGGACCTAGTAGCGAAGGTCAGAACCAAACGGTAATAAAAACTGCGGCGTGCTGCCCAAAATTCTCCCATGAAAATCTCAATCTCTATCAGCATTTCCTGGTTTCTCATTGATGTGCTCCAGGGATTAATTTTTTCGTCGGTTATTTAAACTAAGTTATATGTAAAAAAAATCGTATTATTATTTTTGAGCACTCAAAACTGAAAAAAAAAAATACACTCTAATCAAGATAATTTTAATAGACCGATCTTTCCCGATTTCTTACGGTTCTCTTTGTCATGATATTAAATTTGAACTTCCGTTTTTTAAATTGATTAAATTGATTTGAACTTCCGGTTCCTTTTACTAATTAGAAAAGGTAAAAATCCCTTTTGCTTCGTCTTTGTTAGAAAACTAACATTGATTTTCCAAATAATGTTTACATTTCCTTGATATTTAAATCTGATAATCATTAATAAATTGTTTATCTTGACCAAACTGCCATTATAAGAAAAGTTTTGAAATAAACATTGCATACAAGTTTAACAAATTAAATCTTTAAGTTTCATTTTATAATGAAGATGGGAGTCTGTTCACTAATCACAATTATATTACAAAAGTTAACATAACGATAAAGTATAGAATCTCATTAAATAGTTGGGCACATTAAGTTTAAAAACTTAAGTGTTGTTAGTTAATATTTGTATAAGGAGATGTGACCAGTTTCCGGTTATGCCAGGCTGCATAGTAATGAGGTAAAGGTCCAGGATCGGAACAACCTGTCTCATCTTAGTGTCTAGCTGGTTAGTATATAGCGAGCCTCATCGTTTACTTTGTGATTAAAAAAAAAATACTGAGTTCAGTATAGACATTTTTACTTTTTTGTTATCGATAAATACTTAGTAAAATCATCTAATATAAAATTTTGGGTTTCTCATTATAAATATACTTTAAAAAAAGTGATTAAAGGTAATTGTGATTGAAATTGTGATACCAAATTGAAGGTGTAAATGGCCACACTTAAATATTTTAATTTAAAAAAGAAATATATAGGAAACACCCATTTTTTAAATAGAGGCACTTATTTATTTAAGATTTTTAATATAGTTAGATAAAAATTATTCTCTTATGTTGTTAATAATGTAATCTGATTGATAATTGATTTAAAACAAAAAATACATTCTTTGCAATGTTGTAAAAAGAAAATTTTTAATTAGGGTTATTTTCTAAAAATTAGGACCAACCACTTAATAATGTTATCGACTGTAAAAAAGTTGCTTCACTTTTGATCCAAACATCATTATCTTCTATAAACAGAATAAACAAATTATAATAATAAACTAAACGCGTCTTTCAACTAATCAGCAAGCATCTTTCTTATCAGTGTAAACAAACTCTAAGGACGTTTTTTACTGGGCATTCTATTCAACAGAGAAATATTACAGTCATTTGTTTTCTTAATTAGACATCATCACTAATGAGAAGAGTGAATATAGACGGGATTAGACTAAATTAGATATGATATGGGGACAGATACTACACCCAGGGAGGGTGAATGAATATTATTCTGCCGCCAGCTGGTCTAGACTTGTTCTGCCTGAAGAAGAAGAGTGGCGAGATATTAGAAAGAAATTTTTTTAGGCAACAGGATGCACTAGATGATGTAAATATATCCTGAAAAAAAAAAACGACACTGAAAACAAATTGTCATTTTTTTTTGTTATTACTTTTTTTCACTCCTAGTAAGAGGAAGTATTGTAATTGTGTCAAATTTTCGATATCGAGTTTTCACCGGAAATATCCGTTTTGAGGGCCCCTGAGTCCGAAAAAATAGTTTTTAGCAAATGGTCTATGCATGTATGTGTAGTGGAAGTACAAAATGAAAAATAATAGTTTTTAAAAATAATTTATCTAATTTTGTTAATATATTAGACTGTGAATTTAACTTCAAAAAGAGTGTATTTTAGTGACAGGTACTGTAAATTAGGATCATAGCAAATAGAAAAACAAAGGCACAAAATCCCGTTAGGAGAAACCTTTTGTAAAAGAAAATTCCCCCGCTAGAGAGAGAGAGCAATTCCAAAAAATAGAGTCTGCCATCAGCTTTCAAATAGTTCAGTTCAAAAAAGACAGTCTGCACTTAGCTTTCAAACAACTGAGTCTCAGTTGCCTTTATTCTGGATAAACGTTATTTTATTAAGATACAGTGTGACATTGTAATATCCTTAAATTTACTAAGAGATAATATAATTATTTATAAAACAGTGGTGCTTTCTTAATTATTTTATACTTCTATATTTTCCTCAAACATACAAGCCCTTTATTTTAAACAACGCTCATGCCACTTACTACAAATACACATCACACCAAAACATTACATATGTATGTATGTATGTAAAACAGCATAGCTCAAAAACGAAAAAACCGTAGAAAGTTGAAACTTGATATTCCGTTTAGGTAACACAATGGGATCTGACAGTACGCTATCTGTCAAAATTCCTTAACCTGAAGTATCACTTTACTAGTTGTTTTTTCTTTTGTTTTTTTTTTAATTTTTTTTGCGATTTTCTCAAAAATGGCTCCAACGATTTTCTTGAAACTTATTTTCTTTCTCTTGCTGCTATATTTTTATAATTGTATTAACTGCAACCGGAGAAAGTCGTGTGTGTGTTCACAACAGATATTTTTCTTAAGATGAATCTATGGAATATATTGGTGTCCGTATATATATCAGTGTCGTTTGTGATATAAACATAAAGTTGAAGGTATCTCTCTAGACGAATTGATTGCAAATCCCAGACGAAAATCCGAAACCGAAAGAATCCGAAACCCATGCTACGACGGATACAATCATAGATATTACTTTATCATTCTTGTATTTTAATTATTTTATCTTTAACTATAGTCAAGTGGATGTTTTTTTTTTAAGGCTTTTTCGATTTTTTTCAAAAACGGCACCAAGATATTTTTTTTTTTAACCAATAGAACACGTAGTTTTGTCGCCGCTGTTTTATTTCAAACATCTTTCCTATAAATTTGATTTTAAGTGGTTCTAAGGAAACTTAAAAATGTCACATACTGTTTCATTAATTTGAACTTTCTATTAATATTAAAAATGTAATTAAAAAAAAAATTTCCAAGAAACCAACAATTCCAGAAACACCTAGAGAAGATTTAATCCAAAACCTGTTTAGCAATTCCGGCAGACATGATACGATTAGGAACTTCATATGTTGGGCAGCGATTGCCTTGTGCCGTTTAAGCCCCCAGGAGGTCATTTTCAATAAATAGGAAATATTCTTTTATCGTTTTTTTTTTTAAATAAACTAGATTTTTTTTTAATGATGTTTTACCTGATTTTTTAAGTCTCTTATGGTTTTAAAATAGCTTATAAGTTTTACCAGCATTTGAACTCTTTTATTTATTCGAAATTAATAAGAAAATTCGCTTTTAATTTTAGTTTACGAAACAGAAAAATAGGAACAAAAAAACGATGAAAATTGAATCTTTATGGTTGAATATTTCGGCAATGGTTTGAAATATTGTAGTGAAATTAACAGCATTTTCCTTCATTTTTTTTTTAGTAGTTTTCAATACAGTAGTAAAAAGTGGGGGGTCAAAAGGAAATCGCCACTTTCAATCACCGATTTAAGATATAAGGCGGCAATAAAATTAAAAAAAAACAAAAAAACATCAACATCATCATAAACTAGAGCGAAAATACTTCAACAAATGTTTGTTCTCACTTCTTAGATATCTTGCTTCGTTTAAGAGTTATTTCTTCAAAATTGGCCCGTTTAAATGGGACACCATCTATACAGTCAAATATTCTATCGGATAATATAGGATTAAAATTCAATGAGTTAAACCAGAACGATGTTAAACGCTACCATTAAAGTCTACTACCATTGTTTGTTTTATTAAGGATTTCTAGTAGAATACTATAGACTATAACTCAGATTCAATAAACTAAGAAAACTATCACCCAAACAAACCTCCAGTTTCATGGTGAGTTACTAAAAAAATTGGACATACTCCTCCTCCACGTTCAACACTGCCTCCCCCCCCACCCAATTTGCTGCCCTTGAATATTTTGTTTTTGTTGCATACTATTTAGAGTTGATGATTCAATCAATGTACAATGACCAACTATTATAGTAAGAAGGTTTTTCTTATTTATATAGATGAGTAATACAAAATTTTTAATGAAGTTGGGGGAATAAATATTTACCAATCAATTCAAATCTCGAGTTATAGATTACGTAAGAAAATATTTTTGGTAACTTTCTCTTACTGCTTGTGAAAGAGAAGTATTTCGAGTATATATTTTCGAAATAGAGTTTTCACTAGAAATATATTTTTATAAGTACGAACGTATTAGGTTTATGTACCGCTACTGCATCTGACACGAAGGTTTCGAGCAAAATCCATTAATTAAACAATGGACGTGCTATTATACTGAATGTTTTTTTTTTTTTTTCCGCGATTTTTCCAAAAATTTTTACTTTCCCTTACTGAATGATTGACCGAAAAGTCCAAGGGAAACGGCGGAATTTTGAATTACTCACTTGTACAATCTAGAACTCAAGTAGCAAAAATTTTATCAAACTTTATTGTTTCAATGCCATGCGCGTTCCTGATTTAACCTCTAGATCATATCTGGGATTACAAAGATCGTTGCCTTAAGCAGTTTCCCTGAATCAAAAATCCTAAAGGACTTATAGCAAAAGTGTTGGATGTATTGTAATTCTGTCAAATTTTTGATATCGAGTTTTCACCGGAAATATCCGTTTTGAGGTCCCTGAGTCCAAAAAAATGGCTTTTAGGTGTGTGTGTGTGTGTGTATGTATGTATGTGAACAGCATAGCTCAAAAACGAAAAACCGTAGAAAGTTGAAACTTGATATTCCGTTTAGGATTCTCCATGAGATCTGACAGTACGTTATCTGTCAAAATTCCACAACCGGAAGTATCACTTAACTTGTTTTTTTTTTTTTTTACTTTTTGCGATTTTCTCAAAAATGGCTCCAACGATTTTTTTCAAACTTGATATATCAACTACACATACAAGAGCTATAACTTTTATTTGAAACATTTCTCTGGGAAAATGCATTTAAGGGCACTTTTGGGGGGATGGGTGGGGTTAGGTTTCCATCTAGAGTGCTATTTTAGTTTATTACACAATTCTATCATCCAAACAAAATTAATCAGAAATAAATAAACGGCCAAAATTCCGAGTTTCAAGAAAATTAGTAAACCGGAAGTGCGCTTTTAGTGGACACTTCTTTCAGTTTTCGACGAATTTCATTAAATTTGCTACACAAACTATAAAATTTGTCAATTATAATTTTGAGAACAGGATGTAAGAGAAAGTTGTGTGAGTGTTTCACGCCAGATTTTTTTTTTCTAGCGAAATTGCTTTTGGTGGGTTTCTCCTGTGAGCAGAAACGTTAAGCTTCCCTTATAAAGTATCATTTCAATACAATCTTCCCCCTATATAATTTTAAGGTACATTAAGGCCAAACCTAGAAATCAACTGTGTGACTTTACTGTATAGGTTTTTTCCTTTAAAGTCGATCAGATGTTTTTCTTAAGGTAAATTTATTGGTGATTCTATAGTGATGCCCGGAGAATTCTCATGGCAAGTCATGGTTTCAACCCAGTCACTACCTTTTGCACCATTACCCGTCAGTGAGCTTGGTTGAGGCTCCGAGGGAGAGAAAATCTAAGGTTAGTGCTGTATGGAGCTGTACATGAACCCAAGACCTTTGCGTGCTAATCTAGTGAGCTACTATTTAATGGCCCCCATATCAATCTACATTGTAACTCACAGCAGCCAACACTACGATTCTACATCACGCTAAGTCAACATCATCGACCCCCTCTTCTATTCACCATATCCTCTTTTTTTCCCGCTAGATAAATCGTAAAATAGAAATTGTGAGTATAAAGTTTCAATTGTTGTGTTTCACAATTAACCGTCCATTTACCTTTATCCTGCTACTACTATAGTATCATATTTCAAAGTTCAGTATAGTCTAAAAAAAATGTCAAACTGTATGGAAAATGGACTTTGATTATACTTTATTCACTATAATGAAAATTTAGTCTTTTAAAGATTATTCACTGGTGTCTGTCTATAAAATCAGTACCTTAAAAGTCTTGATATTAGACAGAGGGGCATGGAAGAATGGGCCGCCAATTACAGGCGAATCTATGTGGTACACGGACGGGTCCAAGATGGGTGACGGAGTGGGAGCCGGCGTGTACGGGGCTCATCCGAGATGTAATATCTCGGTGAGCCTGGGAAGGCTAGCTACGGTCTTTCAGGCGGAGCTAGTCGCGATTATTATCTGCGCCGCCGAAATAAGAAGACGGGGAGTGTATAACTCCAGAGTCGTCATATATTCGGATAGCCAGGCTGCTCTGCGGGCAATTGACTCGTGGGAGATCAGCTCAAGGCTGGTGTGGGACTGCCTAGGTGCACTCAAGGAAATTAGTAGCCATAATAAGGTCTTCCTGGTTTGGGTACCTGGGCACTCGGGTCACAGAGGCAATGAGGCGGCGGACCGCCTGGCCCGGGAGGGTTCAATGAGAGCGCTTATCGGGCCGGAGCCGTTCTGCGGTGTCTCAAGATGCCTCAGGAGTGCATCCATTAAGCTATGGATGCAGGACCGATCAAGGGAATGGTGGGTCAAAACTCCAGGCCAGAGGCAGGCGAAAAAGTTTATCCATAGCTACTCGCCCAAGCTAACTGCAGAATTACTCCAACTAGGCCGGGTGGCCATAAGGATAGCAGTTGGCATTCTCACTGGCCATTGTAGACTGAATAAGCACATGCATCGCATGGGCCTGGCAACGGATAGCCTGTGTAGGTTTTGTCAGGAAGAAGAGGAGACGGCACTGCATGTGGTATGTCAGTGCGAGGGGCTGGTCTGGCTAAGGTACCGCCTCTTTGGTAAAGAGAAGCTGGTGCCAACAAGCCTCAGCCAGGGCCCTCTCTCGGACCTATTAAGTCTTCTAAGGCAAGCAGGACTCGAGAGGGTGCTCTAATGGCGGGTGTTCTGATTGACCACCTGGGAGCCCCCCCCCCAATTCCACAGTTCGCTTAAGGACAGGATAGGGGGAGGGTCTCCAACTAGGGGGGGTGCCACAATAGATCCTTGGGGTGTCGCGGTGGCGTAGGCTGAATAGCCAATTCCCCCGGTAGAATCTATCTATCTATCTATAAAATCAGTAAAATATTTCAAACGTAGAAAAATGAAGTACATCTTTAGAAACAATATTTATTTTAAGTTGGCAGATAAGAAAACGCTCATAAAATATTATAATTACAAAACTAAACTAGTAAAGAACTTAATTAATCTTTTAGTTCAAAATAAAACACAGAAGAGTTGGACCCTCCTGCTGTTTGTCTAAAAGACGGGGTACATCATATACATAAGGAAAAAGTAATTCCCACGATGTAGGTGGTGGCTAACAGCTCTCACAATATTGTTAACACCATACAAACAGTAATAACTTATATACAGCTATTGTTATACATGCACGACTTTCTTGAACCAGTTCATGCTTTTTTTTTTTTCTTTTCGCTTTTAAGAAATTACAGATACAAATATTGTCATCCTAACTAATACTTTCAAGTAGGTTCCAATAAACAAGGTTATCTTTAAATACTAATGTATTTAAACATAACTGTTTTGGAGTAGAAGGTAAAATTTTCATACAGAAAGTTTTTTGTCTGTAACTAGGTTATTGCTATGAATTATTACAAAATAACTTCTATTAATATTTGTCTTGTATGGTCTTCCTAGTAGAATCACAGGCGTCATACAATCTTTGTGCTCTGCTGAACCTCCCTCCAAACAACCTGGTTCAAGGCTTATAGTGGACAATCTCGTGATGCAAGGCAAAAATTCAAAATTCAAAATTCAGCACACTCCTGGCCACCGTACCCAGCGCATAGCGCCAAAACCGGTGCCTATGGTCACTTAGCCTTGCCTACTATGTAGGCAAGTTTCCATCCCTGCCACGTGGAGGCGGACCTCTACATATCCGTCTAGTCCGGCGCATTACCGCTATTTCTCGAGCAAACAGAGCGAAGTCTTTAAAATTTTGAGCACTTTTCACCAACTCTTTACATTCTCCCGGCCAATTCTCTCCTCTCCTTTTCACTTGAATTCCATATGGATTCTTGCCTCGTCGAGGAGAGAACATCGGAAGAGAACGTGATGCACTGTGTCCCGTTCACCGCACTCGCAATTCGGGGAATCTTTCAAACCCAACTCATTGAGCTTAGAATTGAACTCCCCGTGGCCCGTGAAATATTGCGTTACGGTTTGGGATAGCTCCAGCCACCGCATCGATAGTCTGTGATGCACATTTGGAAAGAACTCATATGTAATTCTTCCTGTATCTGCCTCATCCCAGCGTCTTTGCCACTTCCCAATCTCATACTCTCGGATCTTATTTCTTGCAAGAGTAGTAGGCATTTGACTGGACAGCTCCTCACCAGTGAGGACAATCTTGACCCCTTTTTAAAACTTATGGGTAAGGGCTCTCATCTCAACGAGGAGATCAAGCGGCAACACACCAGCGACCACCGGTAAGGAAGCCGTGGATGATGTCGCATAGGCCCTTGTTACAGAGCATAAAATTGCTCTTTGCATTCGCAACAGAGTGCCGCTGTACGACTGCATGTCAAGCTTGTCGGCCCAACAGGCAGCTGCGTACGCTGCGACATTCTCTATTACGCCCGTGATGCAAGGCAGGGAGCTTGTATACCAGTGAATCCTTACCTAGCCAGTGCGGAATAGCCGGTAATGAGCGAGCGGACCATTTAGCGAAACAAGGCCGCCAATGTCCCCCTCTTAAGGAGCCCATCACAAGGACCAAGCTATGGCTGAATTAAGAGCAAAACTGTTACAAGGAACAGCGCCAACAGGAGATACTTGGAAGGACCCCTGAGTGAGATTGTACCGGTTTGACCTATCAAGCAGAGATTTCATGGCCAACTTTAGATTGACGACTGACCACCAAGCTCATTTCCGCAGGAGAGATGTTAAACCGTCACCACTTTGCCCCCTGTGCGACATACAGGCTCTATTGAACGTGCTATACTTAGAGGATTGTCCTAAGTTAAAGAGCTTTTCCTACGACGTTTGTTTCTTCGATTAATATTGAACTGAGAGTAGGGAGAAGGCCTTACTGCCTCCTACCGGCGAAGAATAAAAAAAAATCTGGTGTGATACACTCATAAAACTTACTCCAGTTTTCAATATTGTGATTGACAAATTTTATAGTTGATACACCAAATTTAATGAAATTCGTTGGAGTTATTATAGAGAAAATCGCAAAAACTGAAAAAAAAAAAACTGTTTAGTAAAAACGCACTTCCGGTCATCCGATTTTTCAAACTCGGAATTTCAACAACATATTTAATTCTAATTAATATTATTTAGATGAGAGAGAATTGTGTAATAAACTGAAATAGCACTTTAGAGGACCCTTAACCCCACCCCATCCCCAAAAGTGCCCTTAAATGAATTTTCTCGGCAAAATGTTTCAAATAAAAGTTGTAGCTCTTTGTATGTGTAGTGGGCATACCAAGTTTGAAGAAAATCCTTGGAGCTATTTTTGAGAAAATCGCAAAAAGTAAAATAACCATTCAGTAAAGTGGTACTTCGGAATGAGGAATTTTGACAGATAACCTACTGTCGGATCCCATGGTGATACCTAAACGGAATATCAAGTTTCAACTTTCTACAATTTTTTTTTTTTTTTTTTTTTTTAAGCTATGCTGTTCACAAACATACATACATACATCCATACAAGCAACAAAAAATACACCATTTTCTAAAAACCACTTTTTTGGACTCAGGGGTCCTCAAAACGGATATTTCCGGTGGAAATTCGATATCGAAAATTTGACACGATTACAATACTACCTCTTATTAGGTGTAAGAGAAAGTAAAAAAAGGTGAATTGGGTGGGTAGGCGAATGAATGTGCTTGTGTATGTGTACAATGTAGCGTGAACATATAAATTAATTGTTAACAGCCGATGTTATTTGTTGATACAATACTTGAATAATGTTGTCAAACAGTATTGACGACTATTAATCATTATTTAAATTTGTTTCATTCATCTATCCATTTAAAACAATATGTCTCAAGTGAATCACTACACTTTCTCTAAAGGCAATTTACATAGTTGTAATTGAATTGCCTTTAAACCTTACAGTTTTGTTCTAAATATTAGTTGTCTTCAATATGTGAGGGAGTATTTATATTTTAGTAAAACGACGTTTTTGGTAAAGCGGACCTTTCTTGCACACGCCCAGTTCTGACTTCCACTTAACTATTTTCTTCTAAATCAGAATTTTAGAAATATTTCTATTTATTAATACTATGTAGATGATGGAAAGCTTCAAAAATGATATTTGAGAGGAGAACCTACCGTTATCTCTTCCCCAGAACCTTACCCCATAATGAATTTTCCCGCAAAATATTTCAATTCATGGACTTAAATGTAATGGATTAGATTGACAGAAGGGGAGGGCGGGCCTCATTCCACCGCCACCTATATTAAGAGGTCTATTGTGGATCCCCTAAAATTATAGCGCATCCCTTAGCTTCGCCCTCTTAATCAAGCCTAGCAAAGCTGAGAGTGGCTTCGTCATGAAGTTCGTGGCTTCAGGATTGTTTGTCCCCAGTTGAAAAAACCTTATCCTCGTTAGCTTGGCACAACGGCACCGGATGTGTCCTTCTCGACTCCGCAGGATCGGCAGAACGCGTTACCTGCAAGTGGGTCTGTTGGACCTATTCAGCCTAAAATGCCCTATTAATTAGACCCACTTATGTCCCATCGACTGTGGCTCAGTAGATCTATGGTAAAATTTGGGCAAATGTCTCTTAATGAAAAGTTTAAGCCTGCCTCTGTCTTGGTGTACATTCCCACCATTGCAGACACTGTTCTTCTATCCAGCCTTTGATAGAAGTTTGAATTAGGCTCCTGGACAACCCGCAGAAGGTTACGGGACCTATAAAGGTATCCTTCGAATCCTTCCTCTCTAGGGCATCCGCCCTATATACCTGAAATATATATAGTGTACATATCCAGAGTTAAAAGAAAATAACAAAAAACTGAAAATCCATTCATAATAGTGGTATTTTGCTGAGCGTTTTTGACTAAGAACGATTTTCTTCGAAACCTTCATGTCCAAGATACAGTGGTTGTACGTAAATAGACTAACATATTTGATCTTTCAGCAGCAATTTTTCTTCTTTCAGATAGACATTTATTTTATGTCTGAGGTGAAAACTCAATTTGATTTGTGAAAATTTCAGTGAATTGAAAATTTGACCTAATTGCAATTGCACTTTACTGATTCTTCCTTTTTTTGTAATAATAAAAGGCTAAGGTATTTAACAGATTCCAAAAAAAAAATCCTTATAAATTTCCTACTAAGGAAGTTAAAGAATTTATGGAATTTAATATATTCTCAGTTATTAAATTAATAAAAATATTTCTCCATATTTATATACATTTCACGTTTTATAAAATATAAATATAGTATTTCTTAAGAAATAAGAAATTGTTTGTTTATTTAAAGCAAAAAAATGAAAAATATTTTTATAACATTTTAATGTAAATTAATCTTCATTTTGTGTTACACTATTTGTATATTATTCAGAACACGTACATCTGACCAACATCTCGCTGGTATTAAATATAATCTCATCTATCTGTAACATCCCTTGACAAAGTTTACTATGAAATCTAATTTTGTTTATTAGAAATAAACTAATATTAATAACTACATTTGCATATTGTAGATTGTTTAAGGGGATTATTGCACTGCGACCTCAAAAATCTATTGAAGGCTCCCCGGAGCATTCTCAGTGCACTGCCGGCCTCCAAGCAGTGTTCTTTACTACAGACAACACTGCCCAACACCGGACAGTGAGTTGTAGAGGCACTTGGAAGAGAAAATCTATGGGCAGCATTCTGGATTCGAATCCGGGACCTCTGCGTTGCTACTCCATTGCACTACCACTGAGCTAATCCCTTCCTTCACCCTTGGCTTAGGCCAATTAACTAGGGACGCAAACCCTAGTTTGTGAACTGTATTTGTCCTTGTCTGTATAGAGTAGAGTAAGTGTATTGTATACTGTTTTGACGAAGTGCATGAAGTACTAAGCTGTGATAACATGTTGGGTCGCTACTCCCAAGTAACTGCATGCAACAGACATCCCTTGCAGTTTAGATCATCATTTGCATATAGATTTTATCTAATATGTAGGTACAACCTAAACACTTCTTACTATATAATCTATATAAACAGAATTGTCAGTATTTATTCCTAAAATGGTTTCGACGATTATCTTTAAATTTGATTTGACAATTATTTTTTTTAAACGCGATGTAAAGTGAGACGAAATTTCTGGTGATATTCACAATATTTACCAAGCCAGCCTAGTATAGCCAAATCTAACCCTAACCCTAGTGAAAAATATAAGATTATTATTAATAAAGACAATATCCAACAAGCTATCCAAAAATCTTCCTCAACCCCTAAAGCCCGTCCCTCTCTTCCTAGACAAGAACTTCCTAATCATATCCGTTCCCTGATTGCAGCTAAACGGTGAGCAAGGAGGGTTGGCAGCGCACCCGATACCCCTCCCACAGAAGAACCTTTAACCAGTTAACTAATTTCCTGCGTCAACAATTAATATCCTAACGTTCCTCTCAATATGATAAATATTTGGAATCACTCTCCACCGACGACAATTTCCTCTGGTTAGCCACCAGAAAAATCCTAAAATACCACACTATACCTACGCCCATTCGTTCAGAAGATGGATCCTGGGTCAGATGCGACAAGGAAAAATCCAGTTTATTTGCTAATCACTTAGAGAAAACCTTCACACCTCATCCTGACCAAAACGATCCAGCACACATCAATCACGTCATAAAAAATCTAATTACACCTCATCCTCTAGAACTTCCTCCCAAACCTTTTCATCCTTCTGAAGTGAAATCCCTCATTGACCATACAACTCTAATGAAATCCCCAGGGCACGATCTTATTACTTCAGAGATTATCCGCCATCTTCCCCGAAAGGCCATTCCTAACTACAATTTACAACTCTGTATTGCGCTCCACTCACTTTCCCATTCAATGGAAATACTCCCTGATTACCCTGATTCCCAAGCCTCATAAAAATCCCAGTGACATATCCTCCTTTAGGCCGATTAGTATCCTCCCTGTATTTTCTAAGATCCTCGAAAAACTACTCCTTAAGCGCATTATCCCCATTCTAGAATCCCAAAATGTTATTCCTTATCACTAATTTGGTTTCCGTTCCCAGCACTCCACCATACAGCAATGCTTCAGAGTCGTGAACAAAATATCCTCCGCTTTAGAAAAAAAGAATTTCTGTCTGGGTGCCTTCTTCGATAGGGTATGGCACCCAGGGCTATCATATAAACTAAAGCAATTCCTTCCTACCCCATATTACCAAATCCTTCAATCCTATCTGACAGATCGCTACTTCAGAGTTAAGTGCGGCCTTGCGTGTACCGCAAGGAAGCATCCTTGCCCCGATCTTGTACACAGTATTCACTGCTGATATTCCCACACATCCAGAAACTCTGATCACAAACTATGCAGATGATACTGCAATATTATCTGCAAATCCTAATCCTGCTCAAACTTCCTCTTATATCCAAGAACACCTGGACCTCATCTCTTCTTGGTGCAAGAAATGGAAAATAAGACTGAACGAAAACAAATGCCAACAGATTACATTCGCTTTACGTAGACAAACTTGCCCACCCGTACGTATCAACAATACAGAAATACCGACTTCCACATAAGTTCGCGATCTAGGACTGTATTTAGACAGTCGACTTACTTGGAACCCTCATACGAGACTGAAAAGACAAGAATTAAATAGACGTTATGGACAACTACGAAGACTGCTTGGATGGAGATCAACAATAAACGTACAAAACAAACTGACTCTTTACAAAACATTGTTGAGACCTATTTGGACTTACGGAGCTGAGCTGTGGGACTCCGCGAAACAATCCAACATTCAGAGAATCCAAACCTTTCAATCCAAAGTCCTTCGCCATATTATCAACGCTCCCTATTATGTCTCAAATTTAACACTCCACAAAGACCTCAGTATCCCCTTCGTTAACAAGTTAATCCATACACGCTTCTTTAATTTCCACAATAACCTAGAGACTCATCCTAATCCCACTGCACAAGCCCTATCATCGTCAACCCATCCTGACAATCCTCCATTGATATTGAAACGACGTTGGCCATGCGACCACCTAAACACCTAGCTCCCTTTTAATATCCTGAGAGTTCCAGCATTGGTTGGCTCCTCTCAACATGCCAATCAGGAATCAACAACTTTCAAGAAGTCTGGATACTGCTATCAAGGAGTCCTAGAATCATTGGTCTAAAACAAATATTCAAGAGGTCAGAAAACTGTAAACAAACGGCAAACAAGAGTCCACAAATAAATCTAAATAAAATAAATATATCTAAGAAAATAATCACTCAGCTTTCTGTCTAGAAGCCCTTTTATAATCCAAAGAGTTCTATTCAAGCTAGTTCTATAATAGCAAAACGACATTAGTGAACAATCAAGAATTCAAATCGCCAACGCTACCATTCATCTCTATGATCAACATCGCTCTTCATTCGGCCATTCTAAATCTCATTTTTTTATTTTATATCCTCTTTACTTTCGTAAAATGCAATTGTGTACTAAAAGGAGCACTGTGTCTTATCATTATTTTCATTTTCTATCAATCATTTTCTGAGAAAGAGTTCTCGGTCTTCATCGGACAGACGAAGAGGTGTCATGATACAAAAAAGGTTAGGAATCCCTGCTCAAAACACTGAAGTAAGACTGCATGTGGTGTGTAAACAACAAAAAAAAAGCAAAGTTTATTGACACTAAAAGAGTTTTAAAAAAAAATTAGCAATCTGAATCATAACTAGAAATTTATTGTTGTGATAAATAAACTAAAACGAGTTTTTTTTTTATTATTCACCGAAATTGCCCATCAATAACTCATTACTTTCAACAAAGAAGTTTAAACAGGTACATTATTGCATAATTGTATGTTAAATAATCATGATGAATATTTCCAAATATAAAGTATGCAGCTGGCTGTATACAATAGAGTTAGCAAGTCTCAGGTGAGACACCGGTGGGTGGAGGGTGGGGTGGATGCCACCTTAACAAAGATGTAGTACCATTGTTATCAATTAGTTACACTCACTATATAAGGTCACTGGCTGCTTCTCTATTATTACGGTGTTATCTCCACGTATTTTATAACAATACATCATAGGATTCACATAATTTTCTTGCCCCCAACTAATTTTATGGCGTTTCCAGATAGGGAAATTGCTTTGACTTAAAGCTTTACGCATAACGTAATAAGACTATTTTTAAAGAACTTCATAAACTCCAGCAAAATTTATACCCAAAAAATAAAGATGACACCGTTAAGTAAGTAGCTTACTTACTTATTCTCTTCCTCTTCTACCTTGCAGTGTAGAGGATTTGCAAAAGAGACGCCATCCGTCTCTATCTCTGGCATTGATTTAGCCTTGCCTACTGTATTGCCAGTTTCCCCTTGGCATTCTGTAATATTATCTAGCCAGGTTCTCTTCTTCTTCCTCTTGGTCTCTTAACAGTACACCTGGCTTCATAGGTTCCTTTAGAATGCCTTGCATGTTCCATCCTTATAATATGCCCAAACCATCTTAGTTGGGTGCGCCTGATTCGCTTCCCAATCGCTTCACAATCCAGATTACTCCTAATAGTAGTGTTCCTGACTCGGTCCCTTCTTGTCTTATCCTCCACTCTGCGGAGGTATCGCATTTCCGCCGCTTGTAGACGGCTTTCGCAGCTCTTCGTGAGGGCCCAGGATTCACGTCCATATGTGAGGGTTGGGAGGTATATTGAATTAGAAATCCATAGCTTCGTTCGCTTAGAGATCTCTCTCTTGCTAATGAATTTTTGGTTGATGGCTTGGAACAGCCTTCCAGATGCCACACAACTTGCATTCAACTCGTCTTTAACCCTGCCATCTGAGCTAATACAAACACCTAAATACTTATAGACGCCCACTTGTTCGATTGGTTTTGTCTTTATCCTAGTGGTTTTGTATTTAAGTAAGTAACGTGGCATTAAAATTTCATAATTACTTCGGGTGTCACTATTTATTTTTGGCTATCACTAACTTTATTTGATCGCAAATATTTTAATAATTTGATGGCCTAGCAGTAATATCATATTGTCCTAGGCAAACTATTACAGCTTGGGCGAACATTTCCAAGTGAAGTTAGCAGAACTGGTTGATGACAGTGCGGAATGCCAATACTGACCTGCAAGTTCATCGGATATTTCCCTCAGCTTCCATCAACATGTTGAATGTAAGAAGAAGGTATCCAGGATATGTGAAAGAGATATCCTAATCTGCCTGTTGATTAAACTGGCCATCTAATCAAGTTCAACGTAAATATGATTGGAAACTAGCATCTCACAAGGCGGTACTTGTTCGCCTATTCCTGATAGGGGTGATATTTCGCAAGAACGACGCAATGAAGGCATTCTTTGAAATGGCTGCGAAAAAATTGATAGCCATGGTTAGTCAATGACAATAAAACAAAATACATGACTACCAGATTTGAATGCTAGGAAGTATTCCATGTTCTAGAGCCGAATAATAACTAGAGAATCCAGCGAAGATGCATATAATATATAAAACACCATCCAACCCAAACTGATATGTGAATGCGAACTTGGACTAGTCGAACGTGTAACAGGAACGCTATGAAGACATAATATCAACCAGGAGTTGATGTATAAACTGTTGCGAGAATTGATCAAGCTCACAAAGGCTCACTTTTGTGTCTGCAGCTACCGAATAGATTAGAATAGGCTGCTCACTTTTATAAAAGCCTTGAGTAAACACCATTTAAACTACCATATTTGATTAAGTAAATAATCAATTTCTGGCACTATTATTTCTTCCCATTCTACTTTTTGGCATCATAATCATTTATAATTAGTTCTCATAGTAATAACTTAAATAACAGTTAGTAACTCGTTAGCCAATCCATAAAGAAATCGTTTTATAGTTGGTGATTTGTTTTTAGTAATAACTTTTTACAACTTCAGATGTATAAGGCGCGCGGACAGTCAAGTTGTCACTAACACATTAAATATGTCACTGTAAACAAAACCGTCAGATTATTATGCCAAACAAGGTGTGACTAACAACTGGTAATTTTTAATTGCTGTTTTGTTTGTTTTAATTGCCACTGTCTGTGTAATGTGTGATCATCTTATTACTAATATGTATAACAGGAATGTTATATTATGAAGTATTCGTAATTACATTTTACTAATTAATAATCAACCAATAATTTTTTACTAGGCAGAACGAAATTTATTATTGTACAATTAAGGAAAATCTTGACTGCTCTAATCATTAAATAAATAAAAAAATCTGGTGTGGTACACCCACACACTTACTCTTACTCCAGGTTTCAAAATTGTGATTGAAATTTTATAGTTAGTATATCAACTTTAATGAAATTCGTCGGTGTTCTAATGGAGAAAATTGCAAAAATTGAAAAATACTTCCTAGTAAAAACGCACTTCTCGTCATCCGATTTTTTCAAACTCAGAGTTTCAACAACATATTTAAATTTAATTAATATTATTTAGATGACAGAATTGTGTAATAAACTGAAATAGCACTTTAGAGGAAACAATACCCTTAAATGAATTTTTCCAGAGAAATGTTTCAAAAAAAAGTTGTAGCTCTTTGTATGTGTAATTGATGTAACTAAGTTTCAAGAAAATCGTTGGAGCCATTTTTGAGAAAAACGCAAAAAAGTAAAAAAACAAAAAACTAGTAAAGTGGTAATTCCGGTTGAGGAATTTGATAGATAACGTACTGTCAGATCCTATAATGATATCTAAACGGAATATTAAAGTTTCAACTTTCTACGGTTTTTCGTTTTTGAACTATGCCGTGTGAAACACTCACACAACTTTCTCTTACTCCTGTTCTCAAAATTATAATTGACAAAGGTTATAGTTTGTGTATCAAATATAACGAAATTCGTCGAAAACTGAAAAAACTTCCGGCTTACTAATTTTCTTAAAACTTGGAATTTAGGCCATCTATTTATTCTAATAATTTTGTTTGAATGATGGAATTGTATAATCAACTATGATTACCACTTTAGAGGAGCTGTAACCCCACCCCTCTCCCCTAAAAGTGCCCTTAAATGAATTTCTCAGGGAAATGTTTTTAAATAAAAGATGTAGATCACTGCATGTTTAGTTTATACATGAAGTTTCATCAAGAAAATCGTCGGAGCTATTTTTGAGAAAATCGCGAAAAAGTGAAAAAATCATTTAGTAAAGTGTTAAAAACAAACGCACTTCCGGTTATCCGTTTTTTCAGAGTTTTATTCGGAATTTCAACAACATGTTTAATTCTAATTAACATTATTTAGATTACAGAATTGTCTAATAAACTGAAGTAGCAGTTAAGATGAAAACCTAACCCTACCCTTCCCCCAGAAGTACCCTTAAATGAATTTTCCCGGAGAAATGTTTCAAATAAAAGTTGTAGCTGTTAGTTGGTGTAGTTGGTATACCAAGTTTGAAGAAAATCCTTGGAGCGATTTTTGAGAAAATCGCAAAAACGTAAAAAACCAACTAGTAAAGTGGTACTTCCGGTTGAGGAATTTTGACAGATGACCCACTGTCGGATCCGTCTGTGATACCTAAACGGAATATCAAGTTTGAACCTTCTACGATTTTTCAGTTTTGAGCTATGCTGTTCACATACACACACACCCAGACCATTTGCTGAAAACCACTTTTTTTGGACTCAGGGGACCCCAAAACGGATTATCAGGGGACACGATTACAATACTTCCTCTTACTAGGAGTAAGAGAGAGTAAAAAATTTGACACGATTACAATACTTCCTCTTACTAGGAGTAAGAGAAAGTAAAAATTTGACACGATTACAATACTTCCTCTTACTAGGAGTAAGAGAAAGTAAAAATTTGACACGATTACAATACTTCCTCTTACTAGGAGTAAGAGAAAGTAAAAATTTGACACGATTACAATACTTCCTCTTACTAGGAGTAAGTGAAAGTAAAAATTTGACACGATTACAATACTTCCTCTTACTAGGAGATACGAGGAAAGTTAAAAATTTGACACGTTACAATACTTCCTCTTCATGGAGTAAGAGAAAGTAAAAAATTTGACACGATTACAATACTCCCTGTTACTAGCAGTAAGAGAAAGTAAAAAATTTGACACGATTACAATACTTCCTGTTACTAGGAGTAAGAGAAAGTAAAAAATTTGACACGATTACAATACTTCCTGTTACTAGGAGTAAGAGAAAGTAAAAAATTTGACACGATTACAATACTTCCTGTTACTAGGAGTAAGAAAAAGTAAAAAATTTGACATGATTACAATACTTCCTGTTACTAAGAGTAAGAGAAAGTAAAAAATTTGACACGATTACAATACTTCCTGTTACTAGGAGTAAGAGAAAGTAAAAAATTTGACACGATTACAATACTTCCTGTTACTAGGAGTAAGAGAAAGTAAAAAATTTGACACGATTACAATACTTCCTCTTACTAGGAGTAAGAGAAAGTAAAAAAAAACAAAAAACTATAAAAACATAAATCACATAAAAAAAAAACTACTCAATAAAATTGTAATTACGAATGATAGATTTTGCCCTAAATCCCTCTGTCAAATATGGCGGAATCGTAAGCATCCTGTAATTTTTCATGTTTGAGATAATTTGTTTACGCACACACACACACATACACAGACTATTCGTAAAAAAAAAAAACTTTTTTTCGTAATCTGGGGACATCAAAAAATCTATTTCCGGTGAAATCTCAGAATAAGAGAAAGTTTTTACTTTCTTACTGGTGTTATTGGGGAGGGGTGGGGTTGGTTTCATCTAAAGTGCTATTTCGTTTATTAAACAATTCTATCATCTAAATAATGTTAATAAGAATTAAATAAGTTGTTGAAATTCTGAGTTTGAAAAAATCGGATAACCAGAAGTGCGTTTACTTTACCACTTTACTAAATGATTTTTTCACTTTGTCGCGATTTTCTCAAAAATGGCTCCAACGATTTTCTTTAAACTCCGTATATAAACTAAACATACAAAGATCTATAGCTAAACCATTTCTCTGGGAAAATTCATTTAAGGGCACTTTTAGAGGAGGGGTGGAGTTACAGCTTCCTCTAAAGTGGTATCATAGTTGATTATACAATTCTATCATTCAAACAAAATTATTAGAAATAAATTGATGGCCTAAATTCCAAGTTTTAAGAAAATTAATAAGCCGGAAGTGCGCTTTTACTGAACAGTTTTTTCAGTTTTCGACGAATTTCGTTATATTTGGTACACAAATTATAACCTTTGTCAATTATAATTTTGAGAACAGGAGTAAGAGAAAGTTGTGTGAGTGTTTCACACCAGATTTTTTACTAAATGTTTGTGTCTTCAGTTTTATATCAATGGGAGAATTTAAAATTAATAAAATGATTTTTTTTTGGAGAAAAGCATCACGCCTTCCTCCCCTCCCTCCCCCAACTTTTCTATAAAAGAATTCTTCGAAAAAAGTTACAAAAGTGATAGATCTCGATATTCACAGTTAGCGTACAAAGTTAATGAAATTCATCGTTATTGTTTTTTTTTGTTTTTTTTTTGTATTCTTGAAACTCGGAAGTTTGGCAGTCTAATTATTTCCATTTAATATTTTTAGATGACCGAATTGTATAATCAACTAATAACAACATCTCCAGAAGCCTCCCCAAAATGACTTAACCTGGAGAAATGTTCCATATAAATGTTGCAGCACTTTATACGGGTAGTTCACATACTTCGTTTAAAGAAAAAATCGTTGGAGCCGTTTTAGAGAAAAATCACAAAAAACCGGAAAAAAAAAATGTTCCACTTCGGTTACACTTCCGGTTGATGAATTTTACCCGAAATCTTCCTAAATTCGGGCAAAATTCAGGAAGCGATGGTAGTACCTAAATGGACTATAAAGTTTCGAGCTTCCTGAGGGTTATCGTTTTGAAATATTCTGCTAAAAAATACACACATACATACAAACCATTCGCTAAAAACATTGTTGTTTCGTAATCAGGGGGGGGGGACTCCCCAAAACATATATATTCTGTGAAAACTCAATTTCGAAAATCTAGCATGGTCGCAAATTCCGATCTTAGGAGTAAGAGAAAGTAAAAATATGTGTCAATACGCAATAAATTATATCCATAAATAAATCCATGTAGCTTTTTTTAGTTGATTGATAATATTACTAGGTCCTTTATTAACTTCATTAATAAATATATGCTAAACAATGTTCAATTGTGACCAAACTTGATTGCTACTAAACATTTAATAATGTAAACTCTGGCAAATATGGAACAAGTGTTAAGAGTGTGTAACTGTTAGTCCAGGCAATGTGCCAAAGGTAGTATAAAATTTTAGCTGTTCACAAAAAGAACAGGCAAAAGCAAATGATTTGTTCTTTATGATTGACAGACAGTTTGTCTTCAATTCTTTAAAAAAATGTTATTTCCTATAAAAGTTGATACTCTAATGACTTCCTAGAGATTGAAAGTGAATCTGTCTGAGTTAATGCAGTGACTTTTTTTTTATCTTTATTGGTGCATGTTTTAACAAAATTAAAAAGTTTACAAATATTTCTTCATTGTTTTAACATTACTACTCTGTGATGATTTGGACTTGATAAGATGTTTTTTTTCATAAGGAAAGTAGGTGCCACAATTATTGGTTTGTCGCTGGTGTAGTAATTTTTCTTTCAGAGATATCAGTCTACAAAACAATCCACACGGGAGACCTAAAACAAGAAAATGAAGACCAACTGAAAGCTAGGGTTGAAGCGGATCATCAATCAGGCGATCAGAGATCTTTATTAGAAGATGCTAATGTTTCTTGTACAACAGCTTTCTTCACAATATACGCGAAATAAAAAACCTGAATAAATGGGTTTTGCAGGAGCTGAATGACAATTACTACGAAAAAACTTCATCTTCTTGATACAGTGTAAGAAATGATCTTTTTCTACAAGCGTGTAATAATGTGAGAATTACTAAATCAAAAGTAATGAATGAAGTTCTCCTTTCTTATACATGTGACAAAACGTAAAGGCAGCCATTACATTATATTATTCAACTCTAACTAGCCAGATATCTAGCGGCAATACGCGGAAATAAGATCAAAATAAATCCCATAAAACAGCGGCTTTGAGGTTATACAAAATGAAGCATTTAGGAGTAAGTAGGAGTATTTTATTAAAATTATTCATATAAGTTAAAGAACATTTAATGCCTTCCTCTAGGGAAGGGATTAGCTCAGTGGATAGCGCACTAGACTCCCACGCGGCGGCCCGGGTTCGAGTCCAGCTCTACTATCCATAGACTTTTTCTTCCTAGGAGCCCCTACAGCACACTGTCCAGGTGGTCTGTAAGAGAAAAACCCTGTCCGGAGGCCGGCAGTGCACTGAGAACGCTCCGGGCGCCATGACCACAGATGTTGATGCCTTAAATTAAAAAAAAAAAAAATTAATGCGGTTACAAAAAACTTTAATAATTTTATATTCAACACTTGAATAGAGCATTTTTATCTCGTTCAGTTGCCACACTTGCTGTGCCCTGTGGTCTGAACTAGAGTGTGAAAAACGTATTACTTTACCCACTGTTTGATAAATAACTATTACATGTGACTAACCATCTTCTGAAATAGAAAGGAAATTTCACCAAATTTGCATATATTCTTTCGATTTTTTAAGTACTCTTTTTATCACTCCATTTCAAGACTGACTTATATATATTTTTTATTAATTTTTCCTAAATCAGAATGATCCATTTCTAAGCATGGAAAACAAACCAATCGACGATTTCATACAGACTAAAAACCTTTTGAAAAAATATTGCGTGAATTACACTAAACAGTATATATAAAACATGTAGATACAAGCTCATAACGGTTTTAATGACTAGCAATTTCGCTTTGGGTGCGTATCTGGGTGAAGAGAAAACGTTGTTGATTCAATCTTATGAGAAAAAGTGAGGGACTGCAGATAGATACTGTAGTGGAAGGACGAAATCGAAAAATAATAGTTTTTAAAAATAATTTAGAATATTTTATAATTATCTTACTGCTGTGAATTTAACTTCAAAAAGAGTGTATTTTAGTGTCAGGTAGTGTAAATTAGGATCATAGCAAATAGAAAAACAAAGGCACAAAATCCCGTTAGAAGAAACCTTTTGTAAAAGAAAATTCCCCCGCTAGAGAGAGAGAGCAATTCCAAAGAATAGAGTCTAACATTAGCTTTCAAAGAGTAAAGAGTACATAGTCTGCACTTCAACCTTCAAACAGGACACTTCAGGAATCGCTCAGTGCCAATGATAGATATTTGCCTTTATTTTAGATATACTTCTGATTTATAATTGTGATACCTGTAATGTGCTTAAATTTGTTTAGAAAATAATATATTTATTTTAAAACCAGTGGTACTCTCTATATTATTGCTAATACTTCATTCTCTTTTAAACTTGCATACCTATAAGCCCTTTTTCTACAACACCGCTCATGCTACTACAAATACACAACATCACACCATTACATTACAATACTACGGACCTAGTAGTGAAGGCCAGATCTAAACAGTGATGGACCGCAGTTCCATGCCCTTAAGAAAACGCCCAAACTTTTAGATATATATGTATATATATACACACTTATAAGTAAAGGTTAAATTTTAGTTTCTAGCCGAAGAGGAAGTGTTGCGGTGTTGTCCAATTTAAGAACCAATTTAATTCTCTCACTAGTGTGTATGATAGTAACATTATTCAATTCTAAACAGCCAGAATCTAGTGGCAATACGCATTTGATAAATAACTATTTTTACCATATTTTTTTTTGTTTGACAAAATGAATGAGTTTATTAATACTGATGCCAATTAAAATAATGATTAGATATTGATGAAGTACCTGCCAAATTACCAAACCAAACTAAATCCCATTTTCTAAAGCTGTTGTTGACTGATATTATGCACTACTCCTTTTCGTCGCGAGGTCAATATTAACGCCGATCCACTGGTGATGAAATTTACTAGTTTCATAACATAAACATTCGACATTGATTACCCAGAAAATAACTTATAATATTGAACAACGCTAATAGATTGAATGTCTCATGTCTGACCGTCTAAACAGTTAAATAGGCTAGTCTTGAAAGCCAGATTCAGAAACAGATACCATGTTCAATATCTAAATCTAATAGTCATTATAGTTTCAACTATTATACAAAAAATAATATTCTTTAAGGAATTAAAATGACAACCGGTTTGCAAGACCTAACAAAAATGAATAAATTATAAGAGGTTTTTTTTTTTTTTTACTGCTATTCTTCTTTAACATGTGTTTGAAAAGAATAATTTTATGCTACTGATGGCAGATCGCCTGATAAGTTACTCACTCCTTTAACAGCTCCTCTACCCTTGAGTCACCATCATGTCTGGGAGCAATCAAGTTTGCCTGTAACTGTACGTTTTGTTTATATTTGCAAAAAGAATATTGTAAACGATGTAGAAATATTATTATCTAATCATAATATCATCATCACTCGGAAAGGATAAAATACTATAAATAGTGAATTTTATGTTGTATGAAAACAAATATTAAGTTAAAATACACAATATTTCATTAATAAATAAAATACACACACACACACGTCTGCTTAGATTAAAACTTTACCCATCCCATAGATTCTTCTTTTATTTATAATTTATTGTGCTTTTATTTATTTTTTATTTTATTCTCTATTTAATTTTGCAAAACCATATAAGGAATTATTTACCCTTTCGTGGTAATAATAGGAATAGTTTTGTTTCTTGTTCCAAATATTTTTAATCTGTTATGTATGTGACTGTATTTTGAACATGAATGAACATGTAAAAAAAAAAAAATCTGGTGTGAAACACTCATATAACTTTCTCAATTGTACAATACTGCAGTTCATAATTGTAATTGACAAATTTTATAGTTAGTGTACGAAATTTGATGAAATTCGTCGGAGTTTGTCGAAAACTGAAAAAAAAAAAAACTGTTCAGTAAAAGCGCACTTCCGGTTTACTAATTTTCTTGGAACTCAGAATTTTAGCCAGCTATTTATTTCTAATTAATTTTGTTTGCATGGTAGAATTGTATAATCAACTTGATAGCACTTTAACTCTTCCCCTCCACCAAAAAAAAGCCCCCCTTTAAATGACTTCACCAGGAGAAATGTTACAAATAAAAGTTGTAACTTTTTATACGGGTAGTTTACATTCTTAGTTTAAAGAAAATCGTTGGAGCCGTTTTTCAAGAAAATCCAAGAAAACTGAAAAATACATCGGAAACTGAAAAATCCAAGAATACTGAAAACGCACTTTCGGTCATCCGATTTTTTATAAACTCGGAATTACTACAACACTTTTTATTCTAATTAATATTGTTTAGATCACAGAATTCTAAAGTAAATTGAAATAGCAATTTAGAGGAAAACCTAACCCCACCCCAAAAGTACCCTTAAATAAATTTTTGTTTTTTGTATGTATAATAGTTGATGTACCAAGTTTGAAGAAAATCGTCGAAGCCATTTTGGAGAAAATTGCATGAAAGAGAAAAAAAAAAACATTCAGTAAAAGGGTACTTCCGGTTGAGGAATTTTGACAGATGAGTCCTACTGTCGGATCCTGTGGTGATACCTAAACACAATATAAAGTTTGACCTTTCTTCAATTTTTCGTTTTTGAGCTATGCTGTTTACTTTCATAACCTTTTTGGACACAAAACGGACATTTCCAGTGAAAACTAGACATCGAAAATTTGGCACGATTACAATACTTCCTCTTATTAGGAGTAAGAGAAAATATAAGCCTGGTGTCAAAACACAATTATATATATATATATATAACATTAACTTAAAATTTTGCTCGTTTGTTTTAACATAAATACCAACAATGGGATAAAACCTAACCCAAGCACATAGGGAAGCAAAGAGCGCGCTAATAACATAGAACCAGCCCCCCCCGCATAAATTTGAAATTCAACATCATAAATTCGCAAAACTATCTAAAACCATTTTTTTCTAGTAAAATGTTTCAAATAAATATGATAGGTTAGTGTTCCTTGGCTCTTTGATTTTCAAGGTTGTAACGACCCTGAAGAAGCTCATTCCAATATGGGCGAAACGTCGGTTTTTAACAAACTAATGACGCGATCTCAACCCGGAAACTCAAGTGATTTTCATAAAAAGTGTTTCTAATGCAAACAATAATGAACTTTCTGCATCTATTTAAAAGTGGTCGTCGTTTTTAAAAGAAGTTGTAAATTCAAAGTTCTTAAAACTTCAAGAGTGGTCATGGTCACGGACCACTGCAAATATGCTCACTTCAGAGCGCAGTTATAAGAAGAAGAAGCAATTCTAAAATAAAAACCCAAATTTCTCTTTCTCAAAGTTGAAAAAAATCTCGTGTGAAACACTCACACAACTTTCTCTTACCCAGTTCTCAAAATTATAATCAAATTTTATAGTTTGTGTACCAAATTTAATGATATTCGTCGAAAATTGAAAAAAAAAACCGTTCAGTAAAAGCGCACTTCCGGTTTATTAATCTCCTTGAAACTCGGAATTTCGGCCATGTTATTTATTTCTAATTAATTTTGTTTGCATGGTAGAATTGTATAATCAACTGTAAAGTGGTAAAGTAAATGCACTTCCGGTTGTCCGATTTTTTCAAACTCGAAATTTCAACAACATATTCAATTCTAATTAACATTATTTAGATGACAGAATTGTCTAATAAACAGAAATAGCACTTTAAATGAAAACCTAACCCCATCCCTCCCTCATAACTGCCCTTAAATGAATTTCCCAGAGAAACATTTCAAATAAAAGTTGTAGCTCGTTTTATGTGCAGTTGATGCACCAAATTTGAAGAAAATCGTCGGAGCCATTTTTGAGAAAAATGGCAAAAAAGTAATAAAAAAAAAACTAGTAAAGTGGTACTTCCGGTCGAGGAATTTTGACAGATAACATATTGTTAGATCCCATGCTGATATGTAAACGGAATATCAAATTTCAACTTCCTGCGGGTTTTCGTTTTTGAGCTATACCACTTTTTTTTTGGACTTAGGGGACCTCAAAACGGATATTTCCGATGAAACCTCGATATCGAAAATTTGACAGGATTACAATACTTCCTCTTACTAGGAGTTAATATAAAATAATATAGTACTTTCTTGATACTTCATGTAAATATGAATAACAAAACATTTCGTCCATAAAGTCATGTTCATAATTTATTAAAAATATCGCATGATTCATTTTAATAAATTATCATTTACTTAATGAAAAACAAATTTAGTCTGACAAGATAACATCTTTGTTACAGATCAGATAATGAACAAACAAAAAAACAAAAAAAAAACAAGTATTTAATTAATACAGAGAATGTGTACGACGAATTAATAAAGTAGAAAATAATACCAGGTGTACAATTCATTGTACAAATGTATAGTGGTGGTATTTTAGTGTGTGTTTGTGTGTGGTATATGAATGGAATGATAGAAGAAGAACAGGTACGTTGTTGTGTAGACGGTTCTCCATTCAGTCAATGAAACGACGTCATGTTATTGCGATATGCTAATGAATATGATAGACCGTCTAGCGTGGGTTGGCCGGTGTTGACACCACGTAAGGCCGGCACTAGGAGACTGTATGTCGTCCCTCTAATATCCACAACACCACATTCCTTTTATATTCTCCTAATGTTTAATATTTATTTATTTAATTTTTTTAAATAAGACAGTTAATTTCCTATTTGTATTATAATTTTCCTAAAGAAGGTAAAAAATAGAAGTTGTTTGGAAATAATTTAAATGAAAATTAATTTTATTAAATAATATATTACCATAAATAATTATTTTAAAACTAGCACATCTTCAGATTGCTCAAGGATGTCTATGTTGTAGTATTATGGTAATTTAAAGCACAACACATTACGAATATTAATTAGTTTGCCGCTAAAAACGGACACATAAATCCTCGGACATAATTCTTGGAAATTAAATCAACTATTTTATATATTCTGAAAATATAATGATTACAATAATTCACAATACTTACAGGGTCAATAAATAATGATTAACTCGATCATTCCACCACCTTCGTTGAAAATTGGCACTTTCAAGTGTCATTTAATTGCTCCTAATATTATCATGATAATGGTACCTCACCCACTATGTTTTGAATGGGCACTTTACAAGAAAGCCTTAGCGTCAGTTCCTCCCGAAACCCCCAAAATCAATTTTCTTGGAGAAACTTGTCAAACTATCCATGTGTAGTTAGAATGTTATATATTAAGTTTAAAGAAAAACCTATGAAACTGTTTACGAGAAATCGCAATAAAATCTGAAAGAAAAACGTGTACTGTATACAGGCACTTCCGACAACTGATTTTTAACTGAAACCTTCGTATCCCGATACTCTTGATGTACGTCCATAAAGAAAACTTTCTGTGATCATTTGTTTTAAAATTATTTGCTATTCAGTTTAGAATTATGTAAATCATTTCCAGAAAGCTTCCTTTTCCTTTAAGGTGTGCAGCCGTGCCCATAAGATACAATGCAGGGGGGGCCAGCCGCGCTTCGCATCTATCTGTATAGTAAATAAATAATACCAAAAGCGGTGGATAAATTTGACCACTATTTTTATTCAATTAATATACGGAACAATACGATTGGATTCGAAATCCTTTTGCAACCAATGCTATAAATTCTGCAGATGCACTTTCTCTGCAAATTCGAGAGGAATTTATTGGATTGAATAACGACGGGACGCTAAAACTGCAATTTGCTGAAGTGCCCGTTTGATGCATTCTGGATTTCGTTTAGGAAAGAATATCCTCGAATTTCAGAGCATTCTATTTCAATTCTACTCCTGGACATATTTATGTGAACAAAGATTTACAACTGTAATGTTAATTAAAAATGATTAGCGATCGTGTTAAGAAATCTTGATCAAGAACTTCAGGAAGCATTTGTGTTCACTGATAAGATCAGGTATCACATTAATTACCTTTTTTTTTTAAATTAGGTTGTATATGAGTAAGTATAGATCTTAAATCATGTATGTATATGGATCAAATAAAAAAATTATGTAATATTATGCATTCTATGATGTATATACATATATTTACTTTTGGTGAGCTGCGAAATTTGGGGAAGAACTTTGTTGTGCCGAAGAGTCAAGAAAAGGTTGTGGAGCACTGCTTTGACGGACTCAAACCATAGCCTGTTTTTAAGCAGGTAACTTCCAAGTTACGTCCAATCGACAAAATTCTTTTTAATTATTTTTATGTAGTATATACATACTTTTTTTCGCTATAATGTGGTTTGGAGTTGATTTTTTTAATTTAAGGCATGCCAACATTTATGGTCATTGGCGCCCGGAAGCCCTCTCAGTGTACTGCCGGCCTCCGGACAGTGTTCTTTCGTTATAGACAACACTGTCCATCACCGGACAATTGAGCTCCTAGGAAGAGAAAATTTATGGTCAGCACAGCTGGACTCGAACCCGGAACGTCTGCGTTGCTAGTCAGGTGCAGTAGCCACTGAGCTAATCCCCTCCCTGGTTTGGTGTTGTAAAACTAGAAAGCACCTGTCAATCTCATTTATATTCAGTTAATTTTTTTTTTTATAACTTCCTGTAAGCAAATATTCTCATGATTAATTAATATTGGATGGCTGTGAAGAAAAAAATTGGATAGAAAATTAAACAAGACAAATGGGCAGTCTGGTAGCGGTGATGTGTTCTAACTTGATTAATAAATCTGTGTGATTTATTAACAGATTTATTAACGAATAAACTTTAAACTGTGTGTTGGTTAAATTTCCGTTAAATTAATACTGTTTTAGTACTTTAAGCTAAAGGATCAATAAACTGTAGGTCAAGCAAGCCACTTCTGTTTAAATTGTCCAAGAATTTATACTAGTCACTGAAATTCATTTTTTGGACACTTTTTAGCTGAAAAAAAAATAAAATAAGACTTGGCAAAATTAAAATTTCTCGAAATGTATCAGCTAGAAATGATTTTTTATTAATCCCGTTTTATGATTAGCTCGAATTAGGTCGAGGCAATCAACTAAGAATGGAAGTCGCTTGTTTGGTGCCTTATTTTGGTGTTATCTTTATTTCCATAGGAAGTAGTCATAACGAAAATCATAAATAGAACTTAACTATTGTACATTTTAGTGATTCACTTTGTTCCTTTCTTTTGGTTGCCTTGATGAATAAGCAACAGACAATATGTGTGCATAAATGTTGAGAGACTCCTTCAGAATAAATTAGTTTATTTAGGAATTGGCCTTTCTAGGTCTAATCTAATAAATAAAAGCAATGAATGCTAAGTGGTTCTAAATCTGAAATTCTGTTATATTATCACAAAAGAGGTTAACCAATTTGAAAGCCGGGCAAAGTCAGTTATGGATTAGATTTGATTTTACACTACGCGATTCTCTAATAACAGTTTATTTACTACCTATCGCAAAGATTCATCTACTTTATTCAAAATATTAATTTGATAAATTTTATTTTAATACTTTAAGGGTTCTATGACAACAGCCATCAGGATAATCATGACCAGGACAATTGCCAGCCAGGATAATATCCATCAATATTAAGCAACGTTCTTCTTTTCTAAAAACTAGCAAGGTCTAGATAGATAGATAGGTAGATAGATATACATTATTCACACAGCACCAAAAGTGCAGAACAGTGTCAAAAAAATGTTTTTAATCATTTACTCGTTAATGGAGTAATAATTTTTATTTTGCAAATATTTTTTAAGTTCATATTTAAATTTGTTTCTAGATAAGCTCACCCGAAGAAAGACTCAGGCAAACAATTACAGATTTTAGCGGCCATATATAGTGTTTTTTTTCAACTTTTGATGTTCGATGTGCATTCACCTCCAATAAGTTGTTTTACCGTTCACATTGTATTATGTAGTCCCCTCTACGTCTAAACTTATTTGGAGTGTTCTAATACAAATATGGCACATTTAAGGATATAGCAGCAGGGTAGTGTTAGAAAGCCTAATCGCGGAAGTAGTAGGCGACAACTTGTATCCTTTCTAACCTTGCATATTATTCTCACTACCTTCTTCTGATACTTGAACACATTCACCGCTAGGGGCGCGCTTCCCCACAATATTAGGCCGTAAGTCATGACTGAATGGAACAGCGCATAGTAGGCCGTCTTCAGTCCTTCAATGGTCAGTATATCAGTCAGTCGTCTCATCAAATAACACAGTCTATGTCAATTTCTCACATTAATCTAGTTTCACAGACAATCCATTTAAGATTTAAACCTATCCGAAATCGGGCTTAAGGTAAGCCTATTCTGACAGAAATCTTGTTCCGACTAAAGTTCATAAACCTGATCTTGTAGTATTGTTCATAAAGCTGATCAGTCCTCTTTTTAAGGCAATGTATATTTATTATTATTTTGTTTTTACTCACAAACTCTAAGGACCAAGAAGAAGCTCTATATTACCTAGATATGTCTCCATTAATCAATAAAGATCCCACAAGGTGTCAGAGTTCCTAGTAGATACTACGATTTTATTATCGCCCTTTTCTTCTACTCTACTATATACTCATAATAGCCAAAAGTATGGCGAGGGCGTCTCTATGAGAATCGACTCGGAGGTATCATAACCGATACTGGAGGCTGGGGCAAAACAGGCAAAATGGTTATGCCAGAGCTGTGTAGAAAAAGGACAAGAGACATCCTAGGACTAAGCAGGTATCAGATTTCTCTGATAACTGGCCTGTTTACTAGGCATGGCAGGTTCAAAAAACATCTGCACAAGGTGGGGTTGGTGATATAGAGTCCTTGGGTAGACTGTGTCAGGAGGAGGAGGAGACGGCCTCTCACCTGCTGTTTGATTGCGTTGCAATAGGTAGATTGCGGTACGAGATCTTCGGCACATTGAGACCGGAGGAAATGGTACTCCAAGAAGGACTGGTGGGGAAGGTTCTGGACCTCATGAAGAGGGGGGGTTCCTCTACTAGGTTTCGAGTGGTTGGCACAATAAGCCTCAATGGGAGGCTGCAGTGCTTGGGTTTGAGTCCCCCCCCTGCATCATTCTAATTCTAATTCTAATATACTCATAATCAGTATTTTCGACTTTCAACAACCTTTGAAATAAGAATGCTACGAAGCTGACTGTGCCTAGGGTCTAGGGACATCCTTATAAAGTGGAAAGAAGGCACCTAATTTAGCCAATTTTTCAACCTCCTCATCACCAGCGATTCCTCATATGACTTGGTTTCCATTTAGAAGGATATCTTTGGAGAAAGGTAATTTTCCATTCTTCTAGATCATTCTTTTACTGGACGGTAAAACACCATGAATTTGGTAACTTCAGTTTTGTTGTGTTCAAAAACAGAGCAATGATGCCAGTTCATTTCCGTTCTGCGCGGTGGTTAAATGATCTGTTTACAAAGTGTAGTTTTCTTCTGAAGTAAATAAGAAGTAAAATTAGTATGTAATGCAGGTTAAATTCAGGTTTAGAATGAATAAAATATTTATATAAATAAAAAGAGAGTTCTTTATATAAAGAAAAGAATGAAAGTAGGAGTAATATATTGCATATGAAGGCAAGTAACAACTTACAAAGAGTGGGTATGGTGGGGGATATCTCTCCATTCTAATGAACGTATCCTAACACTCACATTGGGGCACACATTAAAACGTAACACCAAATAGATATAGGCTGTCCTACCCACACATTGACACCCACTGTTTCCTTCTTCCTTCCTCACATTATACACACTCACATACACTAACATTCACAACTCTATTTCATTTGCAATAACTATCCTAAGAATATAAAATTTAAATATTCTTTTATATTTTTTTTCAGTTATAGAAATTGGTAATATGCAGTTTTTCCATTGAATTAAAAAAAAAATGCTTAATTGATTTTAAGATCGCTGTTATTTCAACTAATTTGTTGATAAATTAAGAATTAGCCGAGTTTCTTTAAGAAATTTTGGAGAACTTAACTTGAGATCTGATATATATATGGTATAGGTTTTTCACTGAATGTATGACCGCAATGTTTAAGGTTAAATGGACGATCCATTGTTTTTCCTTGAATTCATCGATAATCTTCAACAGGGCCGAAACGATAATTAATTTTAGCAGGTTTATTCATCAGGTTCTATCTGATCTTAATTCTATATTGCTCTGTATTCAGAGAAGCTCAATCATTACAGTGATGTACTCACCAATACACAGAGCTCGAAGCTAGGATATGCTATATGGTATTTTTACAAAATAAAGTTATCATCAGGCGTACGTCTTCTGTGAAGAATTTAAAGAAGTTTCTTTTATCTAATTCTAGTCTTCTTCTACTTTCAGCCTACTGAATATTATTATATTAAGAAGGTTATTATGCTATTATTATTATTTTTTATTATTTATTTAATTTATAGATATATATAATTTTCAGAGATATTTTCCGTGATAGCCTGCTTCATTTTTTATGGTCATCGTCCGGTTTCGGGCTTTTGCCAATCATCAGGATATCTATCTCGATAAACAATGTGATAACACAGACTTGAACAGAGCAAAATCAGTTTTTTCACTCCCGGAACCGGTCAATGATCACAAAATGAAGCACGATATCATAGAAAATAACACTGCGGGCCCAATCACAACATATACATTATAATCTACTTACAAAAATATAAATAAAATTTGCTTGAAAAACAGAAAGCATAAAAAATTGAATTTATACAATATTAAAGAAAGAAGAATAATGAAGATACATGATAATACAAACTAACGATGCACAACAATTAAAGATTTACATGAGTCTTGTAAAGTGCGCAAAAGTATTTTCCTTTTGACTGAAAGTTTTTTTTTGCCTTTAACTACCTTAGCTATGCCACTAACCGTAATGAGAAACGCAGGGGACTGTTTTGAGGTTGAATACAGATACGGGAAAATAAAAAACGTACTCTTATAAAGTAAGCTTACATTGCTTTTCCTTTACTTAATACTGATTATATGAGTTTTCCCTTACTTTACATTGAAAGATGATGGAGCTCCTAGAAAGAAAAAAATCTAAGGGCAGCACAACTGAACTCGAACCCAGGTCCTCCGCGTGGAAGTCCAGTGCGCGAACCACTGAGCTAATCCCTTCCCTTTTTAATTTATTATTATATTGATTTTGAAATGTTAAAACAAAAATTTAAGCATTACTTTAAATATTATTAATATATATTGTAACAACTTGATCCAAACCTTAAATTTGGTTTACTTGGAAAGTGGCAATACACTAGAGATTCGATGAAATCACTTAGCGATAAAAAATCACTTTTACGTTCAATAGATTTAAAAAACAACTGTAGCCAATAATTTTAGTGCACACTAATTGCCACTTTATTCTATTGTGGTAGCAAAATTTAATTCAATGTGTTTATTTCAAAATAATAACTTTATGTGGTATTCAAATCGTCAGTCCTTAAAATTACAATGAGATGTTTGTATGGCAATGGCCAGAGGAGTTTTTAAAGAAAAGAAATATCTTTGTTGCTCTACGTTTCGGGAAGGCACCAGTGGTACCCGAAACGTAGAGCAACAAAGAATATTTTTTTTCTTTAAAAACTCCTCTGGCCATTGCCGTACAAACATCTCATTGTAATAACTTCATGTTATTATAATTTGTTTGTATACAGGACTTATTTGAGAAGTAATTACTAAGTTTTGGTTAAGACGTGTGTTTATAACTTATTAATAACTATTTAATTATGGGATATATATTTCCATAAACAAATAAAACATTTTTCGTATTAATCAAAAATGGAAAACACTGCTAACAGCAGTAGGAGGTGAATGTTTTTTCTTGGCAACTTCTGTTTTTGAATATGAATAACTATTCAGAAAATAAGATAAATAAAAATTACAGTGGAACCCACACACACCACAGGTTCTAGGCTGAAAAATTACTGTTACATAAATTGTAATTTACATGGCTACCGTGTGATTGAAACTTATCGTTCACAATTATTTTACAATAATTTAAAACATATTTACAATTTGAAACAGTAAAGATAAAATAAAAATAATGCAAGACTTTAACAATACAATAATGGCGTCTAATAGTGATAGTTAGTAGAAACAATGGTGCGTGCTAAATTATTTAATAAATAATAATTACTATAATTATAACAAAGTGGGTGGCGTTAGTTTTTTTTTTTGTTTTTTTTTAATTTGAATACTTTTTTTGAGATTTAATTATTAATAATTATAATAATTAAGTAAAGAGAAGATAAATTAAAATTTTTAATAATAATTATGGTTATAAAAATCATGAGTAAATTATAAATCAAAGAATACATGGTTTTTTTTAATTTTATTTGACATGTTTTTTGGGTAGTCTTATCTTAACCTAGAAGTTGCTTATTGATTAAATGTTAATCATCTGTTTAGTAAATCTAATAGGGTCCGAAGAGAGGGATCTAAAGCAGAGAGAGAGAGAGAGAGACAAAATTGAGAATCTCACTCGCTACTTAGGGCAGACTAGAGTGGGAGACTCTATATGTATACAGCTGCGCTCTCCCTATGTGATGGCATGTCACAAGCCAAATTAGTTCCCTGCAGTCCGCAAGGAACGCCAAGCTCGTATAAAAAGGAAACGAAGCAATCAATGGTTGGGGATGAAGCACTGTCCTACTTCCCCTACCACAGGGGTCTAAATTGAAAGAAAAAGGGACAATGGGAGCCCCATTCTAACCTTCTTCAAGAGCGAAGACACCTTCCGTGCGATCAGCTAACCACAAATATCTACTCTACACATCAGCACTTGCCTATCTCTCAGTCTCTCATTGAGTTTATCTCCCTGTCTCTTAATCTCTTAAGTCCTTAAAATCATAAGTGTATATATATTAATTATACTGCAGTCGTAAGAGCAATTAGTTATTAATTTTAAACCCCTGAAACTCCCATTACACCTACAAGGGACAGGCTTACAACAGTTTTTAGAACAGTTAACAACGAATCAGCAACCAATCACTATCCTTCTCTTCACTCATTCTAAATATGTCGCTACCTAATTTCTCTTATACGTTTAAAGTCCTGGCAGTTTTGTGTTACTTCTTCATTATACAGTGTTCAGCATTATTAAGTTTGTTTTTTTTTTACTTTAATTTAAGGCGCGTCAACATTTATGTTCATTGGCGCTCGAAGCCTTCTCAATGCACTGCCGGCCTGCGGACAGTGTTGTCTCGTTACAGACAACACTGTCCATCACTGGACAGTGGACTGTAGAGTCTCCTAAGAATAAAAAATCTAAGGGTAATGTAATGTGATAGCAGGAAGAAAAAGATATAATTTTTAAATTATAAATCTAAAAATTATAACTAGTGGTTCCAGCCAGCCGCTATCTTCAGGTCAAAAACCGCGGCAAACAAAACCCTTTCAAACAAGGGTCAATACACGGTCAAAGGAACGCCGCTAAAACCCTTTCAAACAGGGGTCATTATACGGTCAGTGTACAGAAGCCACCTGGCCGGTATTCCCTTCATACAAGGGTCAACGAACACTCAAAAGGCCACCTGGCTACCATCTATTAACAAACAGTCTTTGATAATCACCGACTGGCCACCATCTGTCACCATCCTGGTCACTGACCTAACTCACCCTGGTCACCGACCTAACTAAGGTCAACATACAGCAAGAGATGTCTTAGTGTGGCAAGTACTTACACACCTGTCAATGTGTGAGTGATACCAATATAAACGTCGCTCTACTGGAGGAGGGTATTATACCAGTCTACATCAGTTATACATTCAGTATCAAATCAGTATTCAACGTTCAGACATCAGTTCACGTCAGTTCAAGCAGTTAAGTTTCACACATCGCGAGCGCGTCCCTATTCAAGGTTTAAACATATATTTATTATTATTCATAATCATTTACAGTTGTGCATCTTAGTTACTATTTCAATCATTTTAAATTAATTGTAGTTATTATTTCAAACACTTTAAATTATTGTTAAAATATAGTCTATTTTCATAAATTCAGTAGTTCGTATTTCGAGTAACAACTCTCTAACTAACATCCACCTATTCTTCACTTCTACTCCCTATTCAAGACATCTGATTCCAATACAGTAGCACAGCTGGACTAAGTCCAGTACGCTAACCACTTAGCTATTCCCTTCTCTGTTATTACCAGTTTATTCATCTCTTAAACCCAATTCACTCCTTCTCATACCAATTATAGTAAACAATCATCTAATTTATTTAAACACTGATTTTTTTTTTTTAATAAATGGGTAAAAAAGATGTTTCGGATATTTGCCTTTTTTTATTTTTTATTTGATTCAGTTCAAAAAAAAAAAAAAAATCTGTTGTATTATCATTTTTCACCATCGTTTCCGTAAACATTGTTCGCCTTCTTCCGGGGAATCTTAAAAAAAAAAAAAAAATTAACATATGTTCACATAATTCATGTTAGTCGCCTTCTCGACGTTTGGTGCCTCCTGATTTCGCCGAACGACTGACACTTGTCGCCAAAAAAAGGTTCCAACTATTCTTACAACTAAATAATTATCAAAAGTATTTTTTTTAAAAGAGCAAGACAAGTAGCATCAGGTTTTTTCTTGTGGCTGCTAAGAGTTACATCACTGTTAGGTTTTTCCCCCAAGAAATGAACGAGGATGATAAACTAGAGGCGACTGAATTACAAGTGTGGAAGGAAAAACCATTATCGCCATTTTCTCCTTATTTCAAACCAACAAGTAACCAACCTAATCTTACATGGTTGGAAGCCGATTGAGGCCCTCCCCCGCATTGCATTTTAATGGGTAATCTGAATGCCTCATCCACTCTGGCTATAGCGCGACAAGACAGGGTCGGCCGGATTTTTGAGAATTTTGTCACATGTAATACCGTACAGTTTATCGATAATGATAGAGAGGAAGCCCAACTTTTCTGCCTTACAAAGGAGGAACGTCACACCCAGATTGTTATCTTGTACCAAGCCCAAATGATTTTGGCCATAACATTTTTTCAGTTAATGTGGTTAAAAAGACAAAGACATCCCACGAAGATAAGTAGATGCCCCCAAAAAAAACCCTAGAGTCCATGGAACCGTCAAAAAGTAAAAAAAAAAAAAAAAAATCACCTTTATAATATGATGGTCGTATAAATAGCAACTACGTATTGCTAGAATTGCAAATTTGAAGAAAATTGGTTAATCGGAAGTGCAGCTTTACTGAGAGGCTTTCTTTTGGAATTTTCGCTATAATGATTCAACAATTTTCTTTTGACTTGGAATAATGCTACTTGCACAAATATAAACTTACCACTTTTATTTGAAACATTAAAAAAAAAAAAAAAATTAATTTTAGGGTAGGTATTTTCTTGAGGAATCAGTAACGTTAAATTTCAAAAGTTATATAGGTTTGTTGGATTTTATTGGCGCTTTCCTCTGGAGTATAACCACTTTCGATTATTATTTGCCTTTGTTAGAAGCACTAGCACGTATTTATTACGTTAGGGATAAATAAATGTATCGCAAGTTTCAAGAAACTTTGCCCACTTTTATTATTGCATAAATTAAAAGTAAATGAATATTATTTGAGTGTTTTTGTAATAGGATCCAAAGAGAGGATCCTTAGCAGAAAAAAGAGAGACAAATGACAGGACCACTCTCTCGGACTAGAGTGGGAGAAACTACATAAATACAGCGATGGGAAATAGATAAACAACAGAGTTCATACAACTGAGGTCACTCGCCAGTCTCAACGTGTCATTACCCTTTACCACTCTACCATACTCTACCATAGTAAATGTAAAGTCTAGGCAGTCAGTGTCACTTCTTATATTATACAGTATTAGCCATATTTTGCTTGTTCATTCAAATCAGACCATTTCTCTCCTTCATCAACAACCCCATTATAGTTTCTTGCTGAGATTTTTCATTTAGTATTTAATCTAAACGTGTATGATGAACAGTTTTTAAGATTCTGTAGATTGGACCGCCCAGACAATGGTAGAATGAGGCTTTTATCAGTGAGAAAATTCTATTGAGTAGCATTGTGGGACTACTCTATAAATAATGGAGATATATTATTCCCAATAATTAATTACTTGTGGCCGCTTTGAAGGTGCCCAGAGCTCACTCTAGATTTCTTTATTTAATCTAATTTATAGTAACAATTAGACAAAATGAAAACATTAAAGTAAAAAAAATCTGAGGGGTCTCAAAAATGTATTTTCTGGATCAAGTGAAATTTCGAATGTATGACATGAACTCTTAACATTACCGATAGCATATGCATAAAATATTGTAACGCAGCCACTGGTGCCATCTAGGAGAGAAAGGAGGTACCTCACGTTCTCCTAGTGGCCGCTAGAAAGCGCTAGCGGGCGCTCTAGCTCTTTCTGGAATGTTCTAGAACCTACCAGACCCTTCTCCACCGGTATAAATAGTGGAACAATAGCTCGAGTAGAGAGAGTCTTGTTACAAACGGAGTTTGCGTTTGTGAATAGTAAATAAAAATTGAACTAAGAGAACTTTTGTTGGTTTAAACTGTGTTATTAATTATTATTAAGTGCTTTATTTGTAATTTATTGTGGTATACAATAAATTGGTGTTTTTTTTTTATTGAAGTTTGGTGTGTTCTATCTAAACGAACCCACTTAGAAACTAGTTGCAGTAGCTAGTTCAGAGGGAAAAACGTTACAATATATTTAGTTGAAAATAAAATCGTTGGATCCATTTTATAGAAAACAATATAATAGTATTGATGTATGGTAATTTCAAAATGTTGAAATACATATTATGTGAAGTGGACAGAGTCACTATTTATTTTCTAAACTAACTAAAAATGAAAGCCTATAATTTTAATGGAATTAAGTTTCCAGTCTATAGAGGCTATATTATTATCTAAAGTAAATATAATCCCTATCACTGACATTTCAAATAACATATTAATTCTCTTAAAAAAGTCAACTTAAATTAATATAAAAGTTGCTTTATATTAAGTAAGAAAAAACACTTACGATGGAATTTAAATAAAAATAATAAATTAGATGTAGTAGCTTCTTAAGACGTCAACAACAACAATATAACTGCTCACTAGCTTGGACACTTAAGACACTCTTATTGGTCCCAAAAAAAAGGTCTAGTTAAAACAATATACCTACTGGTCACATCAAGCAATGATGACGGCATCTATTGATATTTTTATTAATTATTTCCTTAAGCCACTTTAATGTAAGACTTAATAGAAATATAAAAAAAAATCTGGTGTGAAACACTCACACAACTTTCTCTTACTCCAGTTCTCAAAATGATAATTGACAAATTTTATAGTTTGTGTACCAAATTTAATGAAATTCGTCGAAAACTGAAAAAACTGTTCAGTAAAAGCGCACTTCCGGTTTACTAATTTTCTTGAAACTTGGAATTTCAGCCATCCATTTATTTCTAACTAATTATGTTTGGATGATAGAATTGTATAATCAACTAGGATAGCACTTTAGATGAAAATCTAACCCTACCCCTCCCCTAAAAGTGCCCTTAAAAGAATTTTCCCAGAGAAATGTTTTAGATAAAAGTTGTAGATCTTTGCATGTTTAGTTTATATACGAAGTTTCATAAAAATCGTCGGAGCCATTTTTGAGAAAATTTTGAAAAAGTGAATAAATCATTTAGTAAAGTGGTAAAGTAAACGCACTTCCGGTTATCCGATTTTTTTCAAACTCGGAATTTCAACAACATATTTAATTCTAATTAACATTATTTAGATGACAGAATTGTGAAATAAACTGAAATAGCACTTTAGATGGAAACCTAACCCCACCCCTCCCCCAAAAGTGCCCTTCAGAGCATTTTCCCGGAGAAATGTTTCAAATAAAAGTTGTAGCTCTTTGTATATGTGGTTGATGTTTCGAGTTTAAAGAAAATCGTCGGAGCCATTTTTGAGAAAATCGCAAAAAAGTAAAAAATCTAACTAGTAAAGTGGTACTTCCGGTTGAGGAATTTTGACAGATAACGTAGTGTCAGATCCACGGTGATGCCTAAATGGAATATCAAGTTTTAACTTTCTCTACGGTTTTTGTTTTTGAGCTATGCTGTTCAACATACATACATACATGGACACACGACACACACACACACCACACACAGACCATTTGCTAAAAACCACTTTTTTGGACTCAGGGGACTCAAAACGGATATTTCCGGTGAAAACTCGATATCGAAAATTTGACACGATTACAATACTTCCTCTTACTAGAGTAAGAGAAAGTAAAATATATAAATAATTAATATTTGAATGATTTATATTGCTTATGTATAAATTCTGATTATAATTCGTTATGATTGAATTAAAAAAAAAAAAAAGATGAATTTTTTTTGGTAAGATTATTTTTGGTTGGTAAGGTTATAATTTAAACATGGTGTCGAAAATTATTTTCTAGAAATTTGTCTTCATATCAATATAATAATATTTATTAGGGGAACATATATCATTTTATTTTATATATGGAGGCGGGCTTTTAAGCGTGTCTTTTATTATTGAAATTTTTATTTGTTTTAAATAATATTTTATATATTTCATGAATAAAATAATGAATAAAGTGAAGATGGGAAGGTAACAAAATGTTTTCTACAATCGGCCCCTCCCCATTCTTCATAATTCAAATGACAGTCCCCTCTAATTATATGTCCAAAAACAACTTTATACTAAAAATATTATAGTATTCCCCGAACCGTTTAATTGGTCGCAATAATTTACATAAACCAAAAAAGAAAAGAAAGAATTTAGCTTTGTTTGTAACGGTCAAAGCAGTTTAGATTTATCCAATTTAGCTCTACATAGATACTGTGCACTTAAATATTAAATTTTTCTTTTATTCACCTCTTTGCGCTTCTAAGCCCTCAATCTTCTCACATTAGTGAACAATCTACAGAAGGAAGAGCAAATTTATTAATTAAACACATTCCTTTTTCTACACTACTAAGAGGGGTTCATTCAATAAGTAATGAGACAAATCGCTGTAGCTCAAAAACGATTCATTTAATCAATATAAAAACTTGGGCTACTTTTCAACATAGTCTCCCCAGCAACATTTATACACTTATCCCACAGTATTTCTAATTTGTGTATACCTCTGGCATAAAAGTTTTTGGATTGATCTCGAAGCCACTTTTGCGACTGATTTTTTTAACTTCTTCATTGGATTGAAAATGTTTTCCACGTAAAGCCTCTTTAAGGGGTCCAAAAAAATGGAAGTCCGATGGGGCGAGGTCGGGGCTCTGTAGGGAGGATGGGGAAAGATCTCCCACCCCACTTTTTGAAGTGTTTCTTGATTTAACTGTGCTGTATGTGGAAGCGCGTTGTCATGAAGCAAAATCATGCCATTAATCAAGAGTCCACTACTTTCGTTCGAATGGCAGGCCTTACCTTGTTTGTGAGCACATCACTGTAATACTGGCTGTTGATAGTTCGTTGATCTTTGAGTAGTCACAATAAATAGGCCTTTGCGAATCCCAGAATACTGTTAGCATGACTTTACCTGCAGATGGCTGGGTCTTGAATTTTTAACGATTGGGGAAGAACCCGTATGCTTCCACTCAAGACACTGACTCTTAGACTCCGGCTCAAAATGGTGTATCCATGTTTCATCACATATTGCAATTCTCCTGAAAAATTCTTTTTCAATTAAACATCGTTCTTTCAACTGTTGACTGATTTGAAACCTGGTTTCTTTGTGGGCGTCCGTAAATTGTCTTGGAACCCATCTCGCACAAATTTTCTTGTACTGCAGCTTATTATGAATAATGTTATGCACAGTTCCAACACTCGCGTGCACTTGTTCAGCTATCAGTTCAACAGTAATATGCCTGCTGTCCTGAATTAACGCGTTAATGCAAAATTCTTCGGAAAGAAGTTGCAACTTCAACCGGTCTTCCACTTCGTTGTTCGTCACAGGCACTTGCAAGGCCATTTTTAAACTGTTCTACCCATTTGTAAACGTTTGAACGGTTCAAACAATTATTCCCGTACACTTTCAACATTTTTTCATTGGATTCATTACCTATGATACTCTCTGCAACTAAAGCTCTATTCACTGAGGGTTGTTCTTCCGAGGTGCAATGCTCGAGCGGATTCGCCATTGTTAACTGAAAACTTATGTGGTTATGCTTACCAAATGCTCTCGAACAGCTGATGAGAAACTAGGCACAAGGATGCCAACTTGACGCACTGAAATTATTGTATTGATTAAACCAATCGTTTCTGAGCTACAACGATTTGTCTCGTTACTTATTGAATAAACCTCGTATTACACTATTTATCTCTTACGAAATCAAACATTTCCAAATGAATTTAGAAACACTATTAATCATCTCTAAAGCAAATGGCATAAATAAACTATTTCTGAGCATACCAAAGATCAGAAATACTAAAATCTGAAGCTTTGGATGCCATAAAATTGGACAAAAACTAAAAAAGCAATAGGTCCTGATAAAATTCCGCTAGATATGCAAATTGATCGATGAAGACAACCTCGACATTTTAATTAACTTTTTTCAATACCGTATATTCCACTGGGGGGGGGGGACCAGAAAAATGGTTAAAATCTGAGTTTATAACACCTTCAAAAAAGCAACGCGTGAAAAAAAAAACAGCGAATATAGATATAGATAAGACTTAGAAAACTACTTCTTCTCCAATAATATGACCAACGCAAAGAAACTTTGTATGCTTCATTATCGCAAAGATAACTTGATTATGAAAGAGCTTAAGACAGTATATTAAAAAAAACAAGGTAGGTTGATGGTAGGCACATGCTTATTATAGAAAACCTATACAGGTAGCAAAAAACTTTGATTAGAATTAATGATAACTGATGAAAGTCGTATCGAGATAGACGTCCTGTTCAACATTTATTCGGAAAGAATTTTTAAACAGGTATTTTGGAGGACTTTGGAATTAAGATCAATGCCGAACTAATAAACCCTATTTGATATACTTATAACAAGATGCATTATTAGTGAAGTGATAATCTCTACAGCCTTCAATAACTTTTAGTTTTTGTGTTAACATGTTAGGACAAACACAAATCGAACTAAACACGGTTATTGACAAAACAAAATTTATGATATTTAATGGACAATTATTTCTAGATACTTTACTAAAAATAAACGGAAAAAATGGTGAAAGAATTCCCATTTCAAAGATCTAAGTTTCCACATAATTGAACAACTTGATGTAGATAAAGAATTGAATAAGCTTGCGCAGCTTTCCAAAATATGAAACCAGTTTCTCTGTTATGACCATACAAACTACACTTCCAGTATCAATCATCTTTTTATTGTTTAAAATGATAAACATTTCGTACAATAAGGAGCCGGTACATTATAATACATTTACAACACAAAGAAAACTAATGTGTCAATTAAAAAAATAAAGAAAATAAACTTATTAATCGACGCTGCTTACATTAATAACGTTCTTACTTTTAAGCTACTTATAAAAAAATGCATAATTTTATTTTACTGACATCATTAATATGCAAAAAATCCTGTAATGTATTAACCAAAGCAAAATAGGGAAAATAAAGATGTGCTACCGTGACCATCTCACCTCTGAAACAAACTGGACAGGGTACATGGTCCGAGAACACATGCTTACCGCTTTCAATATATAATGTGGTCCTCTTTTTGTGATGCCAAACGTAATTGGGCCACCAGTCTTATTTTTTTTTTTATATTCACATTAAAATATAAATATTCTTGTTTGATTCCAAATGACCAAATATTACGGTAATACAAGTTGTATGTACCATTGCAAACAGAGTCAATATCCTTACTAATTAAATTATTTTCAAAAGAAGTTAACAAATCTTAATATACTTATTTTTAATAATATCAACATTTTTAACACTAGTACAAACTTTCCTCTCCTATTATCGTCAAATATTAACCTCAACTCGGAGACCCAGTTTAAAGGAATATTTTGATTGTCAATTAACTAACTTAGGAACCTATCAAAGCATATTTTGGGGAGTTTATCATTAGACTCCCTAGCAAACTAATCCATCATCCTAACATTTTTTTAAAAGTTTTAAGTTGGACCTCTACAACTCTAGCCTTATGTAAGCATTTGGCGTATGAAGAGGTAAGTTCAATAACAATTTGAAAAAGTTAATTTGACCTCGTTGAAATTGAGTTAAACATTGCCTACCCCAAAATTCGGCCATATAAAATAGATTAGTTTGCGAGACAGAACCAAACAATGAAACTTTTGAACTCCAAGAATCTGATTTGCAGGTTTTTAACTTAATTTAACCTAGAGGATTTGATAGCAGAATATTTCGTAAGAAAATAATTACCATCAGATGAAAAACGTCCAGATGATGAAAATGGGACGCCCAAATAAATAAACTTATTGTTTGTATCAATGATTTTATCATCATAATAAAAATTTTTAATTTTAACAAGTCTCCCCCCCTGCTAATTGGGAAAAGTCTAAAATATTTTATATGTATAATGAGAATAGTAAGGGACTCAAAACTTCTTCTTGCAATGCACCCTTTGTTACCTTAATCTCTTTAGAAAAGTTTTAAGCCATCAGAAATTCTTATTGAAGCGGATACATAGATATTTTTGATTATGCAAATTAATTTAGCACTGACTCCTATCTGATATAGTTTCATCCATAACTTCGAGTGATTGACGAAATCAAATGCACGCTTGAAATTTATCAAATATGCTGCATATTTTCCTTCTCTTAAGCCTTAAGTTCCATCTAAAAATATGGTACTACTAAGTAGTCACTAAAAAAGTGGGACTCAGTGTTTTCATCAATAAATAACAGTTGTTGCAACAATTTAATTTTTGTTACAATTCGCTAGCTAAATAAAATCTTCTAGGGTCAATTTTTTTTTAGAATAACTTTTGATGAGGATTGATGTAAAAAAAAAAAAAATGATAAATCTTTTTTATAAAATTTTTCAACTTTCAACTTTTTCAATTTTTTTCATCTCCTAGTACTTGGTATTGCCTTTATCTATATTTTTTATGTCTCCAAACTCTCTGCAGGTATTTGGATAATTTTCTATCAAACCATTTGATTGAATAACTTTTCATAAAAACTTACGAATTTCTGATCTTGTTTAATTGTTTATTTTAAGAGAAAGAAGAATGCACTTTATCAACAAAAAAAAACAATCATAAATTGGGGCTCAATGAACACACAATTTAATGATCAACCTCGGTGACATTCCTTAAACAATAGAAAATTATTATTAACAATTAATAGCCATCCTGTAACATAATTTTGTCCTGTGTAGTTGGAAGCATTAATTCTATTCTATCAATTAATATAAGAAAAAAATGATTTATAAGTTGATATTTAACGCAAAGAATGATTGTTCCGTCCGTATGTGACCAGTTTTTGTCCATGAATTTATATATATATAAGGAATATAATAAGTTACTGGGCACCATCTGTATATAAAATATATTAACTTCATTGACTAGTTTTGAAATTTTATATGCCTATACAATGTCGCAATGTAGTTTAGTACTTAATTTTATGGCTGAGAAGTATGCCGTGGGTGGTCCCAGAACCCTACTCATTTATTTTGTGTTCAAACTAGCAGTGGGGAGATGTTAAATAAAATGAATAAAGAGAAATTCTAGGTTTCATATTTTATTTCATTGTTACCTTTAGTTAGATAAAAAAAAAAAAAAAATCATCTGTTATCAGATTAATCTTTGATAAAAGAATATAAAAAAAATAATAAAAAAAATGAGAGAGGCGTACAGAGAAAATGTTAATTTCCTAACCAATCTACTGAAAGTTTATAATTTCGACACGGAATATGGTTTATACCATTTCATTATACATACTGAAAAGAAAAAAAATCTCGATATTATAAATTCTTACTTGTTCGTTGGTGGGCCCATTATAGAAAATCAGTGTGTAAACTATTTCAAATGAGATAAAGAGAAAACACTGGGCCAAGCTACATTATTACACGTAAAGTACATATAATTTTGTATTCCCATATTCCCTACTACCTACAGACAGACAAACCTAAATATATACAGTAATGGAGAAACTAATTGCAATGTGAAAATAATGGCCAGTAATACTTCTCTATTCAATCAGTATTCCATCAAATCAAATTATTTATTTATTTTTTTAAATTAATATTTGAAAAAATAAATTTTTATGTGTGAAAAATTCACCTGAATTGTTCTTATTTAATTAATTAATTAATTATTGAAAATTATTTTAATAAGCTGAAATATTTTCTTGAAATCTGGAATGTCTAAAATTCACGTACAGAGCCTAAATATTACATAGAAATAATATAAATGGTATAAAACACACACAGACATATACTAATGATTATCATTTCATGCTTTAAATTCTAATTTAACAATATTGCTTAACACATGTTGTTTAATAAATTACAGAAAATAAAAAATAAAAAGATGAGCTCTTTATAGACCGTATTATCTCAACCTCTGGTAGGCTCTGTACAGTAAATACAGGAAAGATAATTAATAATATAAATTAATTATATTATGAGATACCTCGGGTGGGTTCTGATAAATAGAAAATAGCAAAAATATAAATTGAAGAGTGAAAATATTGAGTGGACTGGATATAATATAGTATACTGATCAAATGGGAAATCAAAGTATTAAAATTATATGGACAAAAATGAATATATAAATTAAATTTAAAAATAGGTTGCAAATATTATTTATCACTTTCAACAGCCAAAGGAATGGCGCTTACATTGTGTTCTTAGCCCATATCCGGGACAAAGGGAGAGGAGAAACAGGAATAAGGAAATAAATCTTATGTGCCTGTTAAATCTTGAGTCTTGATCCATACACTTGGCTGCTTGGCTGATGATTGTAGATAATAATTAAACGGGCTCCCAGAAGCTGGAAACAACCATGTTTCCAGGCTCCCGGAAATAACAACCATGTGATTTCACAATAACCTAACGCACGCCTTGACGCCAAGTCGACAAAAAGACCAGTTTAGTGACACTACCCAGGAAAACCAGAAGTAACAAACTTCGGTTTTCACAATTAAGGGCAATCGAACTAGCCTGAACTATATAGGTATTGCACTGTGACCTATTCAAGCAAGTGTTGCATAACGGCTTACTCCTTAGAGCTTAAAATGGCGACTAATTGAGAGAGGAGAAAATGCATAGGTACCCCTCTCTATTCTTAGGACACAGCCTAATAAATTAGTAAATTATTATCAAGGTAATACACTCCGTTCCAAAATAAAATTCAAGATTCTGGAAAGGCTGGAAAGGTCATGTTTCCCATAATAAATGCGAGAAGGAGAATAATAAGAGGAAATAAACTAGATGATATGCTGAACATTGCATAGTGAATAGACCTTACCAAATGCAAGGACTTTACAGTAAAACAGATGTTAGTAGCTAGAGAAATATAAAGAGACAGATTGGCTGAGTGATGAGAAGATAATAGGATAGGTTGCTTGTGGACTGGATGTACAATAATTGTAAAATTGTCGTAAAACTGTCTGAACTGTACTGCTGTCGCTCTATTTGTACGAATCGAATTCACCCTTCCTAGTCTGGCCTAACAGGGGAGTAACTAACTTTTGATTCATTTAATGTCTGCTTCTTCGCTCTTCGGATACTATGGATCTTTAATGATTCGGATCTCACTAATTCTCTCTCTCAAAAAAAAAAAAAATATTAAAGGTTATTAAAGATTTAGTTATTACATTATAAATCTGAAGAAAGTCTGTCAATTATAATTATGTAAATTGCAGAGAAAAAGTGATATGCGTATTTTACATCAGATTTTTGATTATTTATTTATTTTACGTTTATTTATTTATTCATTTACATTTATTGTACTGTTTTTGAATTACTACTAAAGTGTCACATTACTTAGTAATCGCCATGAGTTGATTTCAATTTTTAAATGTATGTAGTTTAGAATTTTTTCACTTTTCTTTAACTGAAAATAAATTTTCCTTTCAAATAAACCAATGAATTTTTGATTGAATCAGATTTGATTAAAATCCAGAATTTTAAATGAATAAAATTCATTTAATGTTATTTACATTTTCACCCAGAATAAGACGTAAAGGTGCTTTTAAAAATAACACAGCAACTATTTCAAAAAGAATCTATAAAATTTAATATATATTCTATTTCTCACGAATACCATCTTAACGCTATTTTTTTTTTTTTTTTTAATAGGTATTTTTTACAAAATATATATATATAGTAAATTATAAGAATCTTCAGCCCGGTCCGTGTTCTTATGGTATTTTATCACTGATCTCAACTATGTTTTGAACGCATTACATAATCTGAGGTCACGAATTTTATTTAAAAAAAAAAAAAAAATGCATAAAAACCAGCCTGTTCGCAACTTGCCTCTAGTTTCTACTTATTTTTAAAACTAGTAATAGAGACTTGTACGTCAATATAAAACTATATATGACAGATATACTTTTTATTTATTACTTGGTCTCCTAGAAACGCTTTATATTAGAAAGCCTAGCTTTATTTGTGTGGAAATAAAAAATGTTTAAGCATTAATTAATTCAGTATCATTCATAAAGATAAGAAATCAAAAAGAATGTATAAAATGATATAATGTTCAAAAAAATCCATCTTTTACCAAATAAGATTCAGATTAGACGTTGCTGATAGATGTTGGTAGTAGAAAGATTCATCTTGTAAAACGTCCAAATTTCTCCCAAAGGAAGTTTTAATAATGATGCCATAACAGAGCCAGCTTTTTAGATATGACCCCAGCAATAATTAAACGAGCTTATAATAAAATTTGGAAGATTTATCTAAGAAGGAACATTAAGTCAAGGTTGTAACCGCAAGTTGTGGTTAATCTCAAAATGCCTTCAAATAATCAGATTTTACAATGGAAAGGCTATAAAATGTTTAACACAATGTTACAAAGTGGTTATTCAGATAAATAACTAATTTACATTGTAAATAATTGTTGTAGATAAATCCAAAAAAAATAAAAAGGAATAATCCTTGTGGCATTTTATTATAGTTTGGGGTAATTGCAACTTGATAGCAATGTAATTGAAATTAATTAATATAAATTAATGTTCATAATGAAACTGTAAAATGTTTATTCAGCTTTCTTAATTAAAAAAAAAAATCTGGTGAGAAACACTCACACAACTTTCTCTTACTAAAGTTGTCAATTATAATTGACAGCTTTTATAGTTTGTGTACCAACTTTAATGAGATTCGTCGTTTAATTCGAAAACACTGTTCAGTAAAAGCGCACTTCCGGTTTACTAATTTCTTGAAACTCGGAATTTTGGCCATGTATTTAATTCTAATTAATTTTGTTTGGATGATACAATTTATTGTATAATCAACTGTGATAGCATCAGAGACATTTTCCGTGGTAGCCTGCTTCATTTTGTGGTCATCGACCGGTTTCGGGCGTTCGCCCGTCTTCAGGATGCGTTTTTCAGACAGTGTGACAACACAGACTTGCACAGAGCAAACTTAGTTTTCACACTCAGAAGTGAAGCTCTGTGCAAGTCTGTGTTGTCACACTGTCTGAAAAACGCATCCTGAAGATGGGCGAACGCCCGAAACCGGTCGATGACCACAAAATGAAGCAGGCTACCATGGAAAATGTCTCTGATGCTTTCCAGCTCTGCGGAACCAACCACCACAACAACTGTGATAGCACTTTAGAGAAAAATATAACCCCACCCCTCTCCTAAAAATGCCCTTAAATACATTTTTCCAGAGAAATGTTTCAAATAAAAATTGTAGATCATTGCATGCTTAGTTTATATGCCAAGTTTCAAGAAAATCGTCGGAGCCATTTTTGAGAAAATTGAGAAAAAGGGAAAAAATCATTCAGTAAAGTGGTAAAGTAAACGCACTTCTGGTTATCCGATTTTTTTCAAACTCGGAATTTCAACAACATATTTAATTTTAATCAACATTATTTAGATGACAGAATTATCTAATAAACTGAAATAGCACTTTAGATGAAAACCTAACCCCACCCCTCCCCAAAAGTGCCCTTAAATGCATTTTCCTGGAGAAATGTTTCAAATAAAAGTTGTAGCTCTTTGTATGTGTGATTGATGTACTATGTTTAAAGAAAATCGTCGGAGCCATTTTTGAGAAAATCGCAAAAAAGTAAAAAATCCAACTAGTAAAGTGGTACTTCCGGTTGAGGAATTTTGACAGATAACGTACAGTCAGATGCCATGGTGACCCCTGAACGTAATATCAAATTTCAACTTTCTACGATTTTTTGTTTTTGAGCAATGCTGTTCACATACATACATACACACACACAAGGACACACACACACACACACACACACAGACCATTTGCTAAAAACCACTTTTTGGACTCAAGGGACCTCAAAACGGATATTTCCGGTGAAAACTCGATATCGAAAATTTGACACGATTACAATACTTCCTCTTACTAGGAGTAAGAGAAAGTAAAAAAAAAAATCTGGTGTGATACACTCCAACAACAGAATTTTCTCTTAAACCAGTTTTTAAACGTGTGATTGACAAATTTTATATTATCGTTAGTATAACAAATTTAATGAGATTCGTCGATGTTTTTATGGAGAAAATAGCAGAAAACTGAAAAATAATCTCTAGTAAAAACGCACTTCCGATCATCCGAATTTTTTCAAACTCGGAATTTCAACATTATACCTAATTCTAATTAATATGATTAAGATGATATGAATAGAATTGTATAACAAATTGAAATAGCACTTTAGAGGAAACCGTATCCCCACTCTTCACCGAAAAATACCCTTTAATGAATTTTCCTGGAGCAATGTTTCAAATAGAAGTTGTAGCTCTTTGTATGCGTAGATTGTTGTAGGGGATTATCGCACTACGACCTGGAAGATCTAATGTGCCCGCCGGAGCCTTCTCAGTGCACTGCCGGCCTCCAAGCAGTGTTCTCTAGCTACAGGTTACACTGCTCATCACCGTACAGTGAGTTGTAGAGGCTCCTAGGAAAAGAAAATCTAAGGAGAGCATGCTGGATTTGAACCCAGGACCTCTGCATGCTAGTCTAGCGTGCCACCACTGAGCTAATCCCTTCCTTCTCCCTTGGCTTCCGCCAATTAACTGGGAACGGAGACCCTAGTTTGTGTACAATTTTGTCCTTGTCTGTAAAGTACTAAGTTGTCTTGGGTGTATATAGTAGGTAGGGTGTAGCCTTTCCTAGCTTAGTGTATTGTGGTACTGTACTGACAAAGTGCATGGAGTACTGAGCTGTGGTAACCCGTGGGGTCACTAATCCCCAAGTAACTGCATGCAACAGATAATCCCTTACGGGCAATGTGTAGTTGATATACCATATTTCAAGAAAATCGTTGGCGCCATTTTTGAGAAAATCGCAAAAAAGAAAAAAAAAAAAAAAAAAAATATTTCAGTAAAATGATACTTCCGGTTATGAAATTTTGACAGATAACCTAAACGGAATATCAAGTTTGAACTTTCGAATTTTGAATTATCATGTTCACGTCACACACATACACACATTTTCTAAAAACCACTTTTTTGGATCAGGGGACCTCCTCAAATGGATATTTCCGGTGAAAACTCGATATCGATGTTTGACACGATTACAATACTTCCTCTTACTATTTATTAGTAAGAGGATGTAAAAATGACCGTTCAAATGACACAGAGAATTACTTACAATGGAGCAGATTTGGATGATATTTGTGGAATGAATTTTAAAAACATCAGACATGAAATACTGTTTCAATAGTCAAATTTTCTTTCAACTTCTCTATTACTGCAAAAAATATATTTAATTGTTCTTAATATTATCTGGAACAATATTTTTAATTGATACTACGCAAGGGGAGGCTAAAGACTCGGCCATTGAAAGCAGTAGTTTGCAACCAACCCGTGGGTCGCGACCCTGTTCTTATAATTTTTGATTTGCTGTTTACAAAAAAAAAAATTATGATAGATAAAGAAAAATATAAGTTTTTATTTAAAGTTTTGATTGAATTCATTTTTTTTTACATATGTATGAATTTTTTAAGTATTATTTGTGATTACAGTAGATAGTTGAAAACAACACATGAGTCAGTGTATAAATAATTAATTTAAAGAAACTTTTGGATAGTTTTTTAAAGTTATTTCTAAGTTAGTTTCCAACTTGAGATATTAATAAAGTTATGCGCTATAATTATAAATGTGTTACGGCGCTTGAAAAAAAAGGTTGGGTTAAGGAGACTAAAAACGAGGCGCGCTCAAAAGATGCGAGTGTTGGCGTTCAATTCCAGCACTTGAAAATTCTCATGTTAGTAAAGTAAAGGAATAGAATGTTTCTAAGAATTCAATAGTTTTATTTTTGTTTTTGTATTTTATTATACATATGTAATAATATAAAATGTGGCAAATAATATTTGTAATTATTATTACGTATTTTTAATGTTCCATCACAACCAACCGTCTCCTCGGCATAATAACACAGACATCATTAGTAGAAAAGTAAAAAAGAAAAAAAAAATCATGTATAAGAAATATGTTTAAAAGTGTGAATAATTTGGCAAATAACAAAGGTTTTCTTTATTCATTTTTAATAATAATCAAATTTCACTATAAAGTTTTAAAAATGATCATAAAGGTCGAAAGGTCAATGATGTTAGAAATGCACGTATTTTAAAATAATATTGCTGGAGACAATATTGACAACACCTTATTTAAAACCTTCCAAAAATCTCCGGACTAATGAGGTACCAGTACGCAAGATGTTTTTTTCTATTCAAATAAAATCGCACAAACTGACGTCTCTCACTTTCTCTTCTAATTGTATTCTCACGGTTTCCATCCTAGATCATGATATTATGATAATTAATTTAAATTTATATTATACACATATATATAAATGTTTACGACAAAGTGGAGTGTAAACGTAACTTTGAATAGCTTAAGAGTGACGAAAATTTTTTTGAAAAAGACTTTTCACAAGGAATTAAACTACTTGAGGAATTAGTTTAACCCGACTACAAAAATGTTGTTATGTCAATAAAAGCTATTTAATAATAAGGGACAATAAAATGTAGTAATAAATAGATAATAGTGCTGGAATATATAATGTCTGCCTTCCGTAGCGTGTTATTTTTTCTTCTTCCTATGATGTGAGCAAAATAGAAATAGGCTAGTAATCATTTAGTGTTGTTTCAATGTGTTGTGTGTCTGTGTGTTTGTACGTGTATGATTGTATATGATTCTGAAACAAAAACTAAAAAAAAAAATGACCAGGTCAGATTTTTCTCCTTTGTCATCATTAAAAATATAATGTTGCAGGTCATCCTAATAGAAGATCAGTGTCTTATACTATGGGCGAGAAACCAAAGACCTCAACTACAATTCTACTGTCTAAAGCCAATGTTAAAAGGTACCCAACAGCGGCCTCTTTTATCCAGTTATCAATTACAAGGTAGCTTCTCTACCTATCTCCTTACAGACTAATTCTAAATGGCGCCCCCCCCCCGCTTTTTGTATTACCTGTCACTGTTCTATGTGTGTAAGTCTATCTATTTCTTTCTATCAATTTTCTTGCTATTTGAATTACAGTAACTAAGATCCTCTTTATCTACAAAGTTAATTGAAAAACAGAAATTAGTAACAATAACAAAAGAAAACCACTGAACGCCTTCCAATAATTTTTTTAAATCACTGTTCATATTTTTGAAGTATTTCTTTTTGAAAATATTTACTTTTTTTTTTACTAAGGAAAATAACAATATTTCTGGAACAGAATCTTTTAATTTTATTGCTTTCTCTTATCTGTAATAAGAGGATTTAATATAATTATAGTTAATCATTTTTGACGCAGTTTTATTACCAAATTGAGTCCAATTATGTTGATAATAATTTGGAAAATAACTTCTCTAACACCTTATCTTATCGATCACGAGCATAATTTCCTGTACTACGACGGATACATAACTCCTAGAGTTTGTCATATGTTTATATGTTGCAGATAAACTCAGAAATTTGCTGTTTACATAGGTTTACTGACATAAAACTCCAGTTCTGGAGTTTTATCTAAGACGAGGGATGCATAACTCTCAGAGTCCTGGCATCTTTTCAGATAGCCATGCCGTTCTGCTATATCCTATCAAGTCTTGAGTTTCCACATGGAAATAAATTAGTAGCCAAAATAAGATTTAATTACTAGTTAGGGTTCCCGGCATTTCAGGGGCAAGGAGAAGATTTGTCCGGGAAGGCTTCATAGGAATCGTTATTAGACCTAAACCCTTCTGTGGCTTTGCAAGATGCCTCATTAGTGCAGTCATCAAAGATGGGATTTATCACAAGAATGGTTGGTGAAAACCCCAAGTCAGAGAGGCAAGCGAAAATTTCCATTAATGCTATTCGCTCAAGCTTAGAAACAATGGCTGTGCGGCCATATAGAGACTGCAGGTCTCAGTGGTCTTAGTGGCCAGTGTAGACTTGATAAACACATGCACAGCATGAGCCTGAGACAACGGATAGCCCTGCATAGGTTTTATCAGAAGGAAGAGGAAACGCTCGTGTTGGCTGAGACTACACCTCTTTAGGAAGGAGAATTGACGCCTTCAAGCTTAATCCAGGAGTCTTTCTCCCAGACAGAACTCTAATTTGTGAGTGCCACAATAGATCCAGTGCGCCCACCCAGCTGGCATATGCTTGTTAACTAACCCCCACAGTATCTATCTGCCTATGTAAAATTCTTTCTGAGATTGCTTTAATAAGACTCCAGAACTGGAGTTTTATGTCAATAACCCCTATGTAAACAGCAAATTTCTGAGTTTGTCTGCAACTTATAAATCTTTATTTTTTTTATTTTTGCCATTCAGATTATCTAGCAGAAAGATAAAATTTAATTCTACATTGGAAAAAAAAACATCTATATATGTGCGAGAGTGAATTATCTAGTTTAACGGTATTGTTTTTTCTCTGGTGTAAACGGGGAGGGGTTAAAGGCGGAAGAAGGCGTGCTTGATGTTTAGTGAGTGTGAAGTGCAAGAGAGGCGGGGACATATAACACTATTCTGTACGAGATCTTATCTTCATTTCACACCTTGCAACAGGCTGAAAACAGCTCTCTCTCCGCACCTTCTACAAAAACCGCTGTTTAATCCTTCAAAACAATTAACAACGTACACGCCCACAAAACTGATTTACTACATGTATAAATACATACATATAATATATATAGTTATAGAGAGAGACTGTGGCTATAGTTCACTCAATTCTCCTAGCCCATCCTTCTATAGCCTATGATCTCATGATAACATCCCTCATTTGTTCGTCAGCTATAGAACTCAGAAAAAATATCGCCAGCTTATATCAAATGTTTCCATTTATGCTGCGATTCTTTCCTGCTGTATATATATATATATATCATATATAATTTAAGGCGCGTCACATTGTAAAACCTATATTATACTGTTGTGGTACTTTAGTGGAAAGCAAAACGCTGCAACCATTCTCAGAACAACCCCCCCCAAAAAAAAACAATTTTCCCATGAAAATGTTGTAATAAAATGCTTAGATACAAAATTTAAAGAAAATCGCTAAGAGCCGTTTTTAAAGAAAAATCGCGATAAACTGAAAAGAAAATTCAATAAAGTCACACACACTTCCGGTTGATTGATTTTGCCTGAAACCTTCGTGATAATGCAATGTTTCTGTCTAAACAGAATAATAAGTTTTTTACTTCCTATGATTTTGCGTTTTTGTGATATTATATTCGCACACACACACACACACACATACACACACACACACACACACACACACACACACATACAAACCATTGAAAGTTATTTCTTTTTACTAGGGAGTAAGAGAAAGTAAAAATGTTTCCAGGGAATGAGTCTATATGGCGTGTTTGTGTGTATACGTGTGAGTGAGTGTGTGTATAAACAAAATATTTCAACATAACGGATATTTTCCGTGATAGCCTGGTTCTTCTTGTAGACATCGACCGGTTACGGGCGTTCGCCCATCATCAGGATGTTGATTAACAGCATAGTGTGATTAACAACATAGGCTTACACAGAGCAAATTTAGTTGATACACCCATTAGTTGACCACAAAAAAGAAGCAGGCTATCACGGAAAATATCTGTTATGTTTCCCAGCTCTGCGAAACCAACCACCACAAAATATCTCAAAACTGAAAAATCTTAAGAAGCTCAAACTTGATTTCCGTTTAATACAGCCTCACACATCAGACCGTATTATTATTATTATTATTATTATTTGTCTATGGGGAGAGACCAAACCCTACGCTATCCAAAGCCTCACTGGGCCCATATAGCTACCCCAAGAAAAACAGCAACAAACCGGATCTAGAACAAAAATCCAGACCGAATCTAACCCATCTAAGATTCATCGCAGTCCGAATAAATCGGGCAATAACCTTAAACAGAAATAGCCTAAGCTCTTCCACAGACATCCTATACCGATCAAAGGTTCTGAACCTAATTTCCTCACAACCCAGCAATCAGTCATAAGATGGATGGGTGTTTCCTCCTCTGTCTCACAGACTCTACAAAATGGATCCGGCATGAGCCCCATTATGTAGAGATTCTCCTTAAACCACAATGTCCAGTAAGAGATCCAACCAGATGCTGAGAGCGCTCCGTGAAAAACACAGCAACATCTCACTAATGGCCTTGTCCGGACCCCCCGATGAGCATTTTGGACTGCCGAAAACCAACTGAGCTCATCCATAAGGATGAATGCTGTGAAGCTGTCCATGTCTGGAAGCCTGACAGACATGTGCCAGAAGACACGCCAACAGCAGGCTCGGGATCAATGAAAGGAAGAGAGGCGCCTAATTTGGCAAACCTATCCACCTCCTCATTCCCAAAAATTCCCATGTGACCTGGCATCCAGACTAAAGCATTTCCTTTCAGAGAAGAAAGCTCTTCCAGTCATTTAGAACATTCTAACACCAACCTGGAAATGAAGACACATGAACTCAGCGCCTTAAGCGCAGCTTGGCTGTCCGAGCAGATACAAACACCTTTTAAGTTAGTGTTACGTACCCTCTCATCCAAGACACAACAAAGAATAGCATAAACCTCAGTCTGGAAGACCGTGGTCCATTCACCAAGAGATACTGCCAAATGATCTCCGGTCTCAAAATAGACCGCGGCTCCAGACCTACCATCCATTCTGGAACCGTCCACCGGAAGTAATTATCAGGTATCACGCCAGACGGACCCAATCTTGACCAATCTTCCCCTAGAGGATAACCAGACACTGTAAGAATGCTCGCAAACAAAAAGTCTCCAACATTCTATCAGAAGGAAAATCTGTAACAGCAACCTTCAAAACCATCTCTCGCGATGAATGGTAGAGTGACCATATCGCTTACCCTGCCAAAAACCTGCCTGTTTAATTCTACAACAGGCTTTCATTGCCATAGTTCTCACCTCTACAAAGAGCGGTGGACTTCCTAATAAAGTCTCCATTGCAGCTGTAGGCGTGTTCCGCATCGTACCGGTCACCGCCAGACAAGCCAAGCGTTGAATCAGACCGTAACTTTCTTGCAGAATCCATCCACTTGGAAGTGCGACTTTAATAATTTTTTTCTTCTTCAGTTTTTTCAGGATTTTTCTTAGTATTCGTTCTAATGATTTTCTTTAAGAATGGCAATGCCTCAAATCAAATTTATTTTAAACAGTTTTCCAAGAAAACTGATGTTTAGAGGTGGTATCTGGGTGGGGTGGTGTGCGAGGAATTGCAACGTAAAACTTTCCTCTAACGTGCCGCAATAGTAAAAAAAAATCTATGGTACTGCCACCTATATATGTTAAGGCACATTTTAAAGCAATGCTAGAATTCCAAATTTGAAGAAACTGGGTTTACCAGAAGGGCGAATTTATAAAATATATTTATTTAATAATTTTCTGGAAAGTAGCTCTACAATTTTTCTTTTTAAATTTGGCATACTAAGAACACTTATACCACTCTGTGTGTGCGGATTAAGGCGTTGGCTAGTGCCCTCATTTCAGCCTTTCCTTCATCTTCGGGTGTTTGATTTATCTATCTTATTTGAGTTATATATCTTATCTATCTTGTGTGGAAGAAGCACTAGAAACTAAAAAAAACTTTCTAGCGTTAAATATATTGGGTTTCCGAGCCTGTATTGGTTAAAAAAAAAGAAGTCATATATCATATACAAAACCGTTTAAGTTCATACATAAAAAGAATATTCAATCTGAATTCCTTCCCAATTTTCACACACTCACACAACGTTCTCTTACTTAGTTTTCAAAATTATAGTTGACAAATTTTATAGTTTGTGTACCAAATTTAATAAAAATCGTCGAAAACTGAAAAAAAAAAACTGTCGAGTAAAAGCGCACTTCCGGTTTACTAATTTCTTGAAACTTCGAATTTTTAGCCATCTATTTTATTTCTAATTAATTTGTTTGGATGATAGAATTGTATAATCATACTACGATAGCACTTTACGAGAAAAACATAACCACACCCCTCCCCTAAAAGTGCCCTAAATGAATTTTCCCAGAGAAATGTTTTTAATAAAAGTTGTAGATTGCATGTTTAGTTTATATACGAAGTTTCAAGAAAATCGTCGGAGCCATTTTTGAGAAAATTGCGAAAAAGAGAATAAATCATTTAGTAAAGTGGTAAAGGAAACGCACTTCCGGTTATCCGATTTTTTTCAAACTCGGAATTTCAACAACATATTTAATTCTAATTAATATTATTTAGATGACAAGAATTGTCTAATGAACTGAAATAGCACTTTAGACGGAAACCTAACCCAACCCCTCCCCCAAAAGTGTGCCCGGAGAAGCGTTTTAAATAAAAGTTGTAGCTCTTTGTATGTGTGATTGATGTACCAAGTTTAAAGAAAATCGTCGGAGCCATTTTTGAGAAAATCGTAAAAAAGTAATAAATCCAACTAGTAAAGTGGTACTTCCGGTTGAGGAATTTTGACAGATAACGTACTGTCAGATCCAATGGTGTACCTAAACGGAATATCAAGTTTCAACTTTCTACGGTTTTTCATTTTTGAGCTATGTTGTTCACATACACACACACAGACGACACACACACACACACACACACAGACCATTTGTTAAAAACGACTTTTTTGGATTCCCTTTTTTGGACATCAAAGCGGATATTTCCGGTGAAAACTCGATGTCGAAAATATGACAAGATTACAATACTTCCTCTTACTAAGAATAAGAGAAAGTAAAAAAAAATCATATATACGAGTTTAGTACAGTTTAGTTCATACATAAAAAGAATAATATTCAATCTGAATTGCCTCCCAATTTTCGTAAAAAAAAATGAATTGTAAACATATCTCTAGTTTGCAAATTTAATTCAAACGTAATGTTTCTTCTTTTTATTTTTACTTTCTCTTACTCCTAGTTTTAAGTAAAAGAAGTCAAGAGAGAGAGAAAGAGAGTGAACAAAAAAATTGTACGGAAGTTAGTGCACGTGCACAGTTGCTTGCAAGATAGTATCAAAGTTCGGATATATATATATATATAAAAAAATCCTAACAACCAAAGTCTAATAACTATAGTAGAAGGTGTTCACGATAGTTAACGGTACTAGTTCTCCTCTTCATCTGGGTCGTAATTTAATCGACACCTTATATTTTTGTGGTACCTACTATTAAGCGAATAGCAAAGAATATATATATATTTACCTTTAACACTAACCAATAATATTGTTACTTACGTTGTAATGTATGTATGAATTTATTAAAAAAAAAATACAAAAAATAATATTAGTAAATACTTATATATTTTATTCAATCTAGGCGAAGTCAATTAGGTGATTAATTTGAATTAATTACTTTCTCTTACTCCTAGTGAGATGAGAGGAAGTATTGTGACCGTGTCAAATTTTCGATATCGAGTTTTCACCGGAAATATCCATTTTGAGGTCTCCTGAGTCCAAAAAAGTGGTTTGTAGTAAATGGTCTGTGTGTGTATGGTGTGTGGTGTGTGTGTATGTACGTATGTAAGCAGCATAGCTCAAAAACGAAAAACCTTAAAAAAGTTGACTTAATATCCCCTTAAAGTATCACGACGGGATCTGACAATATTTTTTCTGTCAAAATTCTTCAACCGGAAGTACCACTTTACTAGTTTTATTTATAAAGTAATAAATAAAATATTTAAATGAAAATTTACCGGTAATGAATTATTCGTCTCATAAAGTAAAAATTGGTCAGAATTTGTTTGAAAAGCTAAAATATATAAAGGAAAAAAAAAATACATTCAATTAAAGATTGATGAACTAAAGTTGCCAAAAATAAATTACTAAATATATATGACTCATATTATGTTTGTAGTGAACAAACGTATACAGTGTAAATTAAAGAATTGGGCTTTCTGAGAGTGGAACGAACTCAATGTTTAGTATGATAAGAGACTTCGTGTACTATATAGACTTGTTTGTTAGTTTGTGCCAGCTTGGGCTTTTATTTACAAACCTTGAAATGTGATGATGTAAGAAATAAGGATGTCTAGCTCCAAATATAGTACATATACTACAATCACATATGCCTTCAACACATGGTTAAATCATGTTCTATATTACCGTTTAGGCCGTACATTAATTTACTACCCACATTCAACTAATATACCCATAATTGATTTTCAATTTACATTTCATTTTTCTCAGCCAAATAAAGAGTTTAGTTTTGAATTAAATTAAAATTTAGAATTATAATTAACTAAATACAGTTTACTGAATAATAATGGTTACTTAAACATTATATTATTATAACAAAATCTCTAAATTATAGGCAATACACGAATCATTAAATAAAATATTTATTTGATATTTTTATTCAATTTTATCAATATGTTTACTAAATAAACTTCACAAATATAGACAAGATAATTTAGTTGACTCATTTTATTACTTTCACTTACTCCACGTAAGAGGAAGTATTGTAATCATGTCAAATTTTCGATATAGAGTTTTCACCGGAAATATGCATATGTTTTGAGGTCCTGAATCTAAAAAAGTGGTTTTTACAAAATAGATTGTGCTGTGTATAATTATGTGAACATCGTGGCTCATAAACGAAAATTTCGCACAAAACTGATATTCTGTTTGGGATAAAATACATCATGGGATCCCCCGGATAGTACGTTATCTGTCAAAATTCTTCAAGTGGAAGTACCAATTTGTTGAATGTTTTTTTTTTTTCTTCACTTTTTCGATTTTTTTTCGAAAAATGGCTCCAACAATTTTTTTCCTTTAAAGTCGAAATATCAACTACACATACTGTTAGGTCGCGGCACCTTTGACGGATTAACTTTGCGTCACTATTTCTAAATTATTATTTCATCGCCCGCATATTTCCCATGCCTGCCCGCCTTTTACCTCTCTCTTTATCTTGGTGGTGGGATTGTCGGCGCCTTTTATCTCTCGGGGTTCGCGCCTTACTTATTTTCCCAAACCATTCAAACGTTCTCTATTGCTATAAAATTTCCTCACTTGTCTTCTAAATCTCGCCTGGACAACAGTGTTTGTGCCGTTCTCTTCTTCTGTCGCCCGACTAGCTTTTACCAGTCTTTAATTTCGCCTTTAAATTTTGAGTCGCCTTATACGCGCCTATTCGCGTGTTAATTAATACTGACTCCTCGGTGAGTAATAATACTCATCTCTACGAGCCACCTTACTTACTACGGTTTTTCGTTTTTTAAACTATCCTGTTCACAATCTTACACATAATTTATAGATCTCTTTCTAAAAACACTTTTTTTCTGACTCAAGGGACCTGATAAACGTATATTTCCGGAGAAAAGTCAATATTGAAAATTTGTCACAATCCCAAATAAAAAACCATTAAATTTCGGTTAGTTCACTTGTAAAAATTTATCTTCTTCGAATTGTAGGGAGATACTATTATAATTAGTCATGTCTCGTGAGTAAAAGAATTTTATTAATCTTAATAATCTTTGGCATATCATAAAAATCTAAAAGTGATATTTTATGAAGTCACTATAAAAAGTTGATGTATGTAGCTCACTAAACAGTTCGAACTGGTTCAAAAACAATTCTGTTGTGCAACACTTACATGACTTTCTCAAGTTTTGTTTAAAACTGCTATGTTTACATTTAGTTAAATTTTTAAGTTTTACATTTAATATCTGAAATACAGAGAGGTTATGGATTCAGGGATCCGTTATTATCACGGTTTACAAGTTATTTGATTAACCAAAGGCAGGTAGTAAAAATACCAAATTCTTTTTTATAATGAAATTTTAATTTCCTTTGGTGTCCCACAAGGGTCCCATCTAGGTCCTCTTCTTTTAATTTGTATATAAATGACATCAAATCTCAATTTCTTCAGGTTAAGTTTTTGTTATATGCCGATGATCTAAAAATATTTTTTCCAATTCCAGAGTTCGCTACAGCCTCTTATTACACCTCGGTATGCCTCTTTTAAACAACTCTTTGAAGCCTCTTTTGAACAACGGTATGCACCCTAATTTAATGAAATGTTGCGTTATCACTTTCCATCCTAAATATTCTCCAGTTTTATTTGAATACAAGTTGGCAGATCATTTGCTACATAGACCTACTTATATTAAAGTTCTTTGTATTGTCATGAATCCAAATCTAACCTTTCAAAATGTTTGTAAAAAAGCTTCTAAGTTACTAGGTTTTATTTCTAGAACTACTAGAGATTTTCATGATGTTTCTGTTATAGTCACCCTTTTCAATTCCATTGTACGCCCCATTCTAGAATACAACTCTATTATCTGGTCTCCATATCACAAATGTTATATCAACAGATTAGAGAGCATTCAGAAAAGATTAATAAGGACGATTGGTGTGTACGTTTAGGCTATGACTGTAATAACATTCCTTACAATGAAATTTATGATAGGTTTATAATTTCTCCATTAGAAAACAGACGTTTAATTAATGACATATTATTTTTGTACAGACTTTTAAATAATTTTATAGACTGTCCATACCTTATAAATGAAATTTATTTCAACGTACCATCTATTCAGACCACAGACACAATTATCTATTTTCAGTAAACTTTGCACAAACCAATTATTTATATCATTCACCACTTTTAAGAATTTTAAGACAGGCTAAATCTCTTTAATATTGACTTATTCAATTAATCAGATAAATTGATTAGTAGAAGAATAATTGGATTATCATGATTTTATTTTATTTTGTTTCGATTCAGTGTTTGTTCCTTCTGTTACTTATGAAATATTTTTAAAATTTTTTTTATGTATGTGGTACTTCTTTTATTTTATTTTAAGGCGTCTCAACATCTGTGGTCATTTGCGCCCGAATTCTTCTCAGTGCACTGTCGGCCTCCGGAAAGTGTTCTCTCGTTACAAACAACACTGTCCATCACCGGACAGTGAGCTGTAGAGGCTCCTAGGAAGAGAAAATCTAAGGGTAGCACGGCTGGATTCGAACCCGTGATCTCCGCGTTGCTAGTCTAGCGCGCTACCACTGAGCTAATCCCTTCCCTGTAGTACTTATTTGTAGTTTATATGGATGTATGACGGTTGTTTTGGGTTAATTGTATTTTGTGTAGGCAATTATTTATTTATATATATATCAGTACTGTTTGTATAATCATTTATAAAAGGGTTATGTTGCCCGTTAATGTAAATAAATAAATAAATATATCTGTGCAGCTATTATTCCAAGTTTAAAGAAAATCGTTAAAGCTGTTTTTTTTTTAGACTAAATTACAAAAATATCAAAAACCAATTCAGTGAAAACTGATTTTCTTCAAATTTTGGAATTTTATCAATGCTGCTAATGTATTTTTTTTTTTATATTATATAGGTAGTAGAACCATAAACATAATAAGCCACAACCATATTTAAGTGTATTGAATTGTAGTTTAGTGAAGAAAGCTTATCTTTACTGCACCTCCAGAAAAAAACAAACAATAAAAACAATTTTTCCAGTACAAAATTTCAAATAAAAGTGTTACGGCATTTTTGTATATAGATAGTAAACGAAGTTTAAAGATAATCTTTGCAGCCCTTTTGCGAGACAATCGCGAAAAAAACTGGAAAAAACCTTTCAGTAAAGTCACAATTTCAGTTGATAACTTTTGACCTAAACACTCGTGTCCAGATGCGATGTTGTTGTTTTCGTTGTTTTTTTTAAATAATTCATTCACACACACATACTAGAGCAAGGTGAAAAGTTCTCGGCCTAGCCCATAGGTGGCATTGCTACAAATGAAATTACTGTTTTGTTATGTTGGCATACTTGTTGCAAAAGTAAGTACTAAACAATGTGAATTTAATCAGACAAATAGTTTGTTTTATATGTCTGTTTAAAGTAAGCGTATTGTGTATTTTTGACAAAATGAATAAACTTGAATACCGTTCCGTAATAAAATTCTTTGTTTTGGATGGTTTATTGCCAAAAGAAATTCATCCAAAGTTGGTGAAAGTGTAAGGAGTCAGTAAAAAAAAAAAAATGGGGAGCTGAGTTTAAACGAGGTCGTACATCGATTGAAGATACTCCACGTGAAGGAGAGCCAAAACTGAAACTACCAAAGAAAATATCGAGAAGATACCCAATATGGTTTTAGATGATGGACGATTAAAGTTGTATGAGATAGCTAATGCTGTAAGCATCTCAGAAAAAAAAGTACGGCACATTTTACACGAAGAACTCAGTATGAGAAAGCTTTGTGCAAGATGGGTGCCACATTTGTTAAATACTGATAGCAAACAAATGAGGAACGGAGTTTCGCAGCAATGTTTATGTCGTTTTAAGAAGAATCCAATCGATTTTCTGCGCCGATTTGTTACGATGGGTGAAACATGGGTTTACCACTTTACACCTGAGTCAAAAACAACAGTCCAAGCAGTGGGTAGAAGCCGGTGCCGGCTCTGTACCGAAGAAAGCAAAAACAATTGCATCGGCTGGAAAGGTTATGGCTAATGTTTTTTTGGGATTCCAAAGGGTTTCTTTTAATTGACTACTTTTGACCAAAGGGTCAAACAATTAATGCGGAATACTAGGCACACCTTCTTGACCAGCCAGATGAAAAAATTAGAGAGAAAAGGCCAAAAGAAAAAAAAAATCCTCTTTCACCAGGACAGTGCACTCGCCCACCAAGGCACTTTGGCATGGGAAAATTGAAGTATGAATTTTTGGAACACCCTCCTTATTCGCCAGATTTGGCTCCCTCTGACTTTCATCTAATCCCAAACCTTAAGAAATTTGTGACTGGAAAACGTTTTGAGTCAAATGAAGAGATGATGATAGCAGCGGTACCAAAATCGCACTTCAGGAATGGAATCCAGTTATTTGGAGAAACGTTGGACAAAGTGTATTGAACTAAAGGGGAGAGTACATTGAGAAATAAATGCATTTTTAAAATAGATAAAAAAACTCATTTTCACTCCTAGGCCGAGAACTTTTCATTTTGCCTTTTGCTACAAAAGTTTTTTTCGTACTTCTTAGATTTTCAAAAGAGAAACTTCCAGTGAATTTCAACTTGGGAAAGCTTGATGTGATGGCAATATATCCTCTTATACCAGTAAGAGAAAGAAATAGTAATATATATAAATTATTAGAATAAAATAGAAAGAACAATAATAACAAGACCTATCTAACTAATACAAAAAGAACTGCTACTACATTGTTAACTATGTATATATAGGACCTAGATATATATATATATATAGTATATAATATAGAGCCAATCACTTTTAAATCAAATATTACATAATATTGTATGAATAATTCAAGAAAAATTTCAACATACGTATTTATATAAAATGAAATTAATTTATTTTGTAGAGGATAACTTATAACAACACTAGAAATTTATAAGAAAATTATATACTTGGTTTAAAATGATTTAAAAATTATTGATAGTTTGTAATAATTACAAACGTTATTATACAGCTTTATTTATACCAAGTAAACAATTATCCCAATCAAAGTAATTAACAATGATATAGTTGTAACTCTAGTCATTATTTGTACAATAACAAATGTGGCGGAAACAATTACACTTGGGTTCTAAGAAAAATACTGATTCCCAACATAATATAATTGGGAAATTACACTGCACCACTAATCTTGGTACAATAAATATTTTGTTTCCATTTGACGAATTTTGAAACGGTTTTGTTTTATTTTTTATTAAATAAATTGTAATTTAAATTATATAAAATAAATATTCTGGTAGTGGAAGGAAAATGACGAATTTTAGTTTAATGCGCTGATCTAGTTGGCATTGTACTACCCATCCCAAGTTATCCCTGCCTGGCAAAATCGACCCAAAAAATTTATATAAGTCAGAAGGTAATAAATTTGCTGAAAACGACAATCTTCTTAATAAATCCCCGTTGATAAATTGAACCAATACTAAAATATGTTGCATATAGTTTGTAACAACAGTTCTCCGCCCGGCCACCAGGTTTGCACCAAGTGGACCTTCACTAGGGAGGCACACCCCACTACACTAGGACTCTCCTACTCCACACTACAGAGGGGAGAACTTTCACCGACTAGACCCGCCTACTGGACACCATCCCTACCACCTCAGAATCGTATATAAAGGGCTACCCAGGGCCAGAATAGTCGAGAAGTACTCAGCGATTAGAACCTTTTCTAATAGTTTTGGCGATAGCTAGGCAGGCCCTTAACTGACTTCTCAGAGCATCTGCGCTAGGCAAGAGAGCCAGGCCGTGTGCCCACCCAGCGATCACCGTTTCAGGACATCTGCGCTAGGCAGGAGAGCCAGGCCGTTTGTTCATACAACGATCACCGATATAACATTTGCGCTAGGCAGGAGAGCCAGGCCATTCGTTACCCAACGTATTATTAGTCGTTGTCAAGACTAGATAAGTAGTGTGCGCTAGGCAAGAGGGCCAGGCCACTCTACTCGACGAGCGACGATTGACAATCTGTGTCACTCCCTGAGCGAACAGATTGGTCATAGCAACCATTTACTGTATATATGCTTTTCAGAATATATGTAACATTTTACTAAGTGTGCTTTGACATTTACTGGGTGTATTTTATTTGCAGAATCACGAATCCTAGTTCACCACAAAACCCGTGATATTTATTCTGTAGGAACGGATCTTATTATCCTTACTAATAAATCCTAACTGCAAGAAAATCTATTACATATAATAGCACCCCACCAGGGGAGTTGTTATAAGTTGATTTTATGGCTGCTAATGTAATGTTAATTTTGTTGTAGGGTGGTAAGAATCTGAACTCGTTAACAGCCTTTTTAATTATAATTATCTAGAAATGAATTACATTTATTCCCGACGTTCTGATACTCTGCGTGTTCATTCAAAGGAAGGTTGTTGTTCACAATACCTTTATATGTATTGAGAGATGGATTTATTATTGTAGAGTTTTTTCCAGGTTTCAAAGTATGTCCAATTGTGCTTAAATTAATTTATTGTGGAACTTGTTGTTACTAGTTGAATTATATAGTGTGTAGTTAAAAAATATTTCACTTAAGACTGGTTTATTAATTTATTGGATTTTGAATTTGTGGACTACGTGGTACAATTCGTTTTTTCTTAATACGATTATATACATATATACTATGTTTTTTTATTTGGTCTGATTTAAGGCTGTATATTGAGTACCTACTAGCTGAGGACCCGGTGGTTGGACTCGCACTGGTGAGTATCAAATATACAGCCTTAAAATAACCAAATAAAAAAAAACCATGCATATACTAATGGTTGATTCTATAATCAACTATGAGAACACATTAGTGAAAAATATAACCCAACCCTCCCCAAAAGTGTCCTTAAATGAATTTCCCAGAGAAATGTTTTAAATAATAGCTATAGATCTTTGTATGTTTAGCTTATATATATAAGTTTCAAGAAAATCGTCGGAGCAATTTTTGAGAAAATCGCGAAAAAGTGAAAAAAAATCATTTAGTAATGTGATAAAGTGAACGCACTTCCGGTTAGCCGATTTTTTTCAAACTCGGAATTTCAACAACATATTTAATTCTAATTAACGTTATTTAGATGATAGAATTGTCTAATAAACTGAAATAGCACTTTAGCTGAAAACCTAACATCACCCCTCCCACAGAAGTGTCCTTCCCAGAAAAATGTTTCAAATGAAAATTGTAGCTCTTAGTATAGCTACAATAAAAATTGTAGTTGATATAGCAAGTTTGAAGAAAATCGTCTGAGCCGTTTTTGAGAAAATTGAAAAAAAGAAAAAAAACAACTAGTAAAATTCCGGTTAGGGAATTTTGACAGGTGACCCATGTCGGATTCCATGGTGATACCTAAACGGAATCTCAAATTTGAACTTTCTATGATTTTTCGTTTTTGAGTTACGCAATTCACATACACATACACTTTTTTGGACTCAGGGGACCTCAAAACGGATATTTCCTTTATACTATACTTCGATATAACTCGACATCGAAAATTTGGCACGATTGCAATACTTCCTCTTACTAGGAGTAAGAGAAAGTAAAAATTGTATAATTTTCTTTTTATCTCAATTCACTCAACACAAGAACAGAGAATATGTGATAGAAAAGCAAGCCATGAGCTGAAGTACATAAAGTAATATTGCATTTTAAATGGATAAATAAATAAATCTCCTTAATGGGACATCAATTTTTAGTTGAAAGATGTTAGAAAACATGGATTGATAATAAGTTGCATGAATGAATGATGAATCAGCTTTGCGATTAGTGAGAAGAATTTTTTTTCTTTTTTCTTTTTTTCTGGTATTACCCATACACACATTCGCTTTCATTCATAACTACAAATTCTCAAGAACAAATACTTTCACTCTAATAAATACACTCACACTACAGAACAAATATACATGTACTAGTGGGATTGAGTACTCAACATACCTCTATCTATAAATCTTAAGTCTAAAGTCTAAAATATGTTATTTACATCTATATACAAGTATAAACTATTTACATAATATATTCGTCAAATTTATTATTTTCACTAAATTTATCGATAAACTTAATTATCTTTTAAAAATTTTATCAGCCGATCGATTAGATAGATAGCTGGATCATCTTTCAGGACTTCTGACAAAGTATTGGGAATCTTGTTCAATTTTCTACTTTGTTAATATAATGGACACTCAATTATAATATGTTGCACGGATATTAGGACATTACAAGCATTACGAAAGTGGGATTTGGTCCCTGTTCATCAGACAACAATGTGATACCCGAGTATGGCCGATTCTCAAAAGAGCGACAATTATCTCCTCTTTCCGAACGGTTCTAGATACCGATTTCCAGACTTGCACTATGTCTTTTATAGTTCTTAGTTCATTGTTTGATACTGTTGACCATTTCCTCTGCCAATTTTTGTAAATATACGTTTTTTACTGTAAGCAATATGTCAGCGGGCATACTCCTTTCCATTGTTACTGCCATGCTGATTGCTTCTTTTGCGGTAAAGTCGTCAACAATGTTGTCCTGAATCCCAGAATGATCAGGTATCCAAATAAATGAAACGTAAGAATATCTTTAAACGACAGCTATATGAAGAGGAGTTTTTCGATCAGGAATCCTTACTTGAATGAATGAATGTTTTTGCCACTTTTACTTTCTCTTACTGCTCTTAGTGATCATGTCGAATAATCGATATCGAGTATTGACCGGACATATACGTTTTGAGGTCTTTTGAGTCCGAAAAAGTGGTTTTTTAGAAATTGGTGTGTGTTTGTGTGATCATATACAAAAAAAAAATCTGAGAAAGTTCAAATTTGATATTTCGTTGAGTTCCAACAATAAGGTCAAATCGGTCAACCGGAATTACACTTAACTGAATAGATATTGTAGTTTATTATTATACCGAGTGCCTGGTGGCTTATGTGGCTTTTGTTATTGCTTATATTATTATACCTAAGCCTATATGGCTTTTATCCCCCCGATGCCTATATGGCTTTTATCCCCCCGATGCCCCCCATATCATCCCCTTAAATATCTCCCCCGGTAGCTTACGGTCAGTCTACAATATCCCAAGATATCCTTTAACTCCAACTGGCCCTAGGCAATCCTGCGAGAGTGGTGCCCTCCAAATACGCGAAACCTAGTACCAGCGAAACGGGGACACTGACATAAATAGTGATACACGGTTTCCCTGACTCCGTCGTCGCAATTCTGACAAATGGGACTAGACGTCCTCCCTATGTTAAACAAGTGACTACACACCCAAGTGTGTCCAGTCACTACCCCCACCAAAGTCCTCAGACCTGTCCTACTAAGGGACAGAAGGTACTCCGAAACTCCGTGCTTAATTCCTTTTATAAATCTTTTAGCTTGGAGGCGCGTCCCCCCAGCATTTCTCCAAGACTCTCGTCTCCCAAAGTCTAATCTGATTATCACGAAACCTCTTAGTGACGGCAAGGGCTGGTTCAGTACCACAAAATGGTAATGATGATCTCTTCCTAGCCAACTGATCCCCCCCCCTTTCTCTCAGAAGATATTGTAGTTTACTGGGATTTCCCCTAAAACGGCTCCAACGATTTTCTTCATACTCTCTATATTCTAATTATACTTATAAAGACCTACAGTTTTTATTTGAAATATTTTTATGGGGAAAATTCATTGTTTTTCTGTTTTTTTTGGAGGGGGAAGGGATGACGTAAGTATCATCACTTCTTTATATTGTACGATCCCTGTCATCTATAGAATATTATTAAGAATTAAATGTGTTGCTAAAAATTTTGAATTTGAAGATAATCAATTAATTGGATGTGCGATTTTACTGCATGTTTCGTTTGTGTGTGTGTTTTCTACGATTTTCTTGATAGAGTTATCAACGAATTTCTTTGAACTTGCTATACTAATTACTCATATACTACTCGCTATACGCCTATCACTTTGGTTTGAAACATTTTTTTTTTTTGTTGAGTAAGTAGACTTATGGGAGGGATTCTGGTGCAATTGCAAGGTCGAATTGTTTAGGTTTTCGCCAGCTATACACATTAATATAAGGGTAAATTTTTGTAAAAATTCCGAAGAAGTTTGTTATCAATTATAATTATGTAAGCTGCAGCAGTAAAGAGATTGTCCCGTGAGGGGGTGTTCACAACCACATTATGTTCAATTTAATACAATACCAGGTACAATTTTAAAGTAGATTTCTTTTATTAAAATATTTAAAACCAATTTAAATGTGAAGAAATATAATAAAAAGAAATTTTAGTGTGTTGCTAAAGGCTACTAACATCATCAGGTGAGATGAGTTGATGATAGCCTAAAGGCATTTCACAGATGATTCATAATACTCCTGACACATTTAACTATCTCACTCTATCTTTATGTTAGATAATGTATATTTTATTTCCATTTTGAATTAAACTAGAGCACATTATGTGATTTTTATAGAAATTTTAATAGCTTTCAAATCGAATCATATTTTTTATTTTTATATTGTTAGAAATTAGATCAATTAGTTATTTTTTTTTTGTCGTTATTGTTACTAACAACTTTCTTATTGCAGTTTACTGAATTTTTTACTTTCAATTATTCATAACAAGAGTAAGGAGAAAGGATTGCGATAGTTTTAAATTTTGTGAAATTGAGTTTTTTACCAGAAATACATTTTCTGAGGTCCTCTGAGTCAGAAAAAAATGTTTATAACGAATAGTGTGTATGTATGTGCGTGTGTGAGTTAGAGAGAGAGATAGGGGGAGAGGGGTGAGAGAATAAAATATTTCAAAAACTTGCGAAGCTTAAACTTGTTGTTTAGTTGTGATCATCGCATCGGATAATAAAATTTTGTCGGGTCCACTTCCGCAAACAGGAAGAACGACTTTTTAGTGAATGGTTTTTTTTCCTGTTTTTTGCAACATTTCGGAAGTTTAGCTTTACAGACTAGGTTTTCAAGTTCTTTTAAGAGACCTTGGATTCTTTTTTAAGCATTTAAATACATAGCATTTAAAATTGAAAATGAGTACAAAGATTATATTTAACGTTGGAATAATGCTATGTGTATAGATATTAACCAAACGCGTTTGTCTTGGAAAAAAAAAAAAATCTGGCGTGAAACACTCACACAAATTTCTCTTACTCCAGTTTTCAAAATTGTAATTGACAAATTTCATAGATAGTATATCAAATTTAATGAAATTCGTTGGAGTTTTTATGGAAAATCCCAAAAATTGAAAAAAACTGTTCAGTAAAAGCGCAATTCTGGTTAACTAATTTTCTTCAAACTAGGAATTTTGGCATTCTATTTATTTCTAATTAATTCACTTTGGATGGTAGTTCGTATAATCAACTATGATAGTACTTTAGAGAAAAACATAACCCCACATCCTTCTCCAAAAAAAAAACCCTAAATGACTTCACCAGAAGAAATATTACAAATAAAAGTTGTAGTTTTTTACAAGTGTTACACATATACCAAGTTTACACAAAATGGAGTTGTTTTAGATAAAATAGCAGAAAACTGAAAAAATACTTCCTACTAACAACGCACTTCCGGTCATCCGATTTTTTCAAACTCAGAATTTCAACAACACATTTAATTCTAATTAATATGATTTAGATGATAGAATTGTTTAATAAACTGAAATAGTACTTTAGAGAAAACCGTAACCCCACCTCTACCTCAAAAGTACCCTTAAATGAATTTTTCCGGAGAAATGTTTCGAATAAAAGTTGTAGTAAAAAATGTTACTAAAAAATGTGTAGCTGATATATAAAGTTTCAAGAAAATTGTTGGAGCCATTTTTGAGAAAATTGCAAAAAAGTGAAGTAAAAAAAAAAAGCAATCAATAAAGTGGTACTACCTGTTGAGGAAATATGACAGCTGACCTCAACAGGAAGCAAAAAGGAATAGCAAAAAGCTGTTGGGAGTACAGCGTACGGCCTGTTTGGCTATTACTGGCGCGATGAGAACGACACCGACGGTGGCATTAGAGATGCTGCTGGGCCAATCCCCCTTCAGTATGTGGTAGTGGGAGAGGCAATGAAAGGGTACCTCAGAATGAGGTGCAAGGGAGAATGGGTGAGAACCTTCCGGGGGGATCACACTAGGACAAAAATTTGGCGAGTAAACCGATTTTTGCTATCCAAACTTGATGAGACGAGCAAGAAATGGGGATTTGAGAGAGATTATGAGATTACGATTGGCAGTATAGGAGATGATAACCTTACGAGGCCAACGGAGTCGGGCAGCGGCATTATTCGTTGCTATTCAGATGGCTCTAGGCAGGAGGGTACTGGCCTGTCGGGGGCGGAAGCCTGGTTTCAGGAACTGGATAAAGAGAGTTCGGTGGCCTTGGGTGGCTTGGCCACTGTTTTTCAGTCTGAGGTGGTGGGCATCATTGAATGATGCCACCTGGTGGGGGAGTGGCAGGGAGAGTTCAAGGAAGTGCGGATTTTCTCGGACAGCCAAGCCGCACTAAGGGCTTTGAGTAAGCCTTGGTGGAGTTCGAAATTAGTGGGAGAATGTCGGAGGAAGCTCAACGCTTTGGCTCGGAGGGGTAAGGTGCATCTCTATTGGATACCCGGACATGCGGGAATAGAGGGCAATGAGAGGGCGGATCGGCTGGCCAGGGAGGGATCATCATTACCATTTTGTGGTCCTGAACCAGCCCTGGCCGTTACAAAGACGTTTCGCGACAAACAGATTAGACTTTGGGAGACAAGAGCTTTGGAGAAACGCTGGGGGGACACGCAGGGGTGCCTCCAAGCTAAATATTTATAAAGGCAAGCAAGCAGGAATTTCGGAGTATCTCCTGTCTCTTAGTAGGACGGGTTTGAGAACCTTGGTAGGGACACACTTGGGTGTCCAGTCACTTGTTTAACATAGGGAGGACGCGGAGTCCCATTTGTCAGAACTGTGATGACGGAGTTAGGGAAACGGTATATCACTACTTATGTCAGTGTCCCCGTTTCGCTGGAACTAGGTTTCGTATATTTGGGAGGACACCACTCTCGCAGGATTGTCTGGGCGAGTTGGAGTATAGTGATATCTTGAGATATTGTAGATTAACCGGCAAGTTACCGGGGGAGGCTAATTAAGGGGTTACGGGGGGTACCGGGGGGATAAGAGCCATATAGGCTTAGGTCCCGCGCCTTTGGGCACCCGATAATAATAATAATAATATGACAGCTGACCTACTGTCGGATCCCCATTGTGATGCCTAAACGGAATATCAAGTTTGAACTTTCAACGGTTTTTCGTTTTTGAGCTATGCTATTTTACATGCATGCATACATACATACACGCAAACAGACACAACCTATTTTGTATTAACCACTTTTTTTTGACTCAGGGGACCTCAAAACGGATATTTCCTGTGAAAACTCGATATCGAAAATTTAACATGATTACAATATTTCCTCATACTAGGAGCTTTAATTCCCTTTACTAGTGGCTTTAAATTTCAAATGTTACATGGTTTTCTTCAACTTTACTAGTACGCTCTTCTGGACTACAAAGTAATCACTTTTCTATCTGCCTAGGCTGATAGAATAGGTACTTGTCTCTCTTCCATTTTATATAAAATTATATTAACAGAATTAAGAGATAATCGTGTGAGTGTTTCATACCACTTTTTTTTTATGAGCGGCTTAATTTCTTGCTTAACTTTTAGATATTTTATAGGCATCTAAGCGCGATAAAAACAAAAAAAAAGGCATATTTTTGTAACCAATCCCATATTTTGGTGAAGGAATAGCCGGTGTTGACTCTGCATCATGACAAAAAGTGGGGAACTATAGTTATTAGCGATTCCTAGATAGCTAAGCTCATAATGAAATGGCAGTGGGAACTTTGGCATGTGATAAGCACCTTAAACCCCACCCTCCCCAAAAAAATCTTTGCCTGCAAGCCTTGACCAATTATGAATGTTGTGCCAGTTTTTTTTTTTTTTAACAAAAATAAGACCCACAGTGACTTGTACGAGATTAAAATAATAATTCAACTATTGTAACAAGAAAAATTAACGATTGGTTTGTGAGTGTATGTGTGGGGTATGTGATAAATAACCCTAACAATGAGAAGATTAAAGGGCACAAACTAGCTATTCCCATTTTTACTACGGTGGGATCCTGCACAAGGTTTTTGGTAAAAATCCATATAAGAAAAAATGCTAAATAATTCTTTAGTTTTTGTGATTTTCTTGAAAACGGCTCAAATTTTTCCTTAAATTTAGAAAACATAATATAAATATATATAAATAAAATATCAGAGATTTTTTTCAATTTGTATGTCGTCAGTCGGTTTCGATTCCCATATTTACTGGAGATTCTTTATTTTGTGGTCATCAGTCGGTTTCGACCGTTAGCCCAACTTTAAGATGTCATTTTATTGTGTAACTGATTTTGCCCTGAGACTACTCTCCATAAAGGTCATATCATGTTAGTATATAAAGTTCCATGGTGAGGAGTTAAGTAACTAAACTTGAAGTAAAAATTCCGACTTTTAAGACATTTTATCGGTTAGAATTAAAAGAAATTCAGAAAGTGGAAGTCGTATGAATTTTTTCATAATTCAGCTTTTACTTAATCCAGCTCTCCTGTTCAGTGTTGTGATAGTATATAGAAACTGCTATAGCATGATACATAGAGTTGAGTTTAAAAAATGCAATGCCATAATTCAAACCTCCTGTTGCATTATTCTCCTAGTAAGTTAGTAAAATTTTATTCCCATCCCGCTTGCTAACTTTGTGCTGTTCATAAATAAAAGATTAGCTAATAACCTATTATTTGAAAGTCTATTCGATCCAGGTTTAAACTTTCCCTATGCAGCTTACATGTCTACACTAAAACTTATCAGGATGTATAAAAATTAAATTATTAACAAAATCCGCGCTTAACAAATCTATCTTCAATGGTACAGTTCATACAAACAATCCATCGAAAATACACCTATTATGTCTCCCAATCTAAATATCAGACGAAATTCAGTTTGTCTGACAAGTCGCCTGAACATGATATAGAAAATTCCAAGAAACCTTTCAATGCGATTCAATATTCTTTCCGTCGATTCAACTAATCACGTCAACCTATTATTTCAAATAATCCAATAACTTCAAGAAACCTGAGAACACGAATAGTTTAGTGCCAATGAGAGAATGTTAGCAACGACTGGGTTATTCTTCGCTCGGATAATGAGTCGTTTGTCTCTATGTGTTTATGGAAGTAATCGTCAGCAAATTAGGGCCACGCAAAAGATAGACTCAATAGTTCCATTATCATTGACGCGCAACCACTGAGTCTCCAAGTGCACGTCAACTACGCATTAAACCTTCTGTCACGTCCACTACAATGTATCATTGGTGAATCGGTTTCAACAGAAATAAACAATCTCTCACCTAGAAACTGTTTCTACCGATAAGAGAAATTCAATAATAGTAACCATCTGAGGGTCATAACAATCAGTCATCAGATTACTATCGCTAGATCAATTTTGGCAATCTGAGAAGTTGTATGCTTGTAAGGTTTACCGAGTGAGGCACACTAGCTTACCACTGTTAGAACAAGCAAGAGTTCTAGAACTAGTCATGTCACTCTTCAAATGATTCACATCGCCAATACCACCATTCTACATTCATCATGCTAAGAACATCATGGCCCTTCGCTCGGCCACTCTATCCTTATTATCTTTTCTCTCCTTAGTTAATGAGTTTTAGTTTCACTTTGTGCATTCTCGTGTCAACATTCACCATCATTTCCTGCTACTGTTACACAAATGATAAACAATCAAGTTTGGCTTTCTTCACAATTGAATATAATAATTCAGTATAATTCACATAAAAGTTCAGTGAATTCATTAGTTAATCTTAAATTGAAATAAAGTTAACTATTAAATTAGTCATTTTGTAACCTTATGATTCGCATTTTGCTTCTTCAATGCAACTTTTCTTTTATTTATAGGCGAAAAAGTGAAGTCTAATAGAGCAAACCCATCGAACATCCGCCAATACAGTATGCCTATTATTCTGAATTATTTACTTTACTAAAAGATTTAAAAATAATACATAGAATACTAGCTAATACATACTTAAGATACATAAACAACAAAGCACATCATATAAAGATATAAAGCCTAAGAATAGTGAAGCATCTTCTTAGTCGATCAACCGTAAAGCGTGCGTCCTGTCCCTCCTCCCCATTATTCTATTCTAACCTATAACTTATCTCTACGATGAGTGGGGGGCCTACAGTCAGCACTGTGGCAAGTTAAATATGCAAAACTATAAAGCCTGGGGCAAAGTCCACTGGACCGTAGACAGATAGTTTACCTCCTTAACCAACTTTACTTCTTTTACTTAAGGACACGCAAACATCCTCCCCTCCCCCCAATGCCGCCGCCACCAAATTATATGTATATAAATAAACAAAGCTTATAGTTTGACTATATGAAATATAATGTGCCCATAAATAAATCAATTTTGTAAACAAAACTAGTCTTATTTTATTGTGTGGCCAAGAACTGTGGCTATCGGTGGATCATCAGCGAGCGAGCGAGCTATGCAGTAGGTTCCAATATCTTATAATTAAAATCATTTTTAAACTATTTTTAACCTGTTTCTCAGAAATTCTGAGATAATGATAATTTCATTGTTACAATAATTCATTGTAACAATGTTCATCAGAAGCGGTATTAGCTGAATGGTAACACGCTGGACTTGGAATGCGAAAGTCCCTTCCAGTTCGAGTCCAATCGTTTTCCGCGGGAGAGAATTAAAAAATAGGAGAAACAGGACGTCTGGCCGGACGACGCGGGCGCGCGCGGAAGTTACCTATACGGACACAATCTGGCAAGACGACGCAACAGTGGTTCTTATGGTCGTTTGATTGAACTCCACAATTCTTCACCAAATGTTCGAATAGTTTTATCACTGTGTAAATAATTAGTCTGACGGTAAGTCACATCGTTTGTGAAGTAATCGCAACAGCATTTTATAACGTTGATGTAATGCCAGTCGTTTAAAGTGTCTTCTATGGATTCCAGTTGATATGTCGCTTCTAAATAGGGAAATTTTTGCACAGGGGTAAGCAGATATTGTAATAATAAACTGGAGCATTAGTGCGAAAATTGTAATTTAAAAAAATCCTACACCTGGTCAACATTTGATAATCTAACAACATATAATTGTTGTTCAAATTCTTCCGGTAGATGAAATAAATAAAATACAAGGTGACAAAGATGATTAAAGTAAAATTTTATTATTGGTATATGACATTTATGAAGAAAATGGCCTAAAATAACTTGTTTTTTTACTTTCTTACTATTGTGGCTTAGTTACATTTTCGAAATCGAGTTTTTTTTAACCGGATATATATGTTTCGAGTCTCCTGTTTTGAGTGCCCCTGTTTGAGTAGCTGATCAGTATATTTTTTTGTATATATACAAACATACTGTAATAGGATCCTAAGAAAAGGATCCGTAGCAGAGAGAGAGACAAAAATGGCAGGACCACTGTCTCGGACTAGAGAGGGAGAAACTGCTTAAATACAGCGACGGGAGATATACGATAGATATAGAGAGTTCACTTGGCAGTTACAACGTGTCATCTACCTTCCTCTTTACAACTCTACCATACTCTAACATTTAGTGTCAAGTACAAGTAGTCAATGTCACTTTTTACATTATATAGTGTTCAGCCATATCTAGTTTATTAATCTAAACCAAACCATTTTCTCTCATTCATCAAACCTATTATAATACTCTTTGCCAATTCTGGAATAGAATGATTGAAAGTATAGACTTCTAGTCTCTTTAATAGGACCAAATAGCCACTTCGTCTACAGAAATCAGGAGAAATGGAAGGAAGAAGCGAAAAAAGGAGGTTACGGTACTAAAATGCACAAGGAGTGTCAGAAGAAAATGAAAATACTGCAAAGAACAAATTGCGCACGATAAAGCAACAGAAAATTATGTCCAAAAAGCTACAGTTCAAGGACACATTTCCACTGCAAAAAAAAAAGCGGGGCTTTAGAATTCCATTCTGCAGCGATGGAAAAATACTTTGATTTATAACAAACTCTGAGAGGGCGGATCGGCTGGCCAGGGAGGGATCATCATTACCATTTTGTGGTCCTGAACCAGCTCTGGCCGTTACAAAGACGTTTCGCGACAAACAGATTAGACTTTGGGAGAGGAGTGCTTTGGAGAAAGGCTGGGGGGACACGCAGGGGTGCCTCCAAGCTAAAAGATTTATAAAGGCAGGTAAGCAGAGAATTTCGGAGTATCTCCTGTCTCTTAGTAGGACGGGTTTGAGGACCTTGGTAGGAATAGTGACTGGACACACTTGGGTGTCCAGCCACTTGTTTAACATAGGAAAGACGCGGAGTCCCATTTGTCAGAACTGTGATGACGGAGTTAGGGAAACGGTGTATCACTACTTATGTCAGTGTCCCCGTTTCGCTGGAACTAGGTTTCGTATATTTGGGAGGACACCACTCTCGCAGGATTGTCTAGGCGAGTTGGAGTTTAGGGATATCTTGAGATATTGTAGATTAACCGGCAAGTTACCGGGGGAGACTAATTAAGGGGTTACGGGGGGTATCGGGGGGATAAGAGCCATATAGGCTTAGGTCCCGCGCCTTTGGGCACCCGTTTCCGATAATAATAATAATATAACAAACTACTGTTGTAGTCTCAACCCAAGGGCGTAATGCGTTGCGGAAATTTAGAATATAAATTTCATTCAATCATCCCCGTTAATCATGATTTCCTAGTTTATTATCTTCAATCTTTGTTTCTTGCTGACAAACTGCTGTGTATGAGGCGCAGCAATTCCCTTAGCAAAGGAGTACAGTAGCTAACTTAGAGAGCCATCAATAAATGATAACTCCCTTTACACTTCCTATAATCAGACTGGCTCGGGTGGGAGTTTTCATACATTTGAAATTGTACATTTCAAATAAATGAACATTAAAAAAATTAAAATATCTTTCAGCAATATGACCACTGATTTAAGGAAAACGTTCATGTGGGGGAGGGACTTTATCCTAAATAAGCTTAAATAAAATATAAGGAACTTTCATCGACTTCCGGTTTTTGATCTGTACTTTCCAATTCGCTAATTTAAGAAGAATGTAATACTTTTTCTAGCAAAAATTAGAAAATACTTTAATTACAGTAATTTTAAAAACCAGTAATAAACCAAAATTTTACTAATATTAATATTAATAAGCGGTAATACACTGTTTTAAAAACGAAAAGTAATATGTTTTACAAAAATTTAATAATATAATTCCAATTAAATCGTATATATATATATATATATATATATACACAATATAAATCGTGATGTTGAGTACGGTAGCTGGTCAATATGCAGATAGAGGGCAACAGGCTGTACACCCAGTTAGTGGCCGGACAGGCCATGGGGGTAGAGCAACAGGTTCTATTAAACAGAAATTCGCGCATCTCACGAACTTATGATTACAAACAAACGTGAACAAGATTAATTTCATTCTTAACTTGAAATATACCGCCGTACCGTACAATCAAAACTGTACACCTTCCACCTTCCACTATCGGTGATTATTTTTTTTTTCGGTTTTATTTTTTTTATAACGTTACTGGATACGTTTATTGAACTTCAATTAAAAGTAATTTATCATTTTTAACTTTAAAAATAACATCTCAAATTTTTTTTTTAGTTGTAAGATACTTTTTTTTCCTTATTTGGTTTAAAAATATAAATTATGAAAATTTAAAAATTATGTAAATGCCTTGTGGAATGTAAGTTACATTTTTTTGGTATGCTAGTTAGGAAGATTCCACCAAAGACTTTACTAATTCACAAAAAAAATTTAAGAAAAAATTAAATAAGTTCTGTTAATGTCCTTGAACCTCCAGATAGGACTCAAAGGAATCGAACTAAATGATGGTTCAGACTATTTTATGAGTAAAAAAACACTTGAGTTCCCGCATTGACATCACGTCAATGGTTTGGTATGGGCTTTTTCTGGGCAGAATTAGATTAAAAGGACTGACAGAGAAAAAAATGGCATTTCTCGAAATGCACGATTTTTTTTTTTAGAAAAATGCTTCCAATTAAAGTGATAAGTCATCAGTGATAATATGGCTAAATTGTACAAGAAATTTAAAGAAAATGGTTGAAGCCATTTTCGATAAAAAATTCAGTAAAAAATCGCACTTCCTGTCGATTAGATTTTTGACTAAAACGTTTGTGTTAGATGCGATGTATTGATGGAATATTAAGTTTGAGCTTCCTGTGACTTTTATTTTTGAGCAATTTTTCTCATTCGTGTACACACACACACACACACACACACATGCTTTTTCCTGCCAATTATACCTTACGACCAAAAGAAATACATCTCTAATAGTGAGGGCCAGTTCGAGCAAGATCTGTAATTAATGAGGAGTAAAATTTATAATAAAATAGTACTTTTCTTCTTATTCAATCAAAAAACCGTTATAATATCATTTTGAAATTTCTTATAATGAATCATGTTTTCATTCATAACTTGTAAAATATCGCTCAAAGAAAAAAAAACCGTTCAAGTAAATTTTTCTTACAAAAAATAGAGGAATCTATTTCTTAAATAAAAACCACACCTCCCCATATGAAAAAATGAAGTTGGTGCGTGTATCTCGCTTCTTGTAGCACCAAAACAAATTTTCAAATTAAATTTGGATTTCTAACAAAAAACTATGGGGACACTATTTTTTAGTTTTTTTCTAGCTATCTTAGTTTCAGAGAAAAAGTCGTTATCCATAAACCTTGGGACACCCTGTATATATAATTCGCTAAAAACACTTTTTCGTTCTGAAGGGACCTCAAAACTTGTACTTACGGCGAAAATTCACTTTGATACCTTGACAAATCCCAATACTTCTAGTTGCAGCAGTGAAAGAAAGTAAAACCCGCCGCCCTTCCACTTAAATGCCTCAATTTTTAATAAAATTTGCATAAAGAAAAGTCAAATTTTGCAAGCAACTTTTTGTTTTTATACCTTTTTTTTTAAGAACAGAATAAACTTGTGGAGAGAGGGGAAAAATTGTGCGTTGCGTAATCTGAACGCTAGAGAGGAGGATATTGTGCATTTGCTCGCAGTGGGTCCGAAATTGGCCGAGTTTCGTGTACGCCAAGTAGGTGTTTGTGCCCTCCCTGAATCCTAACTTATGAGATCTTTTGTATACTTTAATCTGTTATGGTTTCATAAATTTCGCCAGATCTGCTTGGCTCTACCGCTTTCAATTGTTGCAGAAATATTTAATTATTAATCATTATTAAGCACTTATTTATTTTCTTTTACGGCAATACGAAATATATCTTTATTATGTATTTGTTTTTTTTGTAATTAAGCTATTTACTATTTGTAGTACTTATATTTTTTAATTGGTATTTTTTGCTAATTTTGATAACTAATTCCAATCATAAATTATTATGTTATGATTACTTGTATTTTATTTACTAATTGTTTGTTACTGTCACCCATCTTTAATTACGTATTTTCAAATTTGTTTCATTCAAAGTATTTAACAATCTATTTTATACTATCAACTTCCGGCTGACGGATATTCCAAGCCGTATATACTTTTGTAATTTATTCTATATTAGTATTAATATTAAAATTAAATTTAACATTATTTTAAATACTAGGGCTATAATAAAGTGAACATAATTTAAATTAAATAAAAATAAATATATAACTTACTGAAATGGAGTGTAAGATTAACACTGGCCGGATATTGCATGCCTTCGTACATGGTACCCGACTGCCACCAAGTCACGTTCCATGTTTTAAATACATCAGTCATATGAGATGGTGGATGGTCACCTTCTTGGCAGTAGCTACAGGATTCTTCATCTAATTTGGTTTCAGTCTGTTTACAGTATAATGTCGCTATACCATCTTCACCGCAAGTATTCGTCGCTTCTACATCTAAACCGAATGCAGCGTTTATAAATTCTGGTATACATCTCTGTAAACAACAACAACAACAAAAAAATGTACAAAAAATGTATGAATGACAATAACAAATTTCTATAGATTTTCTAATTAAAAATTAAATTTTATTATAGTTCAGAGTATTATCTAGAATCATGCAATCGATGTGGAGAGTTGTTCGATTCAATAGTTTAGATTAGGAATATGGAGAATGAGATTTTTGAGAAGGTGTTGGCCACAAGAATGTTTGTATTCAATGTGGAGATTATGAGGATAGTGAGCATATACTGTGGAAGTGTCCTGGCAAAAGATGATAAATGATATTTGATTAGGAAAATATTCAAAAGTTCACCGAGAAATATTTTGTTATACTCAAAAAAAAAAAAAACTCAAAAAACATGTATTTTCCGTTGAAAGCTCAATTTTGCAAATTGGACACAATCGCCACAACAGTTCCTATTACTAGAAATAAGAAAACTAAAAATTAACGTTCCGTTTTTGGACTTGTTAATTAGATTACCTATGTCAGATTCATGCATTGGATTTCTTAGAAATGACTTAAAAATCAATGCCGTCTTTTTTTTTCTGAACCGCTAATTTTTCCCCTTTTTTTTTTGCGGTACGATGAATTTCATGAAACTGGGCCTTCAATCAAGAACCTGGTCTAATTAGAAAGAACAACTATAATATAATAATAATAATAAGAAAGCTTTATTTGCACCCATCACAGAGAAAAACCCTCTCTAACTTTAAGGTTTCAAGTTCTAATTGTGAATTTTAATAAACACATAGAAACAAAATACATATTTAAAAAAGTAGAGAGAAGTGGAAGATAAATGAAATAGACTACGACTGAATAACAAAACAGAAAACTGAATACAACATAAATACTATAGTAAACACAACTAAGCTGTTTTCTTTCTCAATAAATCAAATTAATCTTTTTAACACTTACTAACACAACATAACCTAGTATAATTTCTTCACCAGATTACTCCATATTTCCTCTATCTCTTGCTGAGATATACCATCCACTAACCACCCTTATTGCTACATCTTGTCTCTTCATCTTAGTAACTGTCGACTTCGTCTTCTCATCCTGTCCCTCGGTATCCCCACTCTGGACTTCTTCTAGCCCACTTTTATCTTCTGTTCGGGCCACATCCAGTTTCACTTCTAGTTCCAAGTCCTGCATTTTTCCGAATTTCGGCATTACTACTCTTTTCCAGCCTTTTTATTCCCAGCATACTTTATTTTGCATTATTTGAGCCTATTAGAAGGATAATTTGTGACGAACCAGGTCTGACATCCATACAGTGTGCAGGATAAGCAGATTGCACTGGATAAGCATTTTCCTTTTAGCACATTAGAAAAATTTCCTTCAAATATGCTCTTAAGTGCCCAGAATTTCTTCCATACACTATTAATTCTTTTATATAGCGCTTCCACTCTCCTGCATTTAAATGAAATGGTTTGCCCTAGATAACTACATTTCTAAATTATGTGCACCATTTCCACTTCCTGGATACTTAGTTTTTCTCTTCTTCCATTTTTGAGTGTTTTGGTCCATGTTCAATTTGGTCTTGAACCTGCTCTTTGGCATTCAATTCTAATTTACCCTACCCAGCATTTCTCTTGTTTGAATTCAATTTGTTGCGAAGAGTACTATGTCATCGGCAAAATGAAGATGGTTGAGGTAACTCCTTCATATTAATATCATACTTCTCTAAATCTAACCTTCTGAAAATGCTTTCCAGGACAAATGAACAGTATGAGCGAAATTGGGGATCCCTTCCTTACTACTTTCTCTAGTCTAAAATATCTTTCCCTCCTCTTCAGCATAATTTAAACCTTATTTTTCAAATAGATGCGATTAAGTAATTCAATATACATACGTATTATCTACTCCTGTCTCAAATAGTGCACACCATGTGGTAATATTTTAACGTAATATTACACCATGCGCAATATTTTAACAAATCAAATGCCTCTTGGAGAAGAATAAATATTAAGTATATTTCTCTTCTGTATCTGTTAATTTTTCTACAACCTGGTTTATTGTCTGATGGTGGTCGACTGTGGAATACGAATGGAGGAAGCCTGCTTGTTCAATAAATCAAATATTTCAGCAATTTGTTATCTTTAAAAACAAGATAGAATTGTGAGTTATGTGGCAGAGGAAGTTGAAACAAGATTAACGTCATAGTTTTTCTTTGGACTCACTTGTTCAATTTCTCTGAAACTTAAAAACCGAAAAACATTCGAAAGAAAAAGTTGATTGTGAACAAAACCTTCCTATGATATCTGTTGCCGAATATCATTTAAGTTCATATCATTAATATTATAATATCAAATATCATTAAACGAACGCATAACAGGTATATACATCGTATACAGGTATATAATGTAGGTAATGCTACATTATACGTATATCTCTAAAAGTCTAGAAACAGATAACCAGTTGATCCTTAATTTTTTTACGTATTTTAAAACAACTTTTTATACAAGAAGCAAATGTTTTTGAATATGAACAGATGACGTACATAACCGTTCATCATGTCAAGAATGCAGGTAGGCTGAGACATCTAGGCTTTATAGTTCAGCACCCTTAAAGAAGGGTTGCTTCTATGTTTTTGTAACACAATAAAAGGACTAATGTTTGCCATCTAGAAATTTGTATTAAACTCCATGTACGCATTGGCCATGCCAGGGAGGCCGAGCCCTCTTTTCTATTGAAAACAGTTCTACTGAAAATGTGTTCAACTATTTACTTGCGAATTTGCAGAAGCTTTCTTATTTTGGACATAGAGTGATCCACATTAAGCCGCTCAGGTATACAAGTAAAATCCCCCACCAGCCCAACTAAACAATATAGCGCTAGAATGTTAAAGAAAATTTCTTGATTAAATTGTATTAATTAGAGTAACAGAAAGTCGCTTGAGTGTTTCACACCAGATTCCAGATTTTTTTTTTTTTTTTTTTTGCGGATTACACGTGAATGAAGCTCCTGATCGCCTGGCAAAAGAAGGAGTGAAAAAGCTTCAGCCTAACAATGCTGTCGCCATGAACACAGCTTGCCAACTAATTTGCGCCGGAGCCAAAACAGGCTACGAGGCTGAGAAGGCAGAAGGAAAAAGATGGCAACTTCTGGCTGAGATATAGATAAAAGAATGTCCCAGCGAACTGCCTAGGAAACACGAAATGGCCTGTTTCAGGCTAATGACCGGCCATGATTACCTCCAAACCCACCTCTGCCGCATAGGTCTAGCTATAGATGCGACTTGAGTGCAAAGCGGAACAAATAATATGGACGAAGATCACTTTGACTCATGCCCAGCTATAGACACATGTCCATACATATATATTGAAGGCGACCTGAATTATCCTAGGCAGCGAGATGTCAAATGGCTGAATAGTGCCATAACATAGGTGTAAAAAAAAAAAAACTATTTCTATCGACAGATGTCATTCATAGTGGGGATCCAGATATTTTGACAAAGTAACATAACACCTGTATGCTTATATATAAATGTTATATATATAAGTATACAGGTGTTATGTTACATTGTCAAAATATCTATATATATATAGATAGATATCTTGAGTATATATACAAGAGATGGTCAAAGAAGACGCTAAGATTATTGCAGTTAACACCCATTCTCTGATGACATCCTCATCTCTCTGTTGTATACACTAAAAGAAACCGTTTATATTTAAAAACTTTGTGAAGGCAATTAATTGTTCAAACTCGGTATTCAGAAATGGCAGGCAATCAGTTAGAAAATAACCATATGTTTTGGGTGTACACTATCTAGATTTCAGTGGAGGGTCGGCAAGAAATTATAGCATACTAGATTATCGCCAGGCCGCCGTTACGCTGATGAGTTATGTGCCTTGTGAGTAACCAACCACACCCGAACTGTAAAGCAACAATTCTCAAAACGATTTTGATCATTTTTATTGGATTTACAAATTGCATTTTTTGTTCAACTCTTTTTTTTTTAATGATCATATTCTTGGTTATTCTCTTGTTCGCCTTTTTTTTAAATTTTAATTACCCTATTTGATTGATTAGTGGAGTCTAGAAAATTTTTTATACTACACATATTCTTCTGGAAAATTATATGTTGGAGCTTTTCCAATATTAAAAAAATCTGATTGAAGGACACATGATTTTCTCTCAATGAAATCAATACAATTCAATTGACGAATTTTCTTTAAATTTCATTATGTTTAAAACATTTCATTGGTCTTGCAATAAAAAAAGGTAGTAGGGAGTTATGAATGCCTGAGTGCGATTTGTGTGGCTGCGCTCTCTCCCCTTTGACTCAGCCAATAAAATTGTTAGAGTAAGAGAAAGAGGGTAAGTGTTTCACACCAGATGTTTTTTTTTTTTTTTTTGGATCACAAGGGAATGAAGCTGCTGATCGCCTGGCAAAAGAAGGAGTGGAAAAGATTCTCAGCCTAACAATGCTATCTCTATGAACCTGAGCAGCAGTTTTTCATTTGAATGGATGTGAGAAGGAGTGAGACAATTAGAGAGAATGAATTTAGATGATATGCAGAACACTGTACAATGAATAGAATACACAAACTGCAAGGATTTTATAGTTAAATAGAAGTTAGGTAGCGAGAGAATAATAAAGAGGCGGAGTTATTAGGAAGTAAGTAGATAGATTGCCAACTGGATTGTACTCTTGTAAAAATGTCATAATAACTGTCCTGAACTGTTCTGCTATCGCTCTATTTATATGAATCGAACTCTCCCTTCCTATTATGACCTAGGTGGGGAGTAACTAACTTTTGATTCTTGTTTTGATTGGTTCTGTAGAGCTGGAAAATATCTTTTAAATTTTGATTCATTTAATGGCTGTTTCTTTGCTCTTCGGATCCTATGAAACTTATAATATATGTGTTAGGTGAAGAGAATTTGGGTCTGGTTGATGAATTAAGAAGACTGGGTTAACACTGGTTAACTATATATAATAATGAGAGACACAGTCTGCCTGGACTTTACTCTTATAATGGTACCGTATGGTAGAGTGGAAAATGGGTAATGACACGTAGTGATTGGATGTATGAACTGTATTGAACTCTGTCTTGAACTGTATTCCCATGGACTGTCCGTCGCTGTATTCATACAGTTTCTCGCACTCCAATCTGAGAGAGTGGTTGGGTTCGTTTTTCTTCTCTTTACTCTCTTCGGTTGCTGATCTCTCTTTGGTTACTGTTACAAATCTTTAATAATTCGGATCCCATTATAAAATCTAACTGAGAGGTCACCCAGAACCGCCCCTAAAATTAATATTTACGGAAAAATGATACTTTCTTATCTGGACAGTTGACATACCATGTTTAAAGAAAATTCTTGTAACCATTTCGAGAAAATTCCAAAACTACTTAAAAATCATTTCAATACGATCACCCCTATCTTTAACAAAGATTCTTCAAATTTAGAAATTCTAGCATTGTTTCTGATGCTCTTTAATATTATACAATGATTATATTGGCGATATGTTATCGCACTGTCTTATCAAGATAACCTGATGATGGACGAACGCCTGAAACACAGTCGATAACCACACAATATCTCTAATGCTTTCCAACTCAGCAAACACAAACACAACAAATATACTGAAGTGATACTTTTGAGGAAAGTTTAACGTTGCTTTCACCACAAAACTTCCCAAAATCTTTTTACATTCCTTTACTGCTTAGTAAGAGGAAGTATTGTAATCGTGTCAAATTTTCAATATCGAGTTTTCACCGGGAAATAACCGTTTTTGAGATCCCTGAGTCCAAAAAAAGTGGTTCTTACCAAATGATCTGTGTGTGTGTGTGTATGTATGTATGTGAACAGCATAGCTTAAAAACGAAAAATCGCAGAAAGGTCAAACTTGATATTCCGTTTGGATATCTATCACATTGGCATCCGACAATACGATGTCTGACAAATTCCTCAACAGAAAGTACCACTTTACTGAATAGTTTTATGCTGCAACGACTTTCTTGAAACTTGGTATATCAACTACACATACAAAGATCTACAATATTGATTTGAAACATTTCTCCAGGAAAATGCATTTAAGTACACTTTTGGGGGAGAAGTGGGGTTATGCTACCCTCTAAAGTGCTATTTCAGTTAATTATACGATTCTATGATCTACTTAAATAATATTAATAAGAATTTTAAATATGTTGTTGAAATTCTGAGTTCGAAGAGAAATTCTGAGTTTTGAAGAAAATCAGATGACCGGAAGTTTCCTTAAATGACTTTAACGATTTTCTTTAAACTAAGTGTGTGAACTATACACATAAAGAGGTACAACTTTTATTTGAAACATTTATCTCATTTAAGCGGGCTTTTTGGAGGAGTGGTAGGGTTATGTTTGCCTCTAAAGTACTATCTTAGTTTCATTATAAAATTCTACCATCTAGACGGAATTAATTAAAAATAAATAGATAGCTAAAACTCCAAGTTTCAAGAAAATTTGGAAACCGGAAGTGTATTTTTACTGAACTGTTTTTTTTTTTCGGTTTTTGTGATTTTTTCTCCATGAAAACATTGATGAATTTCATTAAATTTGGTACACTAACTATAAATTTGTCAATTACAATTTTGCAATCTGGAGTAAGAGAAAGTTATGTGAGTGTTTCACACCAGATTTTTTTTGTTCAGCAAAATTTTGACTCAATCACAGCACTTCCTCTTATCTATAGTTAGAAAAAGTAAAAAAAAAATCAGGGAAGAGTTCGGTGGTAGCGTGTTGGACTCTCACACGGACGTCCGGATTCGAGTCTAGTGCTACCTCTTAGGTTTCGGGCGGGCACTAGAAGGTTTCGGGAGTCAATGACAATAAATGTTGACGCGCCTAAAAAGAAAAAAAACAGCAATAAGCTCCAAACTATTTAAAATGTTATAAATTAATATGTAGGATAATATTGATGGTATTTATTATAAAGGATAGGTTAGTTATGGTGTGAGAAAAACTTCTAGCGCTGTAATTTGTTTACAATAAAAACATGAATAAATAAGTTGTACCCGCATATGTTTGGGAAATAACATGGTTGTTATAGGGAATTAGGTAAGTACTTAGGTGTTGGTTTGTTGTTAGGTATATATTTAACAAGGTCTCAGTGCGATCTGATACAATATCAGATAAGTATCACTAAATCAGATATCTATTTATAAAAAAAACTTTAAAAATTACACTCTTTATAGCTTTCCAAAACCAAACTTACAACAAACTATGGGTCTTGTTAAATATTTAACTTATTTAAAAAGTTTAAAAATGTTTTGTTTATGTAAGAAATAGGACACATATGTTGTTTATATTATGTACTGATAGAGAAATCTAAATATGTAATCAAAATATGAAAATCTCTACGTTAAAATAAAATAAAATTAAAATAAAAGCACATAAAAACAAGTCTATTTTTATTTTATATATAATCATTAAATATATTTATGGCATGTAAAGAAAAAAAGAAGATTAATAAGAAAGTCTGGTGTTCTGAGAAATCAAACTCTTGAAGAACGTCTGAAAAGCAAATCTGAAACTAGCGCTACAAACTGACACGATTCTTGCTGTGGTCCACAACATACACTTCTTGCCATCTCGTTTCTTCATCTTAGTACCGGTCGATTTCTTCTTCTTCTCATCCTGTCCTTCGATATCCACATTGGAATTCTTCTAGCCACATGCGTGCTTCCAGTTGCAAGTCCTGAATTTTTCCGAATTTTGGCATTACTTTTCTTTTCCAGCCTTTTTATTCCCAGCATACTTCTCAGCATTTTATTTTGCATTATTTGAGCCTATTAGAAAAATCATTTGTGAGGACCCAGATCTGACAGCCAATTCAGTGTCTAGGATAAGCAGGTTGCAATGGATAAGCATTTTCCATTTAGCGAATTAGAAAAATTTCCTTAAATATATGCTCTTAAGTGCCCAGAATTTCTTCCACCCACTATTAATTCTTTTATATAGCTCTTCCACTCTTCTGCATTTAAATGAAAACATCCCTAGCTAACCCTAGATAACTACATTTCTCATCATTTCCATTTCCTCGCCCTTTTCACTTATACTTTTCTTCTTCCTTTTGTTGAATGTTTTGATCTATGTCCAATACGGTCTTGAACCTGCTGTTTGGCATAAAGAAAATGCCCTGGTTTAAAATTGTATCAATTAGAGTTAGAGAAAGTCGTGTGAGTGTTTCAAACCAGACCTTTTTTTGTATTTTCGCTGAAATGATCTGACGTTTTAGGCCCTCAATACGATTTTGCGCCAAAGTCTCCGAATGTGTAAATCAGTATATTGTACATTGTCAGTACGCTGTATCATATTATTTCAATACGGTAATTTTTATTTAAAATAAAAAAGTCTGGTGTGAAACACTCACACAACTTTCTCTTACTCCAGTTCTCAAAACTATAATTGACAAATTTTATAGTTTGGGACCAACTTTAATGAAATTCGTCGAAAACTGAAAAAACTGTCCAGCAAAAGCGCACTTCCGGTTTACTAATTTTCTTGAAACTCGGAATTTTGGCCATCTATTTATTTCTAATTAATTTTGATTGGACAATAAAATTGTATAATCCACCTTAGAGAAAAACATAACCCCACCCCACCACCAAAAGTGTCCTTAAATTCATTTTTCCAGAGAAAGGTTTTAAATAAAAGTTGTTTATTTTATGTGTTTAGTTTATACACGAAGTTTCAAGAAAATCGTCGGAGACGTTTTTGACAAAATCGCGAAAAAGTGAAAAAAAATCATTTAGTAAACGCACTTCCGGTTATCCAATTTTTTGAAACTCGGAATTTCACAACATATTCAATTTTAATTAACATTATTTAGATGATAGAATTGTTTAATAACCTGAAATAGCACTTTAGATGAAACTAAACCCCACTCCTCCCCCATAACTGTCCTTAAATGAATTTTTCCAGAGAAACATTTCAAATAAAAGTTGTAGCTCTTTGTATATGTAGTTGATATTACAAGTTTGAAGAAAATCGTCGGAGCTATTTTCGAGAAAAACCCAAAAACTTAAAAAATCCAACAAGTAAAGTGGTACTTCCGGTTGAGGAATTGTGACAGATGACCCACTGTCTGATGCCATGGCGATACGTAAACGGAATATCAAGTTTCAACTTTCTACCGTTTTTCGTTTTTGAGCTATACTGTTCACATACCCACACACACACAGACCATTTGCTAAAAACCACTTTTTTGGACTCAGGGGACCTCAAAACGGATATTTCCGGTTACATTTCGATATCGAAAATTTGACACGATTACAATACTTCCTTTTACTAGAAGTAAGAGAAAGTAAAAATAAACATATTGAAAAGAAAAGTCAATTTAGAACATTGATTTTGAAATTCTAGTTGGTATGAGAAATTTTAAAAAATAAAGAAATAATTAAAAAATGTTAAAATATAATAATAAATTTTTAATGAGAAAGTCAGCCACCTTAGTGCCTCAGGATGCTGCCAACGAAGAACTGGACTTCAATTTTTAAGGAACTAAATTTTGACGTTATCTTCTGAAACGCTGGCAATTTCACTCATCCTCAAATATCTGCTAAGGTCCATTTCTGATTGTGTTCAAATCACATGTTTTCCAGAGTTACCAATTTAGTATTTGCCTCTTTAACAACTGAAGAAATGCAAATTTTCTTTGGAAAGTTTCTTATTTATTTATTTTTTTGACCTCGTGCTTGACGCCGTATCAGATGTTGAGTGTTATGTATTATTTTCAATTATATTATCATTTTATTATTATATTATTTTACAATTTGTGAGAGGCGTGCTTGTTATATTGGTTATACTAAGTTTACAGTTTAATATTTATTTATCTTTATGTAATTATATAAAGTGTGATGGATGCAAGAAAGTATATCTATTTTATTTAAAGAAAATAATCAAAATATGAGAAAATACAAGCTCTTTCGCAAAAAAGGTAACCCAGGTAGAAGAGTACAGTTACTGGAAAAGTTCATGAACCTTGATGGCATTGTACTACCCCCTTCTTCTCACAGGGGAGGAATTGAACGAACAATTAGCAGACATTCCTTCAAGAGAGTTTTGGGTACACACCAAGGAGAACACTTCAAGACTGTGCCAGTTTTAAGTTATAACATAAGAGTTTATTCCAACTAAATTCAATAAATTAATTAATATTGCTGTGTTATTGAATAGTATTTAAATATCTTTAAAGAATATATTTAATTTAATCTACTAGCGTTTTCTTAATTATTCTTATTACTTCTCTCTTAAACATACATACTTATAAGCCCTTTTACTAAACCGCTCGTGCTACTATAAACAACACAATATCACCAATAACATTTCAAAAGCTAAATATATGTGGTTATTATGATGGGTGAGTATTGAGTGCAGATATGGTGATAGTGGACAGTTAGCGACGATTATGGCATTCCATAACCTTTCACATATTTCTCACAAGCTGGTACAATGTGATTGGCATCAGGTAAATCTGGTGAAGGTGAAGAGCAATAGGAGGTTCCATGGTGATGAGGAGAATAGTTGTGATTGAAACGTACCCTGCAAATTGTAGTGTAAAAGTGTCAAAGTTCAAACTGGAGGAGTGTCAGTATTGCTTTAAATTTAAATTTGCCGAGCTCTCTTACTTTTTTTTACTTTCGCTGAAATCAGGTGACCTTTTAGAACCTCAAAGCGATGATGCGCCAAGGCCTCCGGATATGTAATCGTTACCTTGAACTTGGACCAAAATTAATGCCAACTTTCAAGGAATTTTTCACTTTAATAAACTGCATTGACTGCCCCGCTTACCACTAAAAACTAACCTTTTAATCAAAACTGTGAAATATCATTCATAAAGTTGGACTGATATAACATTACTTTTGATTTACTTAAATAAAATTATTATTATAAACCAAAAATAATATGGAAATTATATATAAAATAAAAAGTTATAGCCAGTTTGACAAGGTATAACATTGTTCCCTGACATTTAGTGGACGTACCTTTATTTATAATCTACCATAACATTTGGTTATTTATTTTTGACCATCGATGAATCATCAGTAAAATATTAAATTCAATACACATCCATTCAATCTCATCGATTATTAACTGGCTAACTTCTAGTAAAAATCTTTTTTTATATTTTTATCTATTTAATATTTACCTATTTTTACTTTCTCTTATTACTTTCACTTATTGCTTAGTAAGAGGAAGTATTGTAATCGTGTCAAATTTTCGAAATCGAGTTTTCACCGGAAATATCATGTGGTTTTAGCAAATGGTCTGGTCTCTCTCTCTCCCGATGTGTGTGTGTGTGTTTGTGTATGTGTGGGTGGTGGGTGGGTGTGGGTATGTGAACAGCATATCTCAAAAAAGAAAAATCATAGAAAGTGCAAACTTCATATTTCGTTTAGGTATCACCACGGGATCCGACAGTGGGTCATCTGACAAAATTCCTCAACCGGAAGTACCACTTCACAAGTTTTTTTTTTTTTACTTTTTTGCGTTTTCTCAAAATGGCCCCCAACGATTTTCTTTAAACTTGAACATCAACTACACATAGAACAAGCTACAACTTTTATTTGAAACATTTCTCTGGGAAAATTCATTTAAGGGCACTTTTTTGGGGGGGCGGGGTTACGGTTTCCTCTAAAGTGCTATTTCAGTTTATTAACACAATTCTATCATCTAAATAATAACAATTAGAATTAAATATGTTGTTGAAATTCTAAGTTTGAAAAAACCGGATGACCGGAAGTGCATTTTTACTAGGAAATATTTTTCAGTATTTTCTCTAAAACAAATCCATTTTTTTTTTATTAAATGATATTATAAACAGTGTGGGAATAATGGAATAAGCCGCGGGCGTGGGGTCGGCAACCCCTACATTACAGGGAAGCCGTGAAGGTTCAGTCTTCCAGTACCACTAAAATGAAGTTTCTCAGAAAAAAGTTTCAAATAGAAGTGATAAGACTTACTACCGATACAAGTGTACCCCAAAAAAAAAAAAACAGTCAAGTATTACTTTCAGTTTTTCGGCCGATTTTGACATGAGCCCTTCATGTGGATTTTCGTATTGCTACCGGAATGTAATACCGGAGCTTCCTGTAATTTTTTGGTTCCGAGTTATATTGTTCACCTATACCGCACACACACACCACTTGGCAATCTCTAAAAAATATTTTTTCTTTTATAAACAACAGTTGAATAATGCGATATTATTCCACTCAAATCTGTGGCTGAAGTATTACTTTAATCTCTACAAATTAAAAGAAAATACTTATTGCCACCTTCTATTTAAATAAATTTTGAAATTTAGATGAAATTACTGAAATACATATTTATAATATTAAATTAAAGTAGAAGTTCTTAAATTAAAAATTTATTTTAACATTTTAAAATCAGAAAATATAATATAATTCTGTTTAACTTTAAAATGTTATGTTCTACAACCTCTCAGAAAGGTAATTTTCCTCTTTCCGATCGACAATATAATAGGTTTGAGGAGAGAAGTTGGATTAGATAGATAAATAAACTAGAAGAAAGCTGATCACTGTATAATAGAAAAGTAGCACAAGCTGCCTGGACTTTACACTAAAATATATAAAATGGTAGTGACAGGTAAAGAGAAAGGTTGATGACACGTTGTGACTGCTGCATGAACTCTCCTAGATTCTCTCCTATGGCTGATACAGCTGTATTTAAACAGTTTCTTCCACTCTATTCTGGCCTAAACTATAGAGAGTGATCGAAGAGAGAGATTCAAAGCAGAGATAGACACAGGATCACTTTCTAGGTTAGGCCAGACTAGAGTGGAGAAACTGTTTAAATACAGCCATAGGAGAGAGTCTACAGACATTCTTACAGCAGAGTTCATACAGCAGTCACAACGCGTCAACAACCTTTCTCTTTACCTCTCACTACCATTTTATATATTTTAGTATAAAGTTCAGGCATTTTGTATTACCTAACTATTATACAGTGTTCAGTTTTACTTCTAGTTCATTAATGTATCTAACCCAATTTCCTTCCTTATCAAACCAATTATAACAACATTCTCTTACAGGTTACCTTACATTCTTACAACTTTTACTTACCTCTTTTTAAATAGTTTTAACTGGTTTAGAAAAAAATTATTTAACTTGGGAGGAATCTTTTTACAACTCTCGTTCTGCTATACCCGTTTTGCGCTCTTATGAGCAAACCTGAACTTGAATGTATAAAAGAGGCACTTTACACATTTATCAAATATTATTATTATTTGTCTGAGAGGAAGGACAAACCCTACACTATCCAAAGCCCAACTGGGCCCATAGTTCTACCCCAAACAAACAACAACAAACCGGGTCTACATCAAATATCCAGACTTGGGTCCAATCCATCTAAGATCAACGAACAATCGGCCTAAACCTTAAAGGGAAATAGTCTAAGCTCTTCCACAGACAGACATCCTGTTCCGACCAAAGGTCCTGAACCTAATTTCCTCATAGCGCAAGCTATCTGTCATAAGATGGATGGCGGTTTCTTCTTCCGTCTCACAGACTACAAACTAAAAAACTGATCCGCCAAGAGCCCCATCCATTACGTAGAGGTGCCTCCTTAAACAACAATGCCCAAGTAAGGGATCCAAACAGATGCCTGAGTGAGTTCCGTGAAAGACACAGCAACGTCTCACTAATAGTCCTGTCTGGACCTCTGATGGAGCATCTTGGGCTGCCGACAACCAACTTTGCTCATCCATAAGGATGAATGCTGCGAAACTATTCATAACTAGGGGCCGGTGATGGTGTAGTGGCTATGAGCATGGACTTGTAAGTGGGAAGTCCCCATTTCGAGTCCCCCATATAACTGCTAAATTTTATAATTACTTTTACTTTACTATTCATAACTAGAAACCTGACAAATATGTGCCAGATGACTCGCAAACAGCAGGCTCGGGACGAATGAAAGGGAGAGAGGCGCCCTAATTTGGCAAACTTATCCACTTCCTCATTCCCAAAAGTTCCCCCCATGTGACCTGGTATCCAGACTAAAAGCACATTCTTCAAAAAAAGAAAGATCTTCCAGTCTTCTAGAACATTCTAGCACCAACCTGGAAGCGAAGATACGTGAACCCGAGTTTGTCAAATAAATAATTGCATTAACTTGCTCTAGTGAAAACAATTTCAAAAATTCAACATTTATTCTTACAACAATGTAAATTACAACCATATTAAAAAGAATTTTATTATATATGAAGAAAAAGTGAAAAGACTGTAATGTTTAAAAAACAAGCGTGTTTCAAGATATAATGCGATAATAGCGGCCAAGGGCAGCAGTAAGAAGGGTTGTGGGGTATATCATTAATTGAATAGTAGACCAAAAAAAAAAAAATGAAAGAGCGGGAGTATGTAATTGTAAGTTTAGGGAGGAAATGAGATAGGGCCTCCACCATATTAATAACACACAAAAAGGGCTTTGCTTTCCACCGAAAGATCGGCTGTAGAGCTGCCACAGAGTTCATCGTACGTGTTCATATCTTAGTTCCAGACGTACAATGAAATCTTTTGTATTATTAAAACTATTTTTAACGAAATACGAGTACATTCGATATTTATTCAGCTATATTTGTCCTCTTTTTATTTCCTTCTTCTTTTTACTTTTTTATTTAATATAAACTTTTCTTTTTTGAGGTAATTTTTTTAGTAAATATTTAATGTACACTGTCGTTGATTTTTTTTTTTTTTGCAATTGAGAGTGGAGCTTAACAAATTAGCAGTAAATAAAACTAATTGTGTAGTGGTTATGAGCACGGACTTGTAAGTGGGAGGTCCTCAGTTCGAGTCCAGCGTATAACTGCTAAATTTTATATTTGTTTAAAAAATGTTAATAGCAAAGTAGGTGCTTCCGCCCCCATCCGCGACACCTAATTTGGTAGTTGGACGTTAAGCCCGCCTGAAAAAACAGGCATGACTTTAAAACTAGTTCTTCCTGCATATTCAAATAATTCAAACAATTAGAATTAATTCTGGTAAATCTAAAAATACTTCTGGTTGATGGATTTGCACCGAACATTTCGTAGCTATCTTTTGGAAATACCAAACGCATTATAAAGTTCAAAATTTAAATGATTTCTACTCTCGAGTTGTGATTTTCATACACACATCTCTTACACTATCATACCAAGCTCTATAAATCTTTTTCAACAATGTACTTCTTCCTTAAGAGAAAGTAATATTAAAATGTTTGATTCACAGTAGATGTATGAATTCAATAAAATAAATAATCCCAGAAAACATTGAAATATTGCAATGACGGTTGAACAATTGATAGAATATTTTTTTTTTTTTATTTTCTAACGGATGAAGTCATTTGTATGATCAATTTTGACATGATGAAGCCGTGTTAGATAAAAGAAAAACCACAAGGAGGGTCGGTAATTAAGTAAATCTTATTGATAGAGAACTTTGCGGTTTTTAAAACTTGAGGTTATATATAAATTACATATTAAGAAATGCCACAGGAACGATTGACAAAGATGGTTTGAGTTTAGTTGGTTGGTTGGTTGGTTCTCTTAACTCTTTAGATAGATTGTTTTTTTTTTTAAACTTAAACCACGGAAATGTTTGCGATTTATTTTTATATGTCAGTACTGAATGAGAGATAAAAATTACTGCTGTAATATTGTGATTGAAATGGAGTTTTCAAAATTAAAATACTTGCTTTGAAAGCAACTGAAAAAGCAAAGATAGTATTTAATGTGTGTGTATGTGTATGTATGGTCAGCGACCATAAAACAAAAATGAAAAATGCTAAAAATTCAAACTTCCTATTTCCTATAAATTCTATCAGGTGACTCGACAGCAAGTTTCCGGTCAAAATCGGTCAACAGGAAGTACTACTCTACTGAATGGTTTTGTTTTTTTTCTTTCTTTTACTTCTAGTATTGTGATCGTACCAAATTTTCTAAATTGAATTTTCACCGAAAATACACGATTTGAGGCCCGCTGATTATGGTAAAATTGTTTTTAGCGAATGGTCTGTATATGTGTGCGTATGTGAACAAAATATTACAAAAATAGAAAATTCGCAAGAATCTCAAATTTGGTATTTTGTTTAGGTACTACCATCGCATCTACCAAAGAAGGTTTCAGGTAAACTCAATTTCCAAAAGAAAGCAAAACAAAATTAGGCAGAAATGTAGGATCAACGGCCATTTCTTATTTTGCCATTTATACTAGCGGGGGGGAAAAAAATTGATGTTAAACACCCACTAAAATTTCTCAAAGGAATTCACAATTTTCTGTTAAAAAACTTTTCTTTGTCCTGGAATTCGTAGCCATTCATTATATTGTCCTTCATTTTTTTTATATATGTGGCACAGTCCATTTTATATATGTCCGCGTTGCTAGTCCACCGCGCTACAACTGAGCTAATCAATTCCTTCTCCTTTGGCTTACGCCAATTAACTTGGAAGGGAGATCCTAGTTTGTGTACTATGTTTGTCTTTGTCTGTCAAGGGTATGTAGTTTAAGTATATTGTGGTACTATACTGACGAAGTGTATGGAGTACTGAGCTATGGTAACCCATGGGGCTCGCCGCTTCCCAAGTAACTGCATGCAACAGATACTTCTTGCGGGAAGGGCGATTCACACTAAACAGTTTTTCCAGTTTGCTGCAATTTCCTTCATAACACTCTAACGGTATTTTCTATATACTTGATAGTAACTAGAGATATTATAGTCAGGTAGACAGTCATTTAAGGTAAACAATTCCCAATCTTCTTTGTAATGCAATCCAACTTTCCAATTTGAAAGAAAAGTTCTACAGTGCATCTATTACAATTCATTGCTGTAGCAAAAAGTCATGTGAGTGTGTCACACCAGGTTTTTCATGAACATCTGTTGTTATAGTACAAATATTCTGAAGACACATGGGAATACAAACCGTATAACCACTTCTTGGTCATGATATCTATGAATGTGCTATAAATCTATGACCTGGAACATCTAAGTAACACGTGTGTTGCAAATGTGGCAGCAGTGCTGCCCCTTTCTGGTCATTATTCCCATGAATGTTGCTGCTATTCCTCAATCTCAGCTCTTTAATAAATATTTAAATAATTAAATATAAATATAATATAAATTAGCCATAATATTTATAGTAGATGCGGCGTAATAGTGGGGACACGTACATTTCAGAAAGTGGCTTATTCATCGTCAAAACAAATGGATCTAGTGAAAAACAAATGGCAAGATAAACAATTGTAGGTGAGGGGGTAAAGTTCCAGCTGTGTGTGGTGTGTTTGAGCGGCAATCAGCCCCCTTGTGATGTTTACCTATGTAAGTGTGGCTCTATTGTTTAATAAATTTTTGTGTTTTGAATATATCTTTTTGAATTTTTATTTCTTTTATTAATCAAAGATCCATTTGGGGGCAAATCTGGGATCAATCAAATCAGTTTCAATAAAAGAATTAAACATTTAGCGAAAAAACTAAACGGTGTGTTGATTTCTATTTCTGGAGGCTATAACCTCGAGTGCGGTTATACAAAAAAAAGGCAAGTTATAATTTTCTTTTTTGCTTTAAAAGCAATTATTAAATATTGTGAGATTGCATATAATAAATATTTTAAAGATTTATATACTTATTAAAAATAAATAAGTAAATAAAATAATGTGTCTCAAAGATATAAATGGCATTAAATGATGCTATAAAAAGTAGTACCATTTTAATAAAATTAAAGCTTGACATAAAAGTAATTTCTGAGGAAGAAGGCAATCGAGGATATTAATGAAAAATAGGTCGGTTTAAAAGATTCGATTTTGCTGAAAATACTGAAGAATTGGAAAATAAAGTATAATATACATTGAACAAAATTTAAGTACAGATGAAATAATTTCAATATGTAATTTACTTTTGCTGAATAATGGCGGAGATAAATAGAGGAATTAGTTGTGACTATTTTACTTGCATTAATTTGACACTAGATCACTACATACAAAAAAAACAAAGGAGACCCGGAAGAAGAAGAAGAAGATGAATCTGAAGGTAACGAACTTAGTGAGGATGACAATTCAAATGAAAGTTTAGATGCTGAAGATGAGAAAAGACGATACTTTACAAATAAGAAGAAAAGAGATAAAAACACAAATAAGAAGTGAAATATAGGTGTAATTAAAACTTATGATATTCCTAAATGTCTAATAAGTTTTAGAGATGTGAAGGACACTATAAAAATTTTCTATGGCAGCGAAGATTATCCTATTGAACGGCGGGTCGAGGAATTCCAAAAAGCATCAGAATTGATGAGGGCGCGGTAGTAAAATGCAGCAATTTATTTTTGCAAAGAAATTGGTTTAGCTAAAACTCTTGTATTATTATTATTATTATTATTATTATTATTATTCAAGGCAGGGGAGGGTGGGCAAAACCCTACGCTATCCAAAGCCTCCGTAGACCCATATAGCTTCCCCTAAAGAATAACAACTGCTGCTGGGTCTGGAACAAAAGTCCAGTCCCAGGTTTTACCCATATAAGTTTCACCACAGACCGAACAAATCGGACTAAAACCTTAAAATGGCGTAGCTTAAGATCCTCTATCGATATCCTATTCCAGCCGAAGGTCCTAAACCTAATCTCCTCACGGCCGAAACAATCCGTCTTTAGATGCATGGGGGTTCCTCCTCCGTCTCACAAACTCTACAAAAGGGGTCAGGCACGAGTCCCATTGTATAGAGATGTCTCCTTAAGCCACAATGCCCAGTGAGGAAGCCAACCAGATGCCCGAGAGAGGTCCGTGAAAGACATCGGATCCCGCTACTCAAAGCTCCGTCCGAACCCCCAATGAGCATCTGCCGACAACCCACATCCTTATGGATGAGTGCTGTGAGGTCATCCACGTCTGGAAGCCTGACAAACATGTGCCAGAAGACACGCCAACAGTAGGCTCTGGACCAATGAAAGGGAGAGAGAGGCGCCTAATTTGGCAAACCTATCCACCTCCTCATTCCCAAAGATTCCCATATGACCTGGAACCCAGACCAGAATCAGATCCTTCAATGAAAAAAGATCTTCCAGTCTTTTAGAACATTCCAACACTAATGAAACTCTTGTATAAGGTGCTGGATTGACTGATGTCGGAGAAATTGAAATCGTCTTTATTCAAATAATTATCTACAAAGATTACCTGTGTACAATTTACATAACACTGAAGAAAGGTGAATCTGTCCAACAGTATTATATGAAGATGCGCGAATTAGCGTTAAGAAACCAAATTTAAAACTTATCGCGGGAAAATATTTTTTATGAGAGTTTCTGAGGAAATAATAACGTTATGGTTTCGAGTAAAGTGCCATTTCAGTACAATGTATGGTTCTACCATTTATATAATATTAATATATATTAGACGCACTGTTAGAATTCTAAATTTGGAGGATATCAGTTAACCGGAACTGGAACTTTACACAATAGATTTTTGAGTTTTCTCAAAAACGACTACAACGATTTCCTTTAAATCTGAAATGCTCACTGCATACATAAAATCGTATCACTTTTATTATACATTTTTCAAAAAAAAAAATTGATTTTAGTGGGGTCGGGGGTCTCTCAGTTAACTTTAAATTTAAACTGACGCTAGAGATAAATGGTGAGCACAGTGTCCTCCATTCAGGTATATAGATTAATCGCTACTTTCTTTTTTAAGGGCAGTTAAACTATACGCTTATCACCTACATTATTAATAAGCGATTAGATTCTTTAGGAAGAACTTAGAAATGTGCAGAAAGTGAAAAGAGCATGGCTGTGGAGAACTTTCTTTCTCAGAACTGAGGCCGGCTAGGTCTAGTCTGGGCATTCAGGACCGGAGAAGACCAGAAACTGTATTAGTCTGAGCAAAAATAAGCTTCTCATGTTATAGATTTCCTCATGGGACAGTGTAGTCACAGAGTATACCCAAAGAAACTGGGCCTAGAATGCGATAGCATCTGCAACTTCTGTAGGGAGATGGAGGAGATTCTAACACACTTCCTGGACTAATTACGATGTTATCTTTCAATGAAGAACACCTGCTAGGTGCTGGAGGAGGATAATCCTTCCAGGAACCTTGTCAGATTTTGGAAAATCAACTTTAAAGGAGTACTGTAGGTTCAAAGGTCTCTGTGATGGATGTCAGAAATATATTTTATTTGAAAAATATCAAAATTATGAATAACATTCGCTGGCAAAAAGGGTACACACAGGTAAAAGACTACCGTTACAGTAGAGTTCATAGAACTCAGTCACCTTTGTCTTTTGCCCTTCTCAAAGGAGAGGATTTAAACTACCAAGAGAGGGCATTCTTTCAACACAGTCTGAATTAGACATTGAACCAGAACACTTGTCTTAGGGGAATCGGTCTATTAAATAATTCAGTGCCAGTAATAAGTTAAAACATAAGTGTTGAATCAAACTAGCTAGTTTCAGTATATTAATAAGCATATTATTATGTAATTGAAAAGTATTTAAATTTCTTTAAAGATAATATATTTAATTTAATCTACCAATGTTTTCTTAATCAGTTCTTATTACTTCTCTTCTCTTTGAACATACACTGTAAGCCCTTTACTAGACCCCTCACGCCACAAGCTACTACTGCAACACATAACACCAATAACATTTCATCTCATTCCGGTCCTGGAGAACTTTTTCAGGACTGAGGCAGGCTAAGACTTGTCTGGCCATTTAAGACCGGAAAAGATCAGAAAATGTATTAGTTTGAGCAAAAAATAAGCTTCGCATGTTATGGATTTCTACATGAGGCATTGTAGTCACAGAGTATACCCAAAGAAACTGGGCCTAGAATGCGATAGCACCTGCAGTTTCTGTACAGAGATGGAGGAGATTCTGGACACACCTCCTGGACTAATTACAATGCTATCATTCAATGAAGGACACCTGCCAGGTATTGTGGGAGGCTAATCCTCCCAGGAACCTTGTCAGATTTTGGGAAATCAAAGGGATTATTGTAGGGTTGAAAGGTCTCATTCCGACATTGGCGGAAGCCACAATAGACCCCTTTGATCTCAGTGCATTATATTCCTACAATTTAAGGGGAAAAAAAGCTTCTTCATTCTTAACAATATTTAAAAAAAATATATATTTTTTTTACCAAACGGTATTTTCCTTCCAATTAGCTACTCTTTACATCTGATAAGACATAAAGGTGACAAGTTTGTATAAATTAAATATTTTTAACTGACAGTAGTAAAAAAAATAAATAAATAAATAAAATAGAAATGCGGTGCGAAGTAGGCATTCACAAAATGATATGGTTGTCATTCATGAATATATTAGGCATTTTAATTAGAAAGAAGACATGTTTAAAATCGATTTTATAATACTGGATTTCAATTAATAAAAACAGATCGTGAAATTCATTTCACTTTGATTAGACATTTACCAAATAAATTTATTTCAACAATATTTTTTTTAAATCAATTTAATAATAAATTATTTTAAATGATTATTTTTTCATATTAGTTATTATGATAATTTTTCAAAAAGAAATAAAAGTAATAATTATTGGTAGTTAATTCAATTCCACCATCTGTCTTTTTAATATTTATTTTGACAGGAAAGTTGAGTACCTCTTTTTTTTACACATTTGAGTCCAGGATTGCGAAACTGAGCGAGAATTGTAAAAAAAAACTTTATTCCCACATTAAATATTATATTTTATCTATAATAGTTGAAATTATATTAAAAAAATCTGGTGTGAAACACTCACACAACTTTCTCTTACTCCAGTTCTCAAAATTATAATTGACAAATTTTATAGTTTGTGTACCAAATTTAATGAAATTCGTCAAAAACTGTCTAGTAAAAGCGCACTTACGGTTTACTAATTTTCCTGAAACTCGGAATTTTAGCCCTCTATTTATTACTAATTAATTTTGTTTGGGTGATTGAATTGTATAATCAAATATGATACCACTTTAGAAGGAGCTGTAACCCCACCCCTCCTCCAAATATGCACTTAAATGAACTTTCCCAGAGAAATGTTTTAAATAAAAGTTGTAGCTCTTTGATGTGTAGTTCATATAAGTAGTTTCAAGAAAATCGCGAAAAATTGAAAAAGGTCATTTAGTAAAGTGTTAATACAAACACACTTCCGGTTACCCGATTTTTTTCAAACTCGGAATTTCAACAACATATTTAATTCTAATTAACATTATTTAGATGATAGATTGTTTAATAAACTGAAATAGCAGTTAAGATGAAAAACCTAACCCCCCAGCCCTCTCTCAGAAGTACCCTTAAATGAATTTTCCCGGAGAAATGTTTTAAATATAAGTTGTAGCCCTTTGTATGTGTAGTTGATGTACGAAGTTTAAAAAAATCGTCGGATGCCATTTTTGAGAAAAAAGCAAAAAAGTAAAAAAAAAACTGTAAAGTGGTACTTACTGTGGAGGAATTTGTCAGATGCCCACCGTCAGATGCCATGGTGATACCTAGAAGGAATTCAAGGTTGCCAACTTTCTACGGTTTTTCGTTTGAGCATGCTGTTTTCACAACACACACACCAAAGACAGACTCCACACACACACACACACACACACAGACCATTTGCTAAAAACCACTTTTTTGTACTCAGGGGACCTCAAAACGGATATTTCCGGTAAAAACTCGATATCGTAAATTTGATACGATTCCAATACTTCCTCTTACTAGGAGTAAGAGAAAGTAAAAATCTGGTGTGAAACACTCATACGATTTTCTCTTACTTGCAGTTTACACAGATTTTAGTGACAAATTTCCCTCAAACTTATCATTTTTACTATATATTTGCGTATGTTTAATTTTATATCTATTGGGAGAATCCTAAACTTAATAAAAAGTTTTTTTTATGAAACCACATAAACTCCCGCCTGACATAAAACTTCTTTAAATAAACTTTCTCGGAAACAAGTTTGCATGAAATCCCCGGGGTGTTTTTATGGATAAATTGGAGAGAGAAAAAAAAACAGGAAATAATTTCAGTTAAAATGCACTTCCGGTAACCGATTTTTTTACTTTTTTACTTTCTCTTACTCCTAATAATCGGGAGTATTGTAATCGTGTCAATTTTCGATATAGAGTTTTCACCGGAAATATCCGTTTTGAGGTCCCCTGAGTCCAAAAAAGTGGTTTTTAGCAAATGGTCTGTGTGTGTGTGTCCGCGTGTGTGTGTATGTATGTATGTGAACAGCATAGCTCAAAAACGAAAAACAGTAGAAAGTTGAAACTTGATATTCCGTTTAGGTATCACCATGGGATCTGACACTACGTTAACTGTCAAAATTCCTCAACCGGAAGTACCACTTTACTAGTTGGATTTTTACTTTTTTGTGATTTTCTCAAAAATGGCTCCGACGATTTTCTTTAAACTTGAAATATCAACCACATATTCAAAGAGCTACAACTTTTATTTGAAACATTTCTCTGGGAAAATGCAATGAAGGGCACTTTTGGGGGAGAGGTGGAGTTAGGTTTCCATGTAAAGTGCTATTTCAGTTTATTAGACAATTCTGTCATCTAAATAATGTTAATTAGAATTAAATATGTTGTTGAACTTCCGAGTTTGAAAAAAATCGGATAACCGGAAGTGCGTTTACTTTACCACTTTACTGAATGATTTATTTACTTTTTCGCAATTTTCACAAAAATGGCTCCGACGATTTTTTTTTTTGAAACTTCGTATATAAACTAAACCTGCAAAGATCTACAAGTCTTATCCGAAAAAAACATTATCTGGAAAAAATCTTGTTAGGGGAGGTGAGGGGTTAGAATTTTATCATCAAAGTGCTATCCTAGGTCATTATACAATTCTATCATCTAAACAAAATTAATTAGAAATAAGTAGATGGCTGAAATTCCGAGTTTCAAGAAAATTAGTAAACCGGAAGTGCGCGTTTACTGAACAGTTTTTTCAGTTTTCGACGAATTTCATTAAATTTGGTACACAAACTATAAAATTTGTCAATTATCATTTTGAGAACTGGAGTAAGAGAAAGTTGTGTGAGTGTTTCACACCAGATTTTTTTTTTCTTCAAACTCGGAATTTTGTTAATTAAGTGATAGAAATGTATAATAAATCATGTTTAAATACATTACAAGATATAGTCCTTATGTACAACTCTGTATATATATATGTATGTATCAATCCAATATATTACGCAATAATACACAAAGAATAATTGCAAATTAATTGTAGAAGATATTATGTTAAAACCAGCATAGTCTCTAATATGTAAGATATAATTTCTGACATGCTTCATAAGGCTATATCTACTAAAACGGTATTATGAAAGATAAAGAATTCACACATCATAAGACCGCACCTAGTTTCATTAAAACAATGATATAGCATATTATATATATATATATATATTATATATATATATATGTATGTATGTATGTATGTATGTATATATAGTAAGACAAATTAAAACAATTTATTTCGTATGATTTTTTTTTTTTAATCATATAAATGTTCTTTTTGCAGATTATATTAATTTCTATATATATTTCTTATTTAATTGAATGAAGAAAAAAGATTAATGATCTGACTACGAAGTGAATGCGATCTTTATATAATATTTTAAATAATAAATATGTCCCACTTTATTTTTAATGTAGATGAAAAATAAATAATTAAAAATATCCTATCATTATTTCGTTACTTGTTTGCTTTTCTTTTTTTTCCACAAAGTCATGCTTACTTTATTATTATTACTTAAGAAGCTGTCAACACATCTGTACTATTGAACTAATTTTTTTTAATATCATTAAAATTCTCGTATATTATAAAGGGTATGTACAGAGAAATATAACAATAATATTATAATTACTGTAAGTCTGTTAAAGTAAATAGAGATAACCCACCACCTTCCTCCCATGCGAATTGTGGAAGATATGAATATTAAACGGTTTTTTTCCTCTAAGCTCTCCAAAGATTAAAAATTTGACACATGTTAAGTGTAATGTTCCATTTGGTTAAGCCCTTTTATCTGATAAGAGAACAGAGATTTACAAATTGTTTCTTGTAACGATTCTTATTAAGTATAGTAAGAATACTTAACGCGGAACGCGAAGTTTGGAGTCTGATGCAAACAAAATGTGAACGCGCTAGCCTGCACATCAGACTGTAGGTATGGAGCGTGAAGTCCAATACCGTGCACAATTTTAAAGGATTTTGAGAAGTGTGTGGAATTTCCACCGAGGTGGAAGTTTTATGAGTCACGTCAGCACTTCTTGCGCGCTAAGACTGCGCTTTGAGCATGTTTGAAGATCCAGCAGTTTTGGTGTACGTTTCAAAAGTGTCGAAAAAAAACCTCTCCGTGTAAATGTATCTAAATAGCAAATTTTACATCCAGCCACGGAAGCTAAAAGGCCCTCTGTCCGCTAACCGCATCAAAAGTTGTTACTTTTGTTTTCAGTCTCCAAGAAAAAAATAAGGTTTGTGCTAAAAAGAAACTTTAAATATACATTATTTAGAAGGTTAAACGTCCTAGCTTATCCTAGTCCAGCATAGTTTCAAGGTAGCGCAGATACAGACAGAGTATAGTAGCAGGGCACTTATTTTTGTGTCGAAACTTGAATCTTCAATAATTTTACTTTTAAAAGTAAACTGACTTAAGAAAGGCAAATTAATAAAATAATACTACGATTAAAGGAAATTAAAGGAAATATATTTCATTAAAATAAATAATAAAGATAAATTTTATATTTCAAACTCGTGAGGTACATCTTGCCTGTTGATGACTTTCCCCCTCCCCCCAAAAAGCCCATAAGGTTACTTAAAATTTGTTGGAAAAAAAAATTATATAAAATAAATATCGACTCAGTTAAAAAGCCGCTGCAACATTACTGTTTAAAGAAATCTTTGTTAACCGATTGCATATGAACTTTATTTTCATTCTATAATAGCCACTAACAAACCAAGATTAACATTTAACACCTTTACTAAGCTCAATAATAAACAGTGTCACAATAAAACGTGTTTTAAATTTAATTCCAATTTCATTGTTCCTCTATTTGTAAATTTTTTCATTTTTTTTTTCCAAGCAAGTGTCGTGGATATTGGTGGATTGCAAACATACTTCATAATTTATATTATTAGGACGCAATGGAAGATATTCAGGAATCTAGTCAGGAAATTTCCTAGATACAGATACTAGAGGAGAAGGTGTGTTAACAAAGGTGCGGCTTTGTGCATTGTTTTACTAAGAAAATTGTATGCCTACATAGTTATATGCATTCATTTCAGTATACACTCCTATGTATACAATTCATACGCAATTATTTCCACTTTAAAAAATATTCAAAGAGTTTAAATTAAACCGCATAGAAACATGAATATACAATAAAAAATATTTAAAAAAATTTGATGTGAAACACTCACGCGACCTTCTCTTACACCTCTTGATACAGCTGTATAACAGAATGACTAATTATCATTCAATTTCAAATTTTATTCATATGTTCTAACATTAATATATAGGCGGTGAAAGGTGGTGATATTAAGTGCTAATCTACCAAAGAGGCATGCAGACAATATTGTAGAAAGGCTGATAATAATGGACAAATACATGTGAATTTTGAACGTCTCAGATTTCTTAGAACTACCCAAAAAACAGTTCTTTTTTTCGAGGAAATGCTACAAATAAAAGAGATAAGTTTATATCGATTTAGTGAGTATACATTCTCCAAGTTTAAAGGAAATCGTTATCGTCGTTTTCGAGAAAATTCCTGTAAAATTGTACTTCCGGTTGAGCTGTTTTTTTTTTTCCAATTTGGAATTCAAGCAATATTATAGAGATTTTGTAACAACCACTGTCATGATGTGGTACTTTAGAGGAAAGATTAATGCTATTGTCTCACCACACCCCCCCCTAAACACTTCAAAAAAATCAAATTTCCCAGCAAAATGTTTCAAATGAAAATGATAAGCATTTATGTGTGCAGATAGAAATCGAAGTTTTAAAAAAATCGTTTCGAAGTGAATGGCGAAAACTGAAAAAAAAAAAAAAAAAGAAACTGAAGTGAAACACACACACAACTTTCCCTTACTCCACTTTTCAAAATGATAATTGACAAATTTTATTGCAAATTTATTACCAAATTTAATGAAATTCGTCGAAAACTGAAAAAAAAACTATTCAGCAAAAGCGCACTTCCGGTTTTACTAATTTTCCTTGAATCTCAGAATTTTGGTCATCTATTTATTTCTAATTAATTTTCTTTGCATGATAGAATAGTATAATCAATGATGATAGCACTTTAGAGAAAAACATAAAGGAATTTTCCCAGAGAAATGTTTTAAATAAAAGTTGTACATCTTTATATGTTTAGGTTATATACCAAGTTTCAAGAAAATCGTCAAGAGCCATTTTTCTGAGAAAATTGCGAAAAAGTTAAAAAATCATTTAGTAAAGTGGTAAAGTAAACGTACTTCCGGTTTTCCGATTTTTTCAAACTCGGAATTTCAACAACATATTCAATTCTAATTAACATTATTTAGATGACAGAATTGTCTAATTAACTATAGAAACCACTTTAGATGCAAACTTATCCCCACCCCTTCCCCCATAACTGCCCTTAAATGAATTTTCCCAGAGAAATGTTTCAATAAAAGTTGTAGCTCTTTGTATGTGTAGTTTATATAAAAAAAACTAGTAAAGTGGTACTTCCGGTTGGGAATTTTGACAGATAACGTACAGTCAGATCCCATGGTGATCCCTAAACGAAATATCAAGTTTCTACTTTCTGTGGTTTTTCGTGTTTGAGCTATGCTGTTCACATACATACATTACACACACACACACACACACACAAACACACACACACACACACACCACCATTTGCTAAAAACCATTTTTTTGGACTCAGGGAACCACAAAACGGATATTTCCGGTGAAAGGTCGATATCGAAAATTTAACACGATTACAATACTTCCACTTACTAGGGAGTAAAAGAAAGTAAAAACAAGCATTAAAGTTAGCGTATTTTGCTCTAAATCATCGTGCCAAATGGGGTGACAGTCAGTACTAAACCAAATTTGAACCATCTGCGACTTTTCGTTTTTGTAATATTCTGTTTAGGAAAACTCGTACAACGTACATACACATACAGACCCCATTCGCTAAAAACAATTTTATCGTACTCAAAGGACCTCAAAGCTGTATTTCCGGTGAAAACTTAATTTCAAACTTAAATACATGATCGCAATACTTCCTCTTACTTGGAGTGAGAGAAAATAAAAGTCAGCTCAGATAAATCAAATATTTGGAACACGTTTCCCTAAAAAATATAAAATTCATTGATAAATCCAATCTATATATTAATTTTTCTCACCAGGTAACTTTTAATAAATCTAGTTCTCCTTGAGTTATTTCTATATTCTTATTAATATCCGAATACAATACTCTATATAAGCCTTGAGACCACGAAATAGTTTAATGATCTGTAATATCTATTAAAGAATTGTATTATTATAAGGTGCAACGCTAGGTGTTATACCTCAAAAATGTTTCAAGACCTGTGTCAGCATAAAATAATAAATTTTACTTTTTCCTAATGTTTTACATGTTTTCGAGTTTCTTAAATATGCAAGAATATTTTAACAAATTGTTTCTCTGTCAAATTTCACTTTTCATGGGACCTTTTTCATTATAAACTGAAATGGCTTCTACTTCGATACAACTGGAACTAATTGATTTCCAGAATGATAAATTGTGAATATCAAGACGTAGGAATACTACTTTATTTAGAGGTAAAATATTCAGCAATAAAAAAGTTTGTTGCATAAATTTTATGCTAATTCAGGAGAATGTATTCATATCGTATGTATTCCTGCATAAAAATAATCAAAACAATTTACAGATTAAGATGAACTGATAAACATATTTCTGCCATCTCGAAGATTATTTGTTCTCTGTTATTAATCCAAATTTTGGAAAATCTGTAGGCAGTAAATGCTGGCAAGTGACCGGCAAATAATATTAATTTTATATAAATGCTATTGAAAGAAATGTAATAATAAATTATATAATAATTATACATTGTTAAACTAAGTTAGATAATTATTTCCATTTTACGTATTGCTCCGAATTAAAAAATTTATATATTAGTTACATAATTTTTTTCTATTATCCTGCGAGGGTCATTCAATAAGTAACGGAGACAAATCGTACTTTTCAACATAGTCTCCAGCAACATTTTTTACACTTGTCCCATTGTTCTTCTAATTTGTGTATGCCTATGGCATAAAATTCTTTGGGTTGATTTCGAAGCCACTTTTGCCCCTGATTTTTAACTTCTTCATAGCCTCTTTATGGGGCCCAAACAAACGGAAGTCCGATGGGGCGAGGTCGAGGCTGTAGGAGGGATGTGGAAGTGTTACTTGAGTCAACTGTACCGTTTGTGGGCGCGCGTTGTCATGAAGCAAAATCACACCTTTGGTCAAGAGTCCACGACGTTTTGTTCGAATGGCAGCCTTACTTTGTTTGTGAGCATATCAATGTAATACTGGCTGTTGATGGTTCGTTGATCTTCGAGATAGTGACAATAAATAGAGGGAGGAAGTTGCAACTCCAAGCGCTCGTCCATTTGGTTGCTCGTCACAGACACTACCTTTGATACCCTGTGCCACTAAAAATCTAACCACTAAGCGTTGTTCTTCCGAGTTGCAATACTGGAGCGGACTCGCCATTGTTAGCTGAATACATTTGAGGTTATGCTTAACAAATACTCTCGAACAGCTGATGAGAAACTAAGTACAAGGATGCGAACTTGACGCCCTGAAACTATTGTATTGATTAAACAAACCGTTTCTGAGGTACAGCGGTTTGTCTTGTTATTTATTAAATGCTCCTTGTATATTCCTAAATCCTTAAAATATATTTATATCAAAATATTATAAGATATTTAGAAAACATTTGGACATGCAATGAGGCCCGCGTAAATTTTACCAGTCATCACGTGGCCCATAGCTTACTTGAGTTTGACACCCCTGCACTAAAGTACCACTTCAGGTTGGTTCTACAATCGATATAATATTCAGATATATTATGAAAACATTACTATAATTACAAATTTGAAGAGAACTGGTAAATTGGTAACCATAAAAATGCAATGGTGTGATGTGTTGTAGTGTTGTAGTGGCTTGTGGCGTGAGCGGTTTTGTAAAGAGCTTGTGTGTATGCAAGTTTTAAGAGAGAGAAGTATCAGAAATAAGAAATTAGTCACCACTGCTAACAATAAATATATTCTATTAAAATAATAACTCCAAGTTAAACTTATTGATATATTGTGGAACTAGCGAAAAACAAGTGTTCTGCTTGAATGTCTACAACAGACTGTGCTTAAAAGCAGAATGCAGACTGTTTTGAAAGAATGCCTTCTCTTGTTAGTACAAATCTTCCCCTGAGAGAAGGGGTGAAAAGTCAAAGCTACCAAAGTTCTGTGAACTCTAAAAGACAATGGCGGTCTTCTACCTGAATAGTCCCTTTTGCCAGCGAATATTACATTTTTCTTGATATTACAAATAAAATATTTTTCTATATTTCTGGCATCCATCACAACCAGAACTTTATAGAATAGATTTCTGGGCCGTTTTTTTTTTTAACCTCTCCCGTGTATTACGCAATTACGATTTTATTTAAATTTGGTATGATAACTGGACAAAACTAACTTTATCAATATTATCTTAAATTTTGTGCGGGATAAATTGATTTTGGGAGGTTCTAAGGAATACGAGACGCTAGTTTCAAATGTTAATGGGGTTTATAATATTATTAACGTTGACTTCTAGACTACAATGTAAAAACTTCAGATACTGAATCAATTTCCTACCATATTTCTTATTTTAATTACTATAGCTTAGTGAGCCAAAAGGAATTATGAGGCTTGAAGAAGCTAGTCAGTAATAACAAAATGGATAACTACCTCCAATGATTGCACTCCAAAAACGCTGCAGTTATTTTTTAATAAATGAGTAGTCATCAGGCATTGACTCCTTACAAATTTTGTACCGCTGACAATGTTTGGGAGAAAAATGCTATTCTAAAGGTCTCAAATGCAGGGAGATTTTTCAACGCAGGATAAGTTTCTTGCTACAGATTTTCGTTACTTCTTTACTTTGGATAACAAGTCAATATAAAGACAATCGCGATGTTTTGATTGGAGCATTAACTTTTTTTCTTTTGTTTAAGTATTTTGGATGACTGAATTTTTAGGAAATTGAAAACATGAAATCTTAGCTGAGATCGATTCCTTAGGAACTCAGATCAGGTACATAATTCTTTAGTGAAATCAGGATAAGATTCTTTAGTAAGAAGGCTTTTTTATAATTGTTCTAGGCCAGTGTACTTTTTCTTGTCAAGTAAAACTTGATAGGAGTCTCCATGTTAATCTTTTATCATATACATAGCCACATTATCGGTTGCAATGCTAGGGTTTGAATATGACATAATAAAGGAAAGTGATTCTCCAAAAGTAGGCTGAAATTATCTCATTTAAGTAGATTTTCCATTTATTAAGACCTTTTCTTATTTAGTATGGAAGTACTGCATACTTCCTGGGAAATCTTATCATTATTTGGAGATAAGATCGGTAACAAATGAAAAGAGTGTGGACCAGCCAGTAAATAAAAGAACGCACATTAGCTCAGTCCTAAATGCTAAACTAACTTTAGTTCGAAGAAGAAACCAGACAGCATCCCTTTCGCTCAAGGCACGAAACAGAATTGTCGGAGTGTAGCCTCTAGACGCCAAACTGTGCTTAGATTTATTGTGAGTAATATTAGGAATGAAACTATTTTCTTTGATTAATGACGATTAACGTTTAGAAGACCAATTTAAAGAATTAAACGAATCAATTCTGAACAACCTGAATGAGGTAGAAAATATAAAGAAAAAATTCGAATTCTAACAGAATCCTAGTTTTTGTGGCATAAATTTATGTAGGTATAATTTCTAGTTTTTTAATAATAGCGGTAATTTATAAATTATAATATTAAATATGATACTGATAGCATGTCTATACTAGAATCATTTACATAATAAAAAATGTATTATAAATATATACTTGTTATCTATAATGTATCTAAGTATTTATATGAATATATAAATATTATTATTATTACTGATAATTAGATGTTTTAAAAATATCTTGAATAATTCAATTAGATATTAGTAATTTAATTAACTGTATAGATAGGATATAATAGGGTATATTATAATTTGATTTATGAAAAATGTGACAAGCTGATTATTAATTAAAGTGAACGAAATAACCGTATATCATTTCGTAATTAATACTTATGGAGCCTTGGCCTATTATTGGTGACTTTTATAATCCATGAAGAGGTGCACACAGATTGCATCTTAATTTTCATAAAAGCATTAATAGAAAAAAGATGTGAACTAATTGTTATATTGAATCCTCTCCAATTTTCCAAAGAGATACCTTAGAATCTGTTTTTCTAAGCACGTCAAAACTACGTTAACTGTCGTTCGAGCATTCTCAGCCGACCCCGCAAGTCTTCTCTCGTTACAGATCATGCTAATATCGTATCCATAACAAATAATCATTATTTTCAAAATAAATATACTAATTTCAGGTTAGTGATCTAGAGGGATGATCGTTGAGATTCCTAGAACGATAAATTCTTGGAGGCAGCACTGCTGCTTGACTTGTTGATGATACGGTATAAAAACATAACTAATTGATCTCTGTACATATTTATTATAACACTGGCGTAAACACAAAAGTGACTATAATTTTGGACGTATACAAATTAGAAGACACAGCCCACAAGCTGCTCGATCATATGAGGCATGACATGTTTCCTTATCTCAAGCTCGTAGAGGGGGACGCATCTGACGATATTGGAGGAAGAAGTCGAGGCAATCAGGAATAGTGGTAAAATGCAATTCTCTCTCTCTCTCATTCAAATGCCATTCAAACAACCTTCAACATTCCACGACCATCTTTCTCGAAATAGCTCTCGGCGACTCAAGCGAAACCGTCATTCTGCCAGTCAGTCTGTCACTCTCTTCTAAAGCTACCAACTCTTCTCTAAATTATACACTGTAAAGTCCCTTGCAGTCCTTATATCTCATATGTAAACAGTGTTCAGAAAATCTAACCTATCTCAACCTAAGTATCTCTTCTGACTAAACCACCAAAAATATTGACTTACGTACATCAACGGGAAAAGCGATTTCTACAATTTACGTTAGCGGGGAGTGGCTAAAGGTTTGGATTGCCCAGATGGGATTTATTGTCCGACTGTGAGTGATTCCCCGGTCTTAGACTTGGATTTTATTTGATATACTAATATTGTATATGTATTTTTGCTATCCACCTCCGACCACGATACCTACTACTCGGTAGGTGGACGTAAAGCCCGCCTGAAATAATAAGCATTACATTATTACTTTTAGTACAATAATTTTTTTACTCATTTACTCTAACGTAAAATAGAAGTGGTAGGAGTACTTATCCAAGGCTGGTAATACTTAAAGTGATTATATTATAGTCCAGAAGTCAGCCCTAATAAATTTCTACAAACCCAAATAACATTTGGAATTTAACGTTACAGATTCCCCATACCCCCCAAAAATAAATTTCCCCGCAAAATGTTTCAAATAAATGTAATAGACTATACAAAATAGGTTACTGACTTTTTATGTAATTTTCGTGAAAATGACTAGCGACGATTTTCTTTGAATTTGGAATGTTAATTCCATAGATAAAACATATCATTTTTTTTTGAAATCTTTTTCGGAAAAATTTTTCTTTGAGGAGAAAAGTTATTTTTGGGGGGGGGCATCAATATTGCAAGGCATTAGCGCCATATCTATGATTTTCTTTATCAATCTGAGATGCCACTAGAGGTGTCTGTGACATCTAGCAGGACTACCATGGAATATTGTGGAGAGTCCATTGTGAAATTGACTTTATGTTTCTTGCCTGACTAGATTGTGTGAATTTTAAACAAAATCAATCGTTGGAACCATTTTTGAGGAAATCGCGTGAACCAAAAAAAAAAAAAACTCATTCAATAAAGTTGCACCGAATTCCAATTGTTGGATTTTGACCAAAAATTTAATAACGGATGCGGGGGTGGGGGTGGGGACTGAATATAAATTTTAAGCTTTTTGCGATTTTTCGGTTTTGAGAAACGAAAAAAGAGAGAAATCTCTGACAGACACACACACACATACACACATTCCATTCGCTAAAACATTCGAAAATTTGACACGATTACAGCAATGAGAGTTTACGTAAAAATGCACTATAAGCTTTTCCATACCTCTGATTGATTGATGTAAACGAGCGCATCAAATTTTCGTAATCTAATATTCAATGAAAATGCATGTTTTGACGAGCCGGGGCATGAGGAATGTAAAAATACATAACTTTTAACGAATGTTCAAATGAAAATTTCACATTTTAACATTTGAACATTCCTTGAATAATTTTAAAATTCAAGGAATGTTCATATCAAAAAGTTGTGTCCATTTTTTTAAAATTCAAGTAATGTATATTTTTTTGAAACAATGACCTGTTTCTCTTCGGAAATTTCCTATTCAAAAACTGAAATATTTTCATAAATACAACGCTTTTAATGAATTACTTCTTCACTAATATATTCCTTCATAGCCAACTATATAAAATCTCTGGTACCCTGAGGCATTTGTCATCCACATATCATCTGTTAAAGAGTTCCTTGCTAACCGGCTACTCGTGTGTTAATGCCGAATTTACAACTTTCTTCTTTGCACAGTAAATACTAAATATAAAGCGAAAAGAAAACCCAATTACTTTTCTTAATAATCTTTATTTATCTATTAACATATAAATTTGAATATTAAATGATTCGAATTTATTAAGTGGAGTTCCTTTTGTTTATTACTTTTCTCCTTATTTGTAGGAAGTATTGAAATCGTGCGTTAAGTTCTGTTGTATATATTTACTTCCACGTAGACCAGGGAAATTGATTTGACCGAAAGCTTCTGTTGATTTGCTTATCTTCGCAAACCATATATGCCAACTATTTTAAGTTATTTTTCAAATATATAAGAAACATAAACGAACATCTGTTGTTATGAAACAATTAAAATGGTGCTCAATTTTCTTTAAACAATATTGAAATAAAAAAAAATTTAAAAAAATCTGGCGCGTATCACGCAAACTACTTTCTTTGACTCCAATATACTTATTAGTTAAGTAACTATTTGATACAATCAATCGACCAATATTTATTTTTAAAATAAATTTTTTCTTAAAGAATTTTGAAACTTATAAATAAAACAAACAAAATAAGATTGAGAAAAAAAAGTACTCTGTTTGCAAATCACATAAAATTGTTATTGAATTAAATTAATTATTATAATGAAAATATTCAAATGTAATATTGCAAAATGGGGATGTTGAAGTTCGATCACAGAAAAACTCTTTTCAAATTTTCACCGATGTTTCGGCAAATTTATTGCCTTCTTCAGGGTAAAAATGTTCCTTTTTTTTGAATTTCTTAAAAACTATAGTTTCTTTAAAAACTTGTTTAGACAAGTTTCTTCGTTGAAGAAATTAAATAAAATAGAATTTTTAACCGAAGAAGGCGATAAATTTGCCGAAACGTCCGGTGAAAATTAAGAAGTAGTGAAAATTATATCAAATCCAGCCGGTTGTAACGAACATCAAAATATTAAAAAGTAATACTTAATAGTAGTCAACTAAATAATTGATTTCCTAACAAGATACTTTAGTTTACAGTAAAACCAAAATATAAGTAACGCCACAGTTCCGTTCCTAAAAGAGCCGGCGTATATTGAATTGGCGTAAAATAAACCCAATAGTAATGGAGAGGTGCAGACTTAGGTTCCACGTCGGTCAAAATTAGACGTAAAGTTCGACGAAAAGAGACGTATGTCGAAGTTATGATAACATTATTATATTTGAAGTAATAGACTTATATTATTATTACATAAAACTATAAAAATAATCTTTTTTTTTTTTTTTTATTCATTATATTGAAGTTCCCGATTGCGGACCTCTTGTACCATTTTTGGGATCAATTGTTAAACTGTCTAGATTTTCTTGTTCTTTCCTTAAGAAGTTCAAAATAATGTCTAATGGATGCAATAATACGTCCTTTTTACGTTCGCACTTCGTGTCCAATCGTGGTTTATCTCACAAAGTTCACCAGCCAAGGTTTCCATAGTTGAAAAAATACGCTGCAGATCGCCTGCAGATTTAATAATTCTTAGAGGTTTATCTTTGTTTTCTTTCCCCTCCTCTGAATGTTAACATCTTAAATTTTTTAGCTAATTTTTCTTAAGTCTTCATTGGAAAGCGGCTGATCAGGCCTTTTTAACATTTCTCGCATATCTTCGGCTGTAACATTGTTCAATTCCATCTCTCGCGCAACCCTGGTAATGTCTTCATGCTCCAATACTTCGGAGTTATGCATTAATGTTGGCAGGAAGTTTGCAGCATACGCCACACGCGACACTTTGCAGATACTTTGTTCCAAGCTGCTTTTATGTTGACAATCTCTTTCAAAATATTAAATGACCTCCAATAGTCTGTAATAATTGTTTTCTTTGATGTGTCCAATACGCTCATCATTTCCATAAAGGTATTACGAAGATATTAGGCTTTAAAAGCTGCAATAACCCCCGTGTCGATTATCCCAAGACATATAAACAACCTTGACATCCAATGGCGTTCTTATTTCAGCAAGGTGTTGGAGATGTCCAGGGGCAATGTCGAATAGAAGTTAGTGGCGGCGAAATTGTGAATCAGCGTAAATTTAACCGTTGTAAACCAAGAGCTACCAATATTTTCACTTTCAATCTTTATATGAAGATAATACTAATGTAAATATTCTTTTTAATAACAATTTTCTTCGTCAGTATAGCTGAAATTACTGCATTTACTATAAAAATTAATAAAATATTTAGTCAAAACAATTAACAGAACTTATAAATAACATTGTTTGCCCGAATATTTAAGATATATTAAGAATATCAGAAAGAATATTTAAGATATAATTTAGCACTGATGGAACCAGGTGTATTAATCAAACATCAGTGCTTATTTCACCAAGACACAGTATCTTATCAGTCCGATATCTGTGACATTTTCAAAAAATATAAATGTGTCTGTTGATAAAAAATAGGAAATTCTTCTGCCAATTATGTTTCTAAAATGTTATTGAAAAGTTCCTGACTATTATGTTATTGAAATGTTTTAATTTTATTTCGATGAATATTGACTAGCCAAGCTGAGTTGATAAATAGGATGAATTCTGTCTGGATGTTTATGTTAAGATTAAAGTAATTTGATAAATTTACATTATATTATGGGTTTTTTCCTATGTAATGGAACCATCAAATCCGCCACATCAAAAAGCTGAACTCAATAGTTCTATTAATACCCGCAGCATACGCCGCTATTGAGCTTCCAAGTGCATGTCAATTACGCATTACTTTCCTTGTTACGCCCATTATTCCGGCTCTGTTATTCCCCTCAGGAATCCTTGACCAATCCGTATACCATACAATAGCATGTTCTTTAATGGTAGATAGAGCGGTTTCACTGCTCCACTCTCTTTTGATATTAAGCTTCGAAGACAAATTTTTAACAAAGCTGTACTTATTAGTCATTCCATCCCTGGAGAAGTTTCCAAGGGGAAGCTCCAAGATACTCTCTTGTGCCATTGGACCATGTAAACAGAATTACTTTTTTATATATATATAATTTGAATATGTGGATAGGTCCGCAATGCTGGATAACATCTGGTATTTTATCCGTCGTAGCATGCATATTGATTTTCTTCCTGACCGGTTTTGTATTTTCATCCATCGTCAGAGCAAAATCACCGTGTTCTTATAGAGAGTTCACTTTAACGTAATGTTTCTGTTACACTCACACTTTTTGTACTATGTGTACCTTAATCTTATAACCTTACAAAACATAAGGTTGTGTACATAACCTTATAACTTCCCCACATAATTATTTAGAACCAACAAGTGTGAGTGTAAGAGAAACATTACGTTGAAGTGAACTCTCTACGCGAACTTGGTGAATTTGCTGTGATGTTGGATGAAAATCCGAAACCGGTCAGGTAGAAAATCAATATGCATGCTACCACGGATAAAATACCACTTATACCTTATTTTGTTTGGTTTGTGTTATTTACCTATTTTCTGTTATTTAACTGTATGAATTTTCTTCTTTTATACGATCAAATTTTTGAATCAATTAGAAAAAGTCTAGTGAGCGTTATACACCATATTTGTTTAGATATTTTGCACACAAACTTCTCATTCGTTCATTCATATGCAAATTATTTTACTTATTCTTGCAGAGCAGAGTAGATAAAAGAAATAAATCATATGTCACAGATTAACAAATTTTATTACCTCATATCTACATTCATTTAATTAAAAATGGTGACCAGTTTAATGAATGTAAAATAAACTTAGGTAGAGGTTTTAATTTATTTTTAATTTCTACATAACTCTTTACTCAATGTACTTGTCACATTATTGGACAGATCAAAAGTACCGCACATTCATCCAACAAGGCATGTATTTATAAATATTTTATTTGCATATTTTATGGTTTTATAGCCAATGAAAAAGTGAAATCCATCGTTTTAACTATTACATTTCTTTTAAATTGCGCCTAGTATAATTGCGCCAATGATAATTAGCTATTGTAAATATTTTAAACTACACGATTGCTCATTGGATAAATTACAAAAAAATTTCTTTAAAAAAAAAAGAAGCAATGTTCATTCAGATTGAAGAAATGTTCAGAAATTATTATAGAAATAGTATAGGGGCGGGTATTGGTGAGTGGTTATGAGCATGGACTTGTAAGTGGGAGGACCCCAGTTCGAGTCCAGCGTATAACTGCTTTTGTTTAAAAAAATGTTAATAGTAAAGTAAATGTTTCCGCCCCCGTCCACGACCTAATGTGGTAGTTGGACATTAAGCCCGCCTGAAAAAATAGGCATTACTTTACTTTACTTTACTTTTTTTGTAGAAATGGTATAACAAATTTGGTCGTTAAATAACACTCATTAATTAATGTTATTTCAATTTTCAAACCAATAAATTTTTTAACCAAATATTTAGCCCATACCTAGTTTTTGAGTCCCACTAATATTAGGAGATGTTGGGGGATCATAATATTTTTATATAAATGGCAAGTTGAGAGCATGTTGAAATGGTTGTTTATCCATCAATGATTCTTGAGAATCCATTTAAAACAAATGTTCACTTAGAAATAAATTGATATAAGAGAAAACAAAATGGAGGCATTTGTTTTACGAAAATTTGACAAATTGGAAAAAGAAATCTGTTGTGAAACACTTATACGACTTGCTTTCACAGCTGTTAATATATATGTTACGCTCAAAGACCGAAAATGTTCATTGAGCGAAAAAACAGCTCACAACCCGTTGTGATCACTGTAAAACATCCACAACGCGAAATTCGTGTCCAAACGCACACGACACGTTGTGGCAATCACGGAAAGACCACATAGCGAAATTCGTGTCATGGCTATCATGCTATACGACCATATCACGACGGACATGTTGTAACTTGTCGGCTTGAGTACAACGATGCATTAAAACATCAGTAGAGTTGTTTATTCATTTCTTGTCTGTTTCTAAAGGATGAACATATATCAACGCTAACCATGACCAATAAAAAAAGAAGTGTTTTATGATAAATTACGTGAGTTTATGGAAAGAAGCACTGATCGCAGTTTTATCATGAGTAAAGAAAAATATGAAATGTTACTTAATGAAACAAAACAGCCTCAGCTTCTTAAAAAAAAAAAACCACCAGTCTCTATCTTCAAAGCAGTATTGTCGTCTTAAACAATATGATGTCTTAAAAATTGGTGCACTGAAAAGTTGGTTGAAGCTGGAACAGATAGCACAAGTACAAAAATCCGTTACTTCTGCAAAGCAGATGAACATGGTTCTAATATGGTTCTATACGCGTCATGGCTTTTCTTCATTGCCAGAATGCGTTATGGTCGTATAGCATGATAGCCACGACACAAATTTCGCTATGTTTCGTGATTGCCTCAACGCGTCGTGAGCGTTTTCATAGAAGCCATAACACGAATTTCGTGATGTGGATGTTTTACAGTGACCACAACGCGTTGTGAGCTGTTTTTTCGCTCAAGGAGCATTTTCGGTCTTTGAGCGTAATATATATATAATTATATATAAAATGATTTTCTTTATAGTTCAAATTTTATACATTTGCCTTAATAAATTAATTATAGAGAGTGGGGACAAATATTTAACCACGCAAGTAATAGAAGTGTAATTACATAACAGCCCAGTAAGCAGCGGCAATAACATTGAACAAATCAAGTAAAATTTGAAATTTAACGTAACGAATTCCGCAGAATTAAAATCCCTAATTTGGGGGGGGGGCAGTTAGCTGTAGAACACTAAGTTTAAAGAAAATACTACGGTCGTTTTTGAGAAAATTAAAAAAAAAAAAATACCTAACTCAAAAACTTATTCTGTAAAACGCACTTCCGGTACAAGGGAACACTACCGGTATAAATACTATATAGTTGGTGCTAAAAAATTACTGTTCCCCTAGAACCCCCAAAACATCAATTTTTCTGAGAAACTGTTGCAAATAAAAGTGATAGGTATCTATGTATATAGATAGTATACGAATTAAAGGAAATTCTTGGGGTCGCTTTCAAGAAAATTGCAAAAAAAAAAACATTCTATAATGTCGTACTCTCGGTAGATGGATTTTTGCCCGAAACCTTCATGCCAAATGCCGTGGTAGTATACCAAACGGCATATCAAGTTTGAGCTTCCTTGATTTTTCTTTTTTGAGTTATTTTGTTGTTGTTTAATTTTATTGTTTGAGATTATTTTGTGCCACTATTGATGACAAATTGTTGTAGGCGCTGTTATCCTAATGAATGGATAAACAAAGAAACATAAGATTGCTTCCTCTATATGCGCAGAAGTATTAATAGGAACTACAAGCATAGACAACTAATTATCGTTTAAGTAGTAAACTTTTACAGATTAAAAAGTGGGTTAAACTTAACGTGAAAATTAATCAATGTACAAGATAGTGTACTAAAGAATCGGCAGAATATTGTAGCATGAGGTTGTATTGAGACTTTCAGAAACCGCTAAACAAGCGTCCCATTACAATGCTGAGATCGCAGTATTTAATGATGAACGAAGCACGAATGCTGGCAAGAAACTTATTTAATGAACAGGGCAACTTTATTTATTTATTTATTTATTTTAATTTACTACTGGTTACTAAATATCTAAATTCAATAAACTGTATATGGTATATTTAGAGGACGAAAATCTTTTTACTTTCTCTTTTACTCCTAGTAAGAGGAAGTATTGTAATCGTGTCAAATTTTTTAATTTATAATCTCTTATGTAAAAATTGATAATTTTTTAAGTCAAAGACCTTAACTCAACTTTTTAAGTCAAATGACTCAACTTTTTAAGTTTAAAACTTTTTTTTTTTTTTTACATTTCACACATTCTGATATCAATTAAGATTAGCACACAGGATAGAATGTTATCTTTTTCTATTTCTATTTCTTTGGTATCGAGGCCGACACCGCACCAGAGATGAAGAAATGCCCATATTTTTTAATGCAAGCATCCAATGATCAAATTAGATGCGGTTCGGAGGCAAACATATACTTCCAACATATAAAATTCAACATTTATCCTGGAACTCGAATTGAGGAACTTTCGGTTCATGCTTATATCCACTACACTAAACTCGTCTGGTTAATTTTTTTTTTTTTTTATCATTTATTTATATTATTTACAAACTGCAAAGATAATACAATGACTAAATTGGATGTCTGCGACGAAATTGTCTTGAGTGGCTTGAGGAAAGTGGCCAGTGCCATACATCCTAACAGGGGTCACTACTCTTGCGCGGTCAGGAAATCTCTTGGCCAGCGGTGCTTTCAACTTCTGGGAGGATTCACAGGTATGGTCAGGGATGTTAGTGATGTATGGATTGATGTGAGTGCCTAGTTTGTTGTGGAATCTTGTGTAGAGTTGTTCTGTCAGTTCGTTTACGAATGGAATCTGTAGGTAGGTGTGTAGCGCCTGTGTTAGTGACATAGTAGGGACATTGTGTGATAGTACGTAAAATCTTGTTTTGAATGGCCTGTACACTTTTCGTTTGTCTCGATTTGGCGGTACCCAAGACCGTATGTCCAAATTGGTGGTCTTATTTATAGATCTTTAAACGTGAAGTGTGTTTCTCATGTCTAATTTAGGATCGTTTATCGAATAAGCGTTTGACAGGATGATATCTAGTTCTCAAGGAATGTCGAGTTTTCGATACATTAGTTTCGACCAATGTTTCGCCTAACATGTCTAGGTATAGTCCCAATACTGAGATCTCCATGGTTGAACTGCAATCGCTCATTAGGATCGTGCATACAATAGCGGGAAAACAAATGAGTCTTGTAAAATAAAATTTGGTTGTTCCTTTTAATTACGAGTATTTATCGTGTAATTCACACAATTTGTTATTCATTTCATTTATTTGTTGTGCAAGCTATAATTTATTGTTTTGTGCAATTTAACTTTTCGTTATGCGACTTTACATTTGTTTAGATGGATTTAGGTATTTCTTGTGAATCCTGAATTAGAAAGTTTTGTCATGAATGTTTTAATTACTTGATTATCCTCAGGTTTATGCTGAATTAACAGAAATTAATAACTCAAAATAACTATTTTTTATTGTTCAGAGATATTTTCCGTGATAGCCTCCTTTTTTTTCTGGTCATCGACCGGTTTCGGCGTTGGCCCATCATCAGGATGCTTTTTGTCAAACAGTATGATAACATAGATTTGCCTAGGCATTTCATATAATACCAAGCGTGGTTTATACTCAGATACCAGATTATATTTCTTATGATAAATTTTGTGTATTTGAAAAATATTCTTTTAAATATTCCAATTATTCATTTGTTAACTTGGGGAAATTCTATTGTAGTGTTTCAGTATATTAAATCATGGTATTCCAAATGGTGTTTCAATAGTTCTAGTACTTTAAGTAAAATAATTTAACTTTTAAATGATTACTATTAAAATATATTTTGAAATCGGATTGTAGTAAAATAAATGGGGGCTCGTCCGGGATGAATTTCATACTTTGCCGGTAACAGATACACTAAATTTGCTCTGTGCAAATCTATGTTATCACATTGACAAAAAGCAACCTGATGATGGGCGAACGCCCGAAACCGGTCGATGACTACAAAAGGAAGCAGGCTATCACGTAAAATATCTCTGATGTTATTCACTTTGAACTCATTACAACTTAACTTTTTAGTACGTTCAAATATATATGTATATATAATATAAAAAAGTCAATAAAATCGATTAAATTCTCAAGAATATAAATATAATGAAAAAGAAATTAATTATTAAAATAGGGTTGTTAATTTTTAAGAATTTAAATATGCGTGACTTCATTACTTTGCTTTTTTGCTTTTTTTTTATGCTTGGATGAACACATCTATATATAATGGATGTGTCTTTTAAAATAATTAAATTAAAAATAAAAAAATTAAAAATAATTAGCATTCAACTGCAGTGTCAAGAAAACTAAATAAGATAGAACATAAAAATACATGTAACCTAATTCTAAAAATGGAAAGCACAACAAAAGAGCTAAAAATACTTATTTATACAAGTACCATGTGTGTACTATTCCGCTATCGTTCCTCACTTTCTGCCAAAGAACGATTCTCTTTATATTTAAGAAGAAATGATTCAAATTAAGGAAATTTATTTATTTTTTTTTTTAGATTCGCTTTATTTCTACTTTTATAACTACTTTTAAAATAATTATTACTTTCTCTTACTCCTAGTAAGAGGAAGTATTGTAATCGTGTCAAATTTTCGATATTGAGTTTTCACCGGAAATATCCGCTTTGAGGTCCCCAGAGTCCAAAAAAGTGGTTTTTAGCAAATGGTCTGTGTGTGTGTGTGTCTGTGTGTATGTGAACAGCATAGCTCAAAAACGAAAAACCATAGAAAACTGAAACTTAATATTCCGTTTAGGTATCACCATGCGATCTGACTGTGCGTTATCTGTCAAAATTCCTCAACCGGAAGTACCACTTTATTAGTTGTTTTTTTTTTACTTTTTTGCGTTTTTCTCAAAAATGGCTCCAACGATTTTCTTTAATCTTTGTACATCAACTACACATACAAGGAGCTACAACTTTTATTTGAAACATTTCTCTGGGAAAATTTATGTAAGGGCACTTTTGGAGGGAGCGGTGGGGTTAGGTTTTTCTCTAAAGTGCTATTTCAGTTTATTGCACAATTCGGTCATTTAAATAATGTTAATTAGAATTAAATATGTTGTTGAAATTCCGAGTTTGAGGAAAATCGGATAACCGGAAGTGCTTTTGTTTTAACACTTTACTAAATGATTTTTTCACTTTTTTGCGATTTTCTCAAAAATAGCCGCGATGATTTTCTTGAAACTTCACATATAAACTAAACATTCAAAGATCTACAACTTTTATACAAAACATTTCTCTGGAAAAATTCATTTAAGGGCACTTTAGGAGTGGGAGTAGGGTTACAGTTTCCTCTAAAGTGGCATTATACTTGATTATACAACTCTATCATCCAAATGAAATTAATTAGAAATAAATAGATGGCCAAAATTCCGAGTTTGAAGGAAATCTAAACCGGAAGTGCGCTTTTACTGAATAGTTTCTTTCAGTTTTCGTCAAATTTCATTAAATTGGGTGCACAAACTATAACCTTTGTCAATTATAATTTTGAGAACTGGAGTAAGAGAAAGTTGTGTGAGTCACACCAGATTTTTTTTCTTATAAGACGGAGAGTTTGATTGCAAAATAGCACAGTTTAAATTATTCCTTAGCTTAAAAACTACTTACTTTTACTTTGTTCATTTACTTTTCAATTGATTACGGATATTTTAAGAAATAAGAGTAAATTGTTTATAAATAAAATCAAACTAAATTAAATTATTAATTATTTAATTTAAGGCTGAAAAAATTACCGATTGGCATCCAGTATTCCAAACAAAAGGAGAAGAGGAAGACCCAGAGCAAGATGGAGAGATGATTTGGGCAGTGACGTCAGTTCTGTCGTCGCTTGCGGTTCAGGGTAGCAAATTTATCTATTTTAAAAATTAAATTAACTCAGAACAAGAGTAATTCGTATGAGTGTTTCAAGTCTGAATTGTATTTTTTCCAACAATAAATAACAAGGAGTAGTTGTTAAAATTTAGTTTTAATAAAACTATTGAAATAATAAATAAGGAAGCATATTGGTATAAAAAGTGGAATCCAGTTAAATTTAACAGAATCTTCAAAGCTATGGTATGCTTTCTATTTAAATATCGGATGCAAAGGAACTTTACGGATGAATGCATAGCTTTGGATTAGTAGAAGAGAATTAAATGATTTATTGGACAGCGCTAGTTCATTTCTTTTTATTACAATTTTCGATCAAACGATTCTCCATGCCCGACAAGAAATTTTTTTGTTCTCTATAATTGTTGTTAACATGAAACTTATATAAAAAAAATATCTGGTGTGAAACTTTCACACAATTTTCCTTTAATCCAGTTTTAAAAATTGTGATTGACAAATTTTATAGTTAGTATATCAAATTTAATGAAATTCGTCGGTAATTTAGGGAGAACATCGTAAAAATTGAAAAAAATATACAATAAAAACGCACTTCTGGTTTACTAATTTTCATGAAACTCGGAATTTTGGCAATCTATTTATATCTAATTAATTTTGTTTGGATGGTAGATTTGTATAATCAACTACGATAGCATTTTAGAGAAAAACAATACTCCGCCCCTCTCTCAAAAAACCCCTTAAATTACCCACCAACAACTAATTTACCCATTCAACATATACTCGCCAATAAATACATTCATTCTAATAAGTACAGGCAAACTATATATTAATTTCTCCCAAAATATACGCTTCAATGTTTGTTACGTGCACATTTTTTATATTTTTATTTTGCAGTCCTTTATAAATTCAAATATAGTTTCCACAGTCTCTTGTATTGGTTCTATTAATATACTTTTATTATAAAAAAGGTTATCCAACTATTTGGATAGCTTACTAAACATCTTGTTTCTCTCTCTCATTATGGGGAATCTGCTCTGCGCTAATAGTATTAAACAGATGTGTCATCACCATTCAACATGTGTTGATGGATTGATTGGTAAGAGCAAGTAAGCTTAGAGTAAAAAGCCCAAGTTAACCAGAAGAAACTGGTACAAATAAACTTTACCAGAAGAAATGTTACAAATAGAGTTGTAGCTTTTTATACGTGTAGTTCATATTCCAAGTTTAAAGAAAAAATTGTTGGAGTCGTTTTAGAGAAAATAGGAGAAAACTGAAAAATACTTTTTAGTAAAAACGCATTGGCTGAGAGATCAACCGATGTTTTTCTAACTCAGAATTTAGCACCATATTTAATTCTAACTAAGATTATTTAGATGATAGAATTGTATAGTAAACTGAAATAGCTCTTTAGATGAAAACCTTACCCCACCCTTCCCCAGAAGTGCCCTTAAATGAATTTTCCCTGAATAAATGTTTCAAATAAAAGTTGTAGCACTTTGTATGTATAGTTAATATACAAAATTTCAAGAAAATAGTTGGAGCTATTTTTGAGAAAATCGCAAAATATTAATAATACCATTCAGTAAAGTAGTACCATCTGTTGAGGAATTCTGTCAGATAACCTACTGTCGGCTCCCATAGTGATACCCAAACGAAATATCAAGTGGGAATGTTCTACGATTTTTCGTTTTTGAGCTATGCTGGTGTTCAGATACTACATACACATATACACAAAGACCATTTGCTAAAAACCATTTTTTTTTAGACTCAGGAGACCTCAAAACGGATATTTCCGGTGAAAATTCGATATCGAAAATTTGACACGATAACAATACTTCCTCTTACTGGGAGTAAGAGAAAATAAAAAAACCTGGGATACGTATAATTTTAAAATATTTTTATTTTTATTTGTTCACTTCAATTTTGAATAAGTATTAAAATAAAACAATAACATTAATCGCAATAACTATTAAAAAAAAAAAACGCTGATTTTTTTTGACGATATTTTGATTTAGGATTGCTGTATTAAACAGCATTGCAGCCCGATACAATTAATGACCACAAAAATAAGCAGTTTATCAGAAATAAGATTTTTTTAAAAATATTTTGCACCCCCTTTATTATCCACCTTGGCACAGACATCATCATGGCATACTATCCACCAACTCCTCATTCACAACATCTCTGCTGGCTTTTCCAATTCATTCAAGACACTTGCCAAGTCTTTCCTCCATTCAATATCTTAACATACCTCACACTTAAAAACAGCTATAAATGACATCGTTGAAGGACTGTCTTTTAATCCAAATTCTTCCGTTCGCCCTCTACAATCACATTTGCAATTTTCCATTCTTTAGTTTCCTATTCCTTAATACCTAAGGCTACAGAAAAGACAAATAAAAATCAACTCAATAATTTTAAAATTTTTTGCATCTTTTTCTATGATAATTCATCTTGTTCTATCGTTTGATAGAAATTCCAATTATTTTTAAGAAAAGTCAATAAGTACTTTTTAATTTTTAATTATTGCCACGGTATAATTATATATTTTGTTTACTAGCCACTCTAATGAATTCATGTATAAAAAAAAAAACACATCATTGTAGGCTTTTATAAAAATATTTCAATGACAAATCACATAACTCGCAATTAGGATAACTTAAAGCCCTAAAGAAATTACTAAATTTGAATAGAGACTTTGCCTTGTACAGTGTAGAATGATGAAGAACGGTTCATAGAGATGAGGATCTCTCTAGCAACACAGACGTTCAGTTTATATTTCACCTAGATAGAAATATATTTATCCACTTATGGCTATATGATCTCTGCGGGTGGCTGTTGATTGCTATATGAAAGAAAAAGAATGGTATATTTGTCGATTAAAAACAGATATCACCATAGAATACAAATATGGTCACTATTAAAATATATACATATACGTTAGCTACATCTCACTTCATTCAATGAAAATAACAATACAAGATAATACAGAATATATATTTACTTAACCACTTTCACTACTTCGCCAACACTATTCAACTGGGTTGGACCCGAGTATAAGAGGTGACTTTGCGCAAGTTAAATATCAGCGGCCCCTTGCCCCCATTCCGTCAAATAAAATATCGTATGAAGCATTCACCAGAGATATATTAGTTTAGGTATAAGAAGAGGTATGTACCCGTCCAGGATGTCGTAGGGCGACTAAAGGACCACGCTCCATTTGGCTTCTCACCTATTCTTTCCTATTTCTCGTTGATGGACGACAATTTTTTTTAACAGGAGGTTATTATCTCTTAGATGTTCTTGGAGACATCACAACCTTCTTTCAATAATAAAGAAAATGATACCATCCCATGTCCTTACTTGCAGGGACGATATCTTGATATCTTGATTTTCGACAGTGGGTTGGAGGTATAACAACCAAATTCCTTTACCTTCTTTTCTTTCCCTATCCTATTTTTTTATTCTATCCACAGGCTAAAAGGCGAAAATGGCTCTGGAGACTACAAATACGTGGTAAGTACCACTTCTGCAGTATTTGAATATAATATAGGTGGTGGAACCATAAATTGTATTGAAACTGTACTTAAGAGGAAGTTTGACGCATTAGTTCCTTTAAACATTTCTACTTTCTGTTATGCTTAGTAAGAAGAGGAAGTATAACGATCGTGTTAAATTTTCAAAATTGAGTATTCACCTGAAAAACATGTTATGAGGTTTTCTGAGCGTGAAAAAAGTGTTTTTAGTGAATAGTGTCTGTAAGTGTGAATGTGTGTAGTCAGCATAACAAAAAAAAAAAAAGATAATCGCATAATGTTCGAATTTGCTGTTACGTTCAAGTTCCACAGGGGACCTGACAATAAGGTTTTTGGACAAAATCGGTCAACCGGAAGTATGTGTGATTTTAATGTCTGGATTTTTTTAGGTTTTGAGATTTTCTCAAAAACAGCTCCAATGATTTTATTTAAACATTAAATATATATTACACATACAAAGAGCTACAGCTTTTATTTTAAACAATTCTCGAGGAAAAATTCATTTACGGGGCTTTATATGAATTTAATCTATTTGAATTTTTAGATAATTACATTTTCTTCACATTAAAATGTAATATATTTTAACTTGTAGTTTCATTTTTCGAGGCCGAGGATCCGGCAATATTCTAAATGGATGCCTTCCGAGCAGTCTTGTCCTGCCAGATTATATCTGGCTTGTTGGCTTCGACTGCCCATTTTGTGAACAACGCAACATCCCACAACAGTTTTCCTTGCCTGTTTCAACTACAGTTTCCGGCTTGCACTTATAGTAGGGAACTTCCTACTCTACTAGACCCGACTTCCTGGATAGCGACTGGTGGACTACTTTGTTACATCATTGTGTTGGGCAAGGTAATCCGGCCTGAGCCAGCAAAGGGCAATCATCAACCACTGCTGACAAAGCCGGCAGCGATCCACAATACTGGCCACCCCAATCACATGTCGTTGGTAGTTACGCATGAACATCACTTCTTCCTGAATGGAGATGACGAAACCCTCGGTCTAGACGAATAGACTTTCTGTGGAGAACCAATCAACAGACGATGGTGGGTCTAAGGTTGTCCCAAAAAGTGCGACTATGAACCCACTTCAACTCCCATTCAGGACACGCCTCTCTTCCTTCGTGACGCATGGAGGCGTTTCAAAGTAAACCTAAGATACTTGTTGTGGTGGTTGATTCCGCAGAGCTGGAAAGCATCAGAGACATTTTCCGTGGTAGCCTGCTTCATTTTATGGCCATCGACCGGTTTTTTGGGCGTTCGCCCATCTTCAGGATGCGTTTTTCAGACAGTGTGACAATACAGACTTGCACAGAGCAAACTTAGTTTTCACAATGAGTGAAAATCGAGTGTGAAACTAAGTTTGCTCTGTGCGAGTCTGTGTTGTTACACTGTCTAAAAAACGCATCCTGAAGATGGGCGAACGCCCGAAACCGGTCGATGACCACAAAATGAAGCAGGCTACTACGGAAAATGTCTCTAAGCCTGAGATAGACTTATCGGAGAAAAACCCGCGTCCAATTCTCACAACAAGTACTTACGCAAAGAGCCTTTGCAAACATGGTCTCCAAATTAAGGAGACTTCTGCCACCCCTACACTCTGAGTCAAATAAATTCAAGCCTGCGACTGTTAAGGTGGTACATGTGATGCTTATGGGCGTAGTGCGGATCCTCCTGTAGATATCCTGGAAGAATCATCCATTGAATAATCCCGAATAAGTTCAACATTCCCCAATTGTTGTGCACGTCCCGGATTTGATGGTCTCCCATCAATTTTGAAATTCTAACAATGCTCCTAATGCATGGTGCTGAAATAATACTGTAGAGGAAAAATAAACATCGCTGCACCACCAAAACCACCCAAAATATTAATTTTCCTAGAAAAACTTCTTTAAATAAAAGTAATAGGCTTTTATGTTTAAATAGTATGCGAAATCGTTGGAAAAGAAAATCGTTAAAGAAACTGAATAGTTAAAGGAGATCATTGGAATCATTACTGAGGAAAATCTTGAGGAAAACCATACAGTAAATTGTCACTTGTGATAGTTGGATTTTGTCCAAAAGCTTATTATTAGTTTCTGTGAGGATACTTAAACGGAATATCATCATGTTTGAGTCTCCTGCGATTTTGCGTCTTTGAAACATTTTGTTCACACTCAGACACACACACACACATATATATATAAATATATAATATATATATTATATATATATAATATATTATATATAATACATAGACACAAATACACGCTTAAACAAACCGCTTAAATTTTTTTTCGTCCTTAAGGGACCTCAAAATAAGTACTCGCAGTACAAACTCAACTTTAAATATTTGACATGATCGCAATAATTACTCTTACACTTGATATATACAAAGTAATATATTATATCGAAAATGAGTGAAAGAATGAGCAAGAGAGCTAAATTTGATTGAATTTATAAACCAAGTGAATAGTGAAGACCTTCAACAATAAACGTATCTCATTATTAGAATGTTCCCAAGATAAGAAATGCCTACAATGTGTAATAGGAGGATAAACCATTGCTGGCTGTGAAAATATTTTCTTACAAACTCATGATGATGTGCCAGTTACGTTAAATAAGATAAAATACTAATAAAAAAAACAAGTAATTACAAATAATTAATAGAAATTCTTTCAAAATAATTTAAAAAAAAAATAATAGGAGGGGGAAAATATTTTATATAATATTCCCCAATACCTTGTTTATCTAACAAATTTTATAATAATAATAGTAATTAATGTAATAAACATTTATCAGCAAATGTCATTTTAAAAAAATAATTGTAAAATAATAGACGAAACACTTTAGTGATAAAAAAAAATCTGGTGTGAAACACACACACAACTTTCTCTTACTCCAGTTCTCAAAATGATAATTGACAAATTTTATAGTTTGTGTACCAAATTTAATGAAATTCGTCGAAAACTGAAAAAACTGTTCAGTAAAAGCGCACTTCCGGTTTACTAATTTTCTTGAAACTCGGAATTTTAGCCTCTATTTATTTCTAACTAATTATGTTTGGATGATAGAATTGTATAATGAACTAGGATAGCACTTTGAAGAAAATCTAACCCCACCCCTCCCCTAAAAGTGCTCTTAAAAGAAATTTCCCAGAGAAATGTTTTAGATAAAAGTTGTAGATCTTTGCATGTTTAGTTTATATACGAAGTTTCAAAAAAATCGTCAGAGCCATTTTTTGAGAAAATTGCGAAAAAGTGAATAAATCATTTAGTAAAGTGGTAAAGTAAACGCACTTCCGGTTATCCGATTTTTTTCAAACTCGGAATTTCAACAACATATTTAATTCTAATTAACATTATTTAGATGACAGAATTGTCAAATAAACTGAAATAGCACTTTAGATGGAACCTAACCCCACCCCTCCCTCAAAAGTGCCCTTCAATGCATTTTCCCGGAGAAATGTTTCAAATAAAAGTTGTAGCTCATTGTATGTGTGGTTGATGTTTAAAGTTTAAAGAAAATCGTCGGAGCCATTTTTGAGAAAATCGCAAAAAAGTAAAAAATCCAACTAGTAAAGTGGTACTTCCGGTTGAGGAATTTTTACAGATAACGTACAGTCAGATCCCATGGTGACCTCTAAACGGAATATCAAATTTCAACTTTCTACGGTTTTTCGTTTTTGAGCTATGCTGTTCACATACATACACACACACACACACACACACACAGACCATTTGCTAAAAACCACTTTTTTGGACTCAGGGGACCTCAAAACGGATTTCCGGTGAAAACTCGATATCGAAAATTTGGCACGATTACAATACTTCCTCTTACTAGGAGTAAGAAAAAGTAAAATATATACAATCATTTGGGCTGCTCAACTTTGTTTGATACTAATCTATCTAAAAGGTTGCAATAACATAATCAATAAATATACCAAATAAATATAAATCAACCAGAAAAAATATATTTACGTGTCTATCAACGAGCAGTCTTGATATTTAATAAATATCAGAATTAAAAACCGAATATATTTAACTTACATATAACTTTTCGTACTCATATAGCTTAACAAAGTAAGCAATCTGGTATGAAACAATTCACAACGACTTTCTCATACTCCTTTTTTAATTAAAATGACTAATTTTCTCTTAAACTTCAATTTTTTCTCATTTGTCCTAAAGATCTCTGCCCACTATATCGTGCCATAGTAAGACCGTTATAGGAACGTGTCAGGCGCTCCGATCACTAACTATGCCCACTGCAAAGGATCAACAGTGTTCTATTCCCGTATACAACACGTATAATAACCGTATCGTACCTGTTTGGTTCCCATTCTATCGGTTGTTGTACATTTTCCATTTTCGTGTTCACGCGGATGCTTGTCGAGAGAACTAAAAATCTGTAGTTTAAAGGTGTTCTGAAGTTTCTTTAAAGTGAAACAAACTATGGCTATTCGCAAATTATCTCTAAGAGAACTAGGCAATGATTGCCATTATTTTGGACGAAGAGGAGGAAAAAGAAAAGACTCTCAATTCATGAAGCTCTAAGAATACGAAAAGCTGAGGGAGAATATTGGATGTTATATAGGTACCTCATTGACGATGAAGACAAATTTTAAAGACTAGTAAAGAACTAAGCTTTGTAACATGACAGGGATACCAACGCAAAGCATGCGCGGTTATAACGGGGAGCTTACGCAACAATAACACAGTGGGCCGTCCGCGCACACCGGTTTAGTAGCGTGCCGGTATCTGCAAAATATTCTCTCCGTCAAATTGTTGATGGTAAGATCATAGCACGCTACGGTGTTGGCCGATGACGGATCAGTCTAGTGGGTATTGTTTGATACTATCAATACAAAGAATAATATAATGTGACGATACGGTTACGGTCCTAGTATAGTACGGTGTAGGGGGCAGAGGCCTTACCACAAAAATATAGAGGTGGTGAGGGGAAAGTATTATCCTACCACAATCCAAGCAGATAGAGAAGAAATAAGAGCGCCAATAACATTGAACCAACAGAGAAGGGAATAGCTATGTGATTAAAACACTGGATTCCCACGTGAAGGGTTCGAGTCCAGCTGTGCTGCCCTTAGATTTTGTCTTCCTAGAGGAGCCTCTACAGCTTACTGTCCGGTGATGGACAGTGTTGTCTGTAACGCGAGAACACTTGTCTTTAGGCCGGCACTGCACTGGGAAGACTCCGGGCGCCAATGACCACAGATGTTGATGCGCCTTAAAGTAGAAGAAAAAAAAAATTGAAGCATCCCCCATATATTTGAAATTTAACGCCACTAATTCCGTGAAACTATGTAAAATCAACTTATTTATTTTTTTTGCAACTATGTTTCAAATAAAAGTGATAGGTATTTATGTATATAGATAGCACGTATTTCAGTAAAGACGCACTTCCGGTTAAAGGACTTTGCCCGAAATCTTCGTGTCAGGTGCGGTATTACTATCTTGGACGGAATATCAAGTTTGAGCTTCAGCCATTTCATTTTTGAGATGTTTTGTTCTACTCACACACCATTCCCGAAAAACATGTTTCTTCTTTGAAAACTTAATTTCCAAATTGTCAGACACAGAAATACTTATCAAATTTCAAGTAAGTACAGTAACTTAAAGAAAGCTATTTCAGAAAATTTTCCCTACAACCGGATGTTGGCGACTAGAATGAAATTTAGAAGCTTCCTGTTGGTTTCTTTTCCGATTTAGTAATCAGGATAATATTCGGTTTCTTCCATATGCTGAGTAATACTCTCTCATTTAAATTGTACTTAGTGGTAAACGATTTAGGACAAAAATAGAATGCTCACTTTTACCTCTTCATGGCGTTTTTTGGCCTGAGGTCTTTTGAAACACTTATCACAGCTCGCTTCGTCTAATGCTGGATTTTTTTTTCTTTTTAGCGTGATCTCTACTTCTTAATGTCTTTTGCAGTGATTCTGGAAAATGTTGCATTGTCTTTTTCCACCATAATTAATAACATCTGATCTCATTTTTCCTACACAAATATTACAGGCCATCCATCCTCCAGGGTTAACATTAGGCGATACGATAATATGGTTTCAGTTAAATCGATTATCAGGATATTTCAGATTTCTTTTTAGTTTTCTAACTATTTTCACTTAAGCAGAACCAAGTTATTATAATCTTGTTACATATGTTACCGGCAAAGTATTAAATTCATCCCGGACGAGTCCACATTTATTTTATTACATCCCGATTTCAAAATATATTTTAATAGTAATCATTTAAAAGTTAAATTATTTTACTTAAAATATCAGAAATATTGAAACACCATTTGGAATACCATGATTTATTATACTGAAACACTACAATAGAATTTCCCCAAGTTAACAAATGAATAATAGGAATATTTAAAAAAAATATTTTTCAAATACACAAAATTTATCATACGAAATATAATCTGGTATCTAAATATAAACCACGCATGATATTATCTGGTGTTTTATCCGTCGTAGCATGCATATTTATTTCCTTCCTGACAGGTTTTGGATTTTCATCCAACATCAGAGCAAATTCACCAAGTTCGTGTAGAGAGTTCATTTCAACGTAATGTTTCTGTTACTTGTTACTCACACTTGTTGGTTGTATATACTTAATTATGAAAATAATTATTGAAAATAATTTCTATGTCTGACATAATTATATACAACCAACAAGTGTGGTAAACAAGTAACAGAAACATTACGTCGAAGTGAACTCTCTACACGAACTTGGTGAATTTGCTATGACGATGGATGAAAATCCGAAACCGGTCAGGAAGGAAATAAATATGCATGCTACGGCGGATAAAATACTAGATGTTATCCAGCATTGCGGATCCATCCACATATTCAACGCATGGTATTATATGAAATGCCTAGGCATTCTATAAAATGCCTGAATTTCATACTTTGCCGGTATGAACATATACACCAATTAATATAAAAATTCTTTCATTTTAACTTAAAATATTTCGCTGGAATTAATTTTAAACATTTCTCGGCAATCCACTGCCTACACACAGCTTTCATATATTAAATGTCTTATAAAAATTACGAATTTTAACAAAATTAAAAAAGAAGAGAAAGTTGTGGAGAGTTTAAACTCCAGTTTAGAGTTAAACACTGTGCATGTAGTTAAGTTCAAAAACTAGACTGAACACTATAATAAGAGTTTAGTGTTATGTTTTAGAGTGACTAAAATGTTTTGATAACTTCGTGTGGGCACTGTTGTGTGGGAGTGCAGGTTGCTGTTATTCTATAACTGAATCCTGTTTACATTGGCCCATTCCTTACTAAAAACTCTATTGAAAAAGAACATAATTTTTTTTTTTTTAAATTTTTGATTTTTATCATAATAGCTACTTCACCAAATAACATACACACTGTTATTATTATTTCCATGCCGGAATAAATTAGCGATCCCCCCCACCCTTTCTTCTTCTTACAATCAACTGTCTAATGTTTTTAATAAGTGCAATAACCTTATATTTTACAATATTAAATTTTTTACAAGAGTTATTTTGCGTAGCTAATCTATAATAATATCCTCTTTATTGCTGTGTTAATTTAATTATTTTCATTTAATTAATTCATATATTTAATGGCTTATTGTTTAACTACATGAATAATAAACATTAAGTAGCTTGTTAAAGTGACAATTACCTTCCATTATATTCTTTAAATTTATTAATTAGTTTAATACAAATATGGAAGTAACTATCATGTCCATTAGCTTCAATCTAACTTTCAGTTAAAATATAAAAAAAAATCTGGTGTCAAATACTCATTCGGCTTTCTTTATGCCAATTAATACAATTTAATTAACAACTGCAAAACTGTAACGTTTACAATATTTAGCCATTAAAAATGGAGATAGTTTTTTTTTTTTTTATTCAATTTATTGTATTACAGCGAGCTGGTTATAAGAGTAGTGTACTTTCTATTAAGCTTAATAGTTTGTAATGGTACCGCAAAGTTAATGCAACCACAGCAGAGTGAAGAGAGGCCCTCTCTGGTTAACAGAGACTACTCTCTGACTTAGGCAGGCTAGAGTGGGAAAACCTGTGTATATAAGCCAGTGGGAATCTATCTAAAATATCTATCAGATACAACCATACAACTATACATCGCATCGTGTCGTATCTTTACTCTCACCATTCAGTCTATCATTTTCATTATAAAGTCCAGTGCAGTTAGTGTAAACTTAGCTACATTATATTAGTGCCTTCATACCTCGTTCATTTAAACAAACCTAATTTCTCTCCTCAACAACTCTATTATATATAGTTTACAAATGAAATTGAAAATTTTATACATATCTCATTCGTTATGGACATTTAATATTGTTTTAATGGCTTCATTCTCGTTCGCATCAGTGGATAACACAAACTCCTCTCTAAGGGTGGAGTCAGCTAGGACGGTGAAACAGTAAATGCCCCAAATCCTCCGCCGCATCCAGGCTGCAGAGAGAGCACCCACGGTCGTTCAAGATGGTGTGGTGTTCCCTCCCTCCCGCCAACATCCTCATTACTTGCACTAATCTGATCTGAATAAATAGGCGGGTCAATTTAAAGGGAACTCCACTAAGAAAGTATCTCTAGGGGCCAACATCCATCACCATTGAGAAATCGTAAAACTTGATTTAAGATCTCTTGCTCTCAAATAGGATTCAGCCAACTTTACCGCTGAGTGTAAAAGTCTCCGGGCATCGAAAATCCATCACATTCATTATACCACCACTATTTTCAAAAAGTTGTAGGATTTGGGTAACCCAGTTATACCTAATTAAACTTTTTTTATCCTGTTCATGGATTTCTAACAACCTTTAAAACATATCTTAGGTAATCTCAAGTCATCCATTTCTCCAATACGCTTAGCCATCCCAATACCGATTTTAAAACATCTCTTATCATTGGGAACGTGCCCGTTCAAGTCTTATGGCAAATGAGGCGGTAGAACGTACAAGACCTAACCATCTCTTAAAATCGTCGAGTTACGTCCATCTGCTCGAGTTTATCGAGCAGATGGACATAACGTACGCTCCATATGGATGCACCGTACGCTTTTTGACGAGTGATTCAAAAACACGGATCTGGGCCTCCAAGGAATTTACCATGGACCTGCCGAGGAGTGACAATGCCGAGCCAACTGCAATATTGGTTTTCTTGTACATATAATCGGCTGCCTGCGAGAACACGGAGGAACCAGCAAAAGGAATTAAATATAACAGTTAACGCTATCAACAACTTGATCTTATACCAAAACCGTGTATACCTCTCCTACCAGTGCTTTTGCAGACCCTCAGCACCTTGGTTTTCTGCACGTTCACATTTAAGTTGTTCTGACTACAGTATTCCTCCAAAGCACGGAGCTTATTCCTTGCATCAGATCTAGAATCCGCCAGCAAAGCCAAATCATCGGCATATGCTAAAGTCAGAATATTGGTCATCGAAATAAAATGGCCGATAGAACAGTGAAAACTGCTGCAAAAAAGAAGGATATATTCAACTTGTGAGCCAAGCGAACTGGAGTTTGTAGTTAAGTGGTGATGTCTTCATAAATGGCAAATATACTAAGTAAAAATTCATTAGAAACGATGACTATGAAAAATTCTCATTCGTTCTGGATTTCCTTGCGAACCCTCCCAGAACTAAAGCAGGCCAGACAATTTTACAATTTCTAGCTCTTAATTGCATGGTGATCTCTTTTTTCAATATTAATATGGTGAACTCTCCTTTCGATTATATTGTTTTTCTGATTAACTTACAATTTGCTCATAAGATTCTTGGGAATGAGTTTTGGAGGAATCAAATATTAGGTATTCCTTACGAGGAGATACGCTATTTCAATTAAGGTAACAAAAGCCATGTTACAGTATCTGGGAACGCAGTCCTACTTATAGCTTATGTTCATCTAAAAAATAATTGTAAGTAATTATAATTTTTGATTTATATTAATTTTCTAGTGAACATTGCGACTCTTAAAGCTGGTCTGCCTATCAGGTCAATTTACATGGCTCATGTAATTCTGTCTCATGAACGTTCTGGTAAGATAGAGGACCCCATTTCTTGTCTGGGTGCCTCTGGGCACTCATATCATAAATGTATGAGACTTTAGATCAGCTTCCTCCATCTCTTCATCAGACTGGATGCTCTCTTATTACATATCAAAATACCTCACGGCCATCAAATCATGAAGACAAAAAAATCTCAGTATTGTTGGAAACTCCAGGAGTCAAGATCAGGCGATAACAAAAGGTATTCGCCTTGATTCGCCACAGAACTAATCTACTAAAGTCGTAAGATTGACTGTTAGGATGGTTGTCAGAGCCGGCTCAAAGCATACACAAAAGACGTAACTGCACCGCGCTCAAGGGTACCCCGCACCCCGACTAACAAACAAGAAAAGTAGGTAGGAACAAAAGACATAAGATAATAAACATAAAAATTACATAATTATAATGAATAGTAATTTGTCTTTGTTCCAACATCCGAAAACATATAGTTTGTTTTTGTTTGTTAATCTGTTTCAAGATATTTTATTGATATAGTTCATATTATAATCAACTGTATACTAATTAATTCTGCTTAATAAATTAAAATATTTCATAATATATTATTATAATTTAATGTAAATCTTAATCCATAAATTAATTATGGCTTCTTTTATAATACTATAATTATTAACTTATGATATGCATCTCCATAAGTTAATAATAATTATAACAAGATAATAACATAATGACGAACATTATTATAATATTAAAAATAACCATATAAATATTTATTAATTTTTAAGGGAGCTCCACGGCAGAAAGTTGCATAGGATCACCGTTTCCTGACAGGTGTCTATTTATTTGTGACAGATTCATGCTTAAAAAAGGACATCAACGACTGAGAAAAAAACAGCTTTTTCACGAAAAAATTGAAAGGCAATACGTACTACCTCTATTAGAGTGCTTTTTGGTTTCGGATTCGCTCCTAATCTGATTAAAAAACAGAAGAGTTACTCAAATAAAGTCCCCTACACCCATAGGGGCCGCGTTGGCTACTCAGTAGCTAACTACTCTCTTTTCACATAATCTAAAAGGATTTTTGAGTTAAAATTTGTTTGATAGTAAATATCTTGAAAAAAAAAAAAAAAATCTGGTGTGAAACACTCACACAAGTTTCTCTCACTACAGTTCACAAAATTATAAATTGACAAATTTTATAGTTAGTGTATCAAATTTAATATAATTTGTCGTATACTGAAAAAAGTATTCAGTAAAAGCGCACTTCCGGTTTAATAATTTTCTTGAAACTCGGAATTTTGGCCATCTATATTAATTTTGTTTGGATGATAGAATTGTGTAATCAACTATGATAGCACTTTAGATAAAAACTAATCCCACCCCTCCCCTAAATGAATTTTGCCAAAGAACTGTTATAAATAAAAGTTGTACATCTTTGTATGTGTAGTTTGTATAGGAAATTTCAAGAAAATTGTCTGAGCTATTTTTGAGAAATTGGTGAAAAAGTGAAAAAAAACATTTAGTAAACTGTTGAAGTAAACGCACTTCCAGTCATTCGAATTTTTTTAAACTCGGAATTCAACAACACATTTAATTCTAATTAACAATAGCACTTCAGAGGAAACCATAACTCCACTTCTCCCCCAAAACGACCAATAAATAAAGTTTCCCGGAGAAATCTTTTAAATAAAAGCTCTTTGTATGTGTAGTTAATGTAACAAGTTTGAAATAAATCGTCGAAGCCATTTTTGAGAAAATCGCAAAATAGTAAAAAAAAAAAAAACTCATAAAGTGGTACTTCCGGTTGAGGAATTTTGACAGATAACGTACTGTCGGATCCAATGGTTGATATTTAAACGAAATATCAGGTTTGAACTTTCTAAGGTTTTTCGTTATTGAGCTATGCTGTTCAAGTACATACATACATACATACGTACATATACACAACACACACACACACACACACACACACACACACACACACACACACACACACTTGAAGAACTGTCAAATATCTTTGAAGTGAAAAACCTTTCGGATCTAGTTCACATTGATTTACCAATAGATAGGAAATACTAGCTACATCCCGCTCTCATTCCTGAGATCACTCAGCCTGCTGCTAAAGAAGATGTTAGTGAAATTTACACAGACAAAAGGAAGGATGGTGATTCAGTTGTGTGCATGGCTCTTTTTGCTAAAGGTCGGATGATGTACTCACCTAAGCTAAGAAAGAGTATCTTCAAACTGCTCAAACAATCAGGCAGAAGCTCTTGCAGTACTAAAAGCTCTCGAGACATTCTACAATAGTTTATTACCATTTCCCAACAGTAAAATATGTATTAAAACAGATAGTAGAGTCACCATAGAATCTCTTTCAAATACAGGTTGTCATCTACCGCTTATTGAACAAGTCCGGAATAAGGTGCTGCTATTGAAAAATCTAGGTTACAATGTATACATTGAATGGGTTTAAAGCCACTCTGGCCGCTATGAAGTTCCAGATCAACTTGCGAAAGCTGCCTCAAAAGATTTATCTCTACCATTTCATACAGTACAGAATCAATTTCTAAACACAAATCATTAATCAAAACAACTACTCTTTCAAAATGGGAAAATATCTGGACCACAACAGCAAAACGTTCTAAAACCAAACTTTACTTCCCGACAATAACTTTAAGACAGAAATGTGATGTAACAATCAGTTATACACTCACACAGATAATTAGCGCCCATGGACATTTTAAATCTTATCACCACAGATTCAAAATATTAAGTAGCCCAATGTGTGATTGCGCAATAGCAGAGCCTCAAAACATCTCATAAATAACTGCACCAAATTAGATCATCTTCGAACACACCTCGTCAGAGGTAGATCATCCTTCATGGAGATGTTTGGCATGTCCAGGACAACCAACAGGTAATTGATAAAAAATATCTCCCAGAGTTTACAAAATTTTGTCAAACAAAATTGATTTTGATAATCTCTAATTTTAAGTTATTAACTTTAATTTTAATTATTTTAATTTATCGTTATTTAGAGCCGTTTAATTTTTCCATTACTTATTCGTGTTAAAATAATTCACAATTTGTTGTTTAAGTTTGAAATGTTTAAAAGCATTTTTTATATTTTTAGATCAACCTGATTATTCAATACTTTAATTTTTTATTTCATTTTATTTCTTTTGTTTTTTAAATTCACTTTTTTGTTTATTTGATTATTTGAAATTGACGGCTGAACATTTAAATAATTATATTATATTTCTTTGCATTTTCTCTTTTTTAACAGCCATCTCAAGTAAAATTTGCTCTATAAGTTCAGACACTGACAGATAATATATTAAAATATGTCTGTAAATAAAATAAACATGTTATACTTATTTGTATGGAACATGTAGAAATAAAGTCCCTGGTGTTAGGGATACTCTCGCCAGGGAAAAAAAAACCACACACACACAAACACCATTTTCTAAAAACCACTTTTTTGTACTCTGGGGACCTTAAAATAGGATATTTCCGGTTAAAACTCGATAATGAAAATTTGACACGATTACAATACTTCCCCTTACTAGGAGTAAGAGAAAGTAAAAATGTATTTTATTAAATAATGATATAAGTTACAATATTACGCCTTAAACTTAATACAATACAGCTGAATTAAAATAAAATAGAAATAAAAGATTAGATTCCCAAAAATAATACCTTATATATCACCCACAATAATACACAAAGAGATATTAATTCTATTTTGGTTTGAGATATTAAAAATATGAATTATAGCATGAAAGAACGGATATATAATGTAAATTGTCAGTACATATGAATGATATTTCATTGTTTATTTACAAGGGAAAAAATGTAAAAAAAAAATCTTCATATAATTAACAGTAATATATTATAAAAAAGATGAATCACTAAATGCTTGGAGCATCAAGGAACAGATATCAGGCTAATTGATTTAGATGAAGTCGAGTTGTAAATCTTACATATCCTGCTCTTATTTTAATCCCATCAGACTAACTCAAATAAATTAAATGTCATATCTTTGTATATATATATTTCTTTTATGTAGGTAAATTGAATATCAATATGGCACACTTACATTTTACTGAATTTCTGAAACTACTTCAACCACATCTACTATTCCAAGCGTTCATTTTTAAATACAATTATAAATATATTATATGTTAATGAAATATCGAAGTGATTTAATGTCTGACAGATTTCTTCTCTCATCGTTTCACTCTGGATCAATTTTATTTTACGACTGAATAGAGTTGCTGAATCCGATAGAGAATCCTACCAATGGGTAGTTTCTCTACAACTGCCTGCTGCTTCATCATTATAAAGATTGTAAAATTCTAAATAAATTTTCTTCATACTCATAATTTTCATTAAATATTTGCTTTCATTAATTTTTTTATATTAATTGGAGAATCTAAAATTAATAAAATGACTTATTTTTTTTTTTTAGGAAACCATAAATAACCCCCTTCTGTTCCCCAAAAACTACTTTAAATAAATTTATCAGAAACACAGTTGCAAACAAAAGTGATCTTTATATTCATAGTTAGTCAAGCACTTCCGGTTTACTAATTTTCTTGAAAGTCTGACGTTTTGCAGCCTAATTATTTCTAAATTAATTTTGTTTGGATGGAAGTTTAGTGGAAAACATACCCCATCTCTCTCTCCCCAACGCCCCCTACCAGAGAAATCTTTCAAATAAAAAATATGAAAATTCACATTCTTAGTTTAAAGAAAACCGTTAAAACCGTTTTAGAGAAATTAGCAGAAAGCTGAAAAATATTTTTTTAGTTATTAAAAACGCACTTCCGGTGATCCGATTTTCTTCAAACTTCAAATTTCAACAATATCTCTTCATTGCATCACTCGATCCTCTATATATACTATTTTCTCCTCACAAAGTTCGTAAATATAAATTGCGTAAAAGTACAGTAGTAAGTTTGTGTTCATTTTTCACAATATGAAGTCCCAATCACCACCATATGCTGCTTATCATGTAGACAGTTTAGATATTCCAAATTCGCCCAGTATTTATACGAAAATCCATTTGGGGAATTGGATGGAGCTCGATGCTTAATTGCCATGTCGCTTAGGCCGTGTTAGGTACGCTTAAATTTTGCACGTAAGTTATAAAACAAATATCTTTTAACTTTATAATAATAATAATAATAATGAGCTTAAATGACCAAATAATTAGTATACTTTAACCGAATTATTGCGTGTTGAGGTTGTCTCTGCGTGTTATTAAGAAATTAAGTAAGACTTAGTTTTATTATAATTAAGTACTTCTGCATACCATTGGCAGTTTCTTTTCTTTCTTTGGATTATTAACTGGGAGTACCCCTTGAGCCCTATGTGCACTTTATCCGATCCTGCTCATCCTAAACAATGGATTGCACTGAACATTATTCTTCTTGTTTTTAAAAATAATTTTACAAAGTGAACTTAACATCTTATAAAAGTTTTTAATATTAAAAATGTAAAGTGAGTGTATTTTTTTATTAGTCTGAGTGTATTTGTCAAACAAGCGTGGGTGTATTTATTAGCGTGAGTATATTTATTATCATGAAAGTATTTATTGGCATGAATGTTTTTAAGTTAGAATTTTATTTGGGGGGGGGCGTGCAAGGAATTTTTTTATAGAAGTATTTTACCCTCAATTCTAGTTTAATTAGTATATTTTATCAGTTTATTTAGTTCATTTTAGAGGGTGGTGGAATGTTTATAAGAGTACTCCACCCACATCAGAAGCAAATACCCCTTTTATATAACTTTTAGTAATGATGATGTGGAAAATATTGTTTGCAGAACATGCAAACACATACTAGTACATGGATTTTTTATCATATTAATACGCGATAGTTGAAATAGATAAAATTGAGGCAAAACAAAGTGAGGCAGGGAGTGGCGATAATCGTATTCCCCTCCCCAGGTGAGAAAGGAAGAGAATGGCGTCATGCGTCATTGTCAGCTCTCTTCCCCCGCGTGGATTGGCTTCGAAGGCTAAAGTGAGGAGGAGGCGGCAGTCATGCTACAGTATCCCCTGGTTCCATGCTAATTGTAATGAAAGCTGCGATGGATATTGTGGCGAGAAAGAAAGGCGCCATCCGAGCGCGAGTGGGTCTCAAATACTTCGGCGCTAATGATCTAAGTTGTCCATGCACACAAAAAAAAATATTAAAAATGTTTTTGATTTAACTTTCTGTTTCGTTTACTTTAAACAATAAAAGCTCACTAAATATGTCCCTTGATAATAGCCATATATCTAGAGAGCATGAAAATTTAAATGTAGTTTGATTGGCCAAAGGCGGAGTTTCTTAGTAAATATAAATGGTTAAAAAGAATTGGTCGTTATTATAATTACTATATGTCTTTATAAAGATTATCACCATGTTATTTATTGCTGAATGACCTTCGAACATATTGATTCAATAAAAAAAATTATATATTATACTCAGTTTATGATTGATAACATTATGTGGTGAGGGGCATAAATAATGATCTAAAATAACTCAATTTATCAAATACTCAATCAGGAGATCATTTATTTTGTTTTAATATTAATCAGTTGTTTTTACTTTCTCTTACTCCTAGTAAGAGGAAGTATTTTTTTTTTAAGAGGATTGGATTTATTGCCTATTTGTTGTTGTGGTTGGGTCTGCGGAGCTGGAAAGCATTAAGAGATACTTTCCGTGATAGCCTCTTCTTTTCGTGGTCTTCGACCAGTTTCGGGGGCATTCGCCCATCATCAGGATGTTTCATCAAAGCAGTGTGATAACATGGACTTACACAGAGCAAATTTAGTTTATACGCTCTTTTATTTTACTTTAATTTATACACTTTAGTGTATAAACTAAATCTGCTCTGTGTAAGTCCATGTTATCACACTGTTTTGATTAAACTTCCTAGGGGATAGGTGAACGCCCGAAACCGGTCGATGACCACGAAAAGAAGTAGGCTATCAGGGAAAATATCTGTAATGCCTATTTTTTTTTTTTTGCGCGCTTAACGTTCAACCCACCCCTCCCTGGAAAATAAACAATATGGCTTTCATTTAAAAACTTCACTGCTGGTTTCTTACATGCTTGAGGTGGGCTCAAGGTATATTTACTTTGATAAGCTTCTTCCGTTGCGGTCCGGCTAATATTTGTCCAAAAAGGCAGGATACAAACTGACAATGAATTAGAAAAAGTATGTAATATTGGAAACAATTATAAGTTCAATACTCGCAGAAAATTTTTTAAACATAGTTTTATATATATATATATATTTTTTAGCATTAGCTGTTAGGTCATAGCCACTACATATTCTACAAATGTGATCAATTCATCATCAAATATCCAACATAACCTATCTTAAATCATCCAGCTACAGCATCTTTATTACTTTTCATAATTTATGCATCCTTTATGCCAAATACTCATTAACAAACCTACTATCAGTAAATACATTCACACGCTTCTTCACTCACTCAATCATCTTAAACTCACTATACCAATAAATACTCGCATCCCTATAAATACATTCAATCTAACAACTTCACATAACTAAAATAACAAGTGTGAAGTACTCGATATTCCTCACGCCCCCAAATACCTAAGCCTAAATTAAATTTGTACACTATTTACATAAGATTCACCCTCACGCATTCACAAAGTGCCGGGTTAGCCAAAAAAAAAAAAAATAATAAATGTCAATGTAAAAATCATAGCTACGAAAATCGTAGGTTGATTATTTTATTTTATTTTGTTAATTTGGTATGACTATTCGTATATGCAATAATAATTACATTTAGAATAGAAAAAAATAATTAGAATATTCAATCACAATTGTTTTCTGAATAATGTTAATGTTGCCTCGTATTGACAGACAAGAAAGAATTTATAATTCAAAAAATAAAAATGCAACACTCATACAATTTTATAGTTAATGAATTTTTTTTTTTTCAATGTTTTTTATGGATAAAATCGCGATAACTGAAGAAAAAAAAACTGTTCAGTAAAAAACGCACTTCCGGTTTACTAATTTTCTTGAATCTCCAGATTTTGGCAATATATTTATTTTGTAATTAATTTTGTTTAGATGGTTGTATAATCTAATTAAGATAGCAACTTTGGAGGAAAACAAAAACCCTACCCTTACCTTGAAAACCCCCATCATATAAACTAGTTTTAAACCAGAGAAATAAATTTTATAGCTCTATAAAGTTCACATACTTAGTTTAATGAAAATCTCTTTGGTGCCGTTTTTGAGAAAATAGTAGAAAACTGGACAATACTTTTCATTATAAAAAGGCACTTCCGGTCACATCCTATTTTTTTCCTTCCTATAGCCAAGAAATTTCGTAATATAAATTGTTTACTTCCTGAAATTTTTCAAATAAAAATGAAATAAATTTGAACTTGGATATTTATTTTCAAGTCCAATGAAATTGCCTAAATCTGAAAAAAGTAAATCTTAGTATTCAATCATTTTCATTTTACTGATTTTTATACGAAATTGAATAGTTCTAACTCATATGGAATCTTAATTTATGTTATGGTTGTTCAAATACTATATATATATATATATATTTCAGACTCGGGGCATCTTTCTCTCATAAATGAAACTTATTTCGAAAAACACCAATAGAAATCCAAATCTTCCATTTTGAAGTTGAAGAAACCATAATATGTATAAATTAACATTTTTATTCTATTAAGGAAGTAAAAAAGTTAATAAGAATTTAAAAAAAAAGAGGAAAATATGATAGGAGTAATTAAAATATTGATGGGCTATGTGGTCTGTATGTAAGAGGTATTAAATGCAAAACAAGCGGAAGCGGTATCTAATACGCTCTGCACAGACAACTCTTTCATCTATATATAAAAAAATTGTTCGCTCGTCTATCTACCAATGTAGGTAGATACCCCACCGGTCCAACAACGAAGAGATGCTGATTATACGTGAGATAATGCATCTTTTTATAAAAAAATGAATCAATCAATTCTAATTAAAACAAAAACAAAAAAACTAAAAAATATAACTTAATTCAGATTTTTGAAAAATAAGTAAATAAAATAATAAATTAAGAAAAAAAAGAGAGATGGTAATAAATTGCAACAACTTACAAAATAATAATAGCAGAGTGTAAGGGAATATATATTTCGAAGTGTTAATTTAGATGTGCCGTGCTAAGTGCATCATATTTACTGCAATTTAATACAACTACCCAGAATGTATAATCTATCTTATAACCCAACCTATAATTATTTCTAGTTAGAAATAGATTGTTTAACAAAAAAAACTACAACATATAACTGTGAAGTTAGATAAATGTAACAAAATTAAAATATTAATTATTTATTCAATTATATATTAACAAAAACCTATTAAATTATTATGTATAATAATTAAAAATTGACAACCAAACATATTACTTCAATAATGTAAAATGTTTTTAGAAAGATTAGTAAGTAAAGTAAGTAAGCGGTTTGTATTATTATAGAAGTCAATAATAATATGGAATATAAATTAATCAACATGATATGTTTATCTTGAAGATAACTTGATAGACTGCTGTATTTAATGATCATAGACAATGTAAGATATAGATGACTTATGCACAGCAGGGTTTCCATTTTTAATAGGGCACCAGCTATTAAAACAAAGAAAGAATCGATGTTTTTAAAAATGTGAACCCGGTTCCGAGACCTATAAAGATTTAAAATTTCAAGCTAACCTTATTATTAATTAAGAAGCTAAAAAAATATTTCATTTTCAATTTTTCATAATTTCTATATTAAACTGAAATCAAAAGACTTCATCTAAATAAATTACTTAAGTGCATTTCGGGAGCATAGTTTCAATATTGTAAGACTGTTCGATTAGAAATGGCAAAGAAATGATAAAGAATGACACTAAAGAAAGAGTACCAAAGAAAAATATCGATTTGTTGAGAATTATTATTTAGTTGAGTTGTAACGAGTTTCATTGAATGGTTTTACAGTGGGCTCAAGTATCCCTCATAAAACGGCATGGCCTTCTTTTACTGCAATTCTCATAATTCAACATCGATTTTTTTTTCTCTAATAATTTAGTTGCCCTTAATATTATATAGTGACCAGAACCGTAAATTAATTTCCGGTTTAGATAGTTTAGAAGGATATTTCCCAACTAGCAGTGCCGCTAGTGTTTCAGATGTGTCGAGGAAATTTTGAATACGCTCTTTTTTAAAAATTTCATTTAGCTATCGTCTTTTTTATGGCCAGTGTAATGGTGGCGGGATAAACTGACACTCTACTCACAACAATTCATATTTTACGATTTGTTTAGTTAGGAGAAAAGAGTTGATTGGAAAGTGGCCGAGCCAACGTTGGCAAGTCGCTTGAAGAAAGCGTTGTAGCTAGTTAGAATTCTAGCTTCCTGATCTAAGTAATAGGATAGCTTGGTAAAACCCTTGAGAGCTGATCCTAAGACTTGTAACTCGTACAAGTTTATTTAGTGAATTCCCCTAAGCCCTTAGATTATTCGGCTTTTCATTCTAGTTTATCGAATCTCTTAGTGAAAGCTAAGGCTTCCCCCAGCATATGGAGGGGAAGATTGACGTACAGCCAATGTACAATTGCAATGGGCGTGACAGAGAAGATAATGTGTAGTTTTAAGTGCGATGGTAACGCTTGTTGCGGCTAATATTGAAACTACTGAATCCAACTTTTGTGTGGCGTATTTGTTGGCTTGATTCCATTACACCGGCCAAACGAAGGAAAAAGAAGCTATTATTGCAAAATATGCTTCATGACCTATCTCAAAAGTTACGTGCATCTTAGCGTGTTCGGTATAGGAACTATTTGAAACTTCATTCAACTTTGTGGCTTAACAACTGTAACAGCAACCAAAGAGAGATCAGGAACGAAAGAGAGTAAAGACAAGAGGAGCAAACCCAAACCACTCTCTCGGACTGGAGTGGAGTAACTGTATAAATATAGCGATGGACAGTCCATGAAAATGACACAGTTAAACACAATTCGATACAGTTGAGGACAGTTCGATACAGTTCAAAACAGCCAATCACCACGTGTCATTATCTATTTACCACTCTACCTTAACCATTTCTCTATTGTGAAGTCCAGCCAGTCTGTGTCTATTTATTAATATATTAGTTGACCATTGTTAACCCAGTCTTCTTATTCATCAACTAGAACTGAATTCTCTCCACCTAACACGTCCATTATAAGAACTAAATTATATATTTATATATATATATATAAATGGAACTTGAGAGGGCAAATTATCTGAGAGAACCAATGGTTTCAGAAAAATTCCAGATCTAGTCGATATGACCATTTAGTAAATACATTTTTTGGGGACCTCAAAATACACACTTTGGGGACCTCAAAATATATACTTCCGGTGAAAACTCAAGTTCGAAAATTTTTAACTCTTGCAGTAAGTAGGTACTTCCTCTTAACAAAAACAAGAGAAAATAAAGAAGTATTTCCAATTAACCAATTTTCATCCATGGTAATGGTTTTTAACATATTTAATGCTCATTTGCATCATGGCGATGGGACAGCAGATCGATATTTCGAAATAATACCTAGGAGGAAGACTGGGGTCACCACTTCTCCGAAAAATCAATTCTACCAGAAAAATATTTCAAATAAAGGTCTATATAAGTTAAGTAACTTTGGGGGGAGGGGGGCATTAACTGGCCATAGTCATTAGCGCCCTTACAAACTGTTTTTGGCATTCAACCACACTGATCAGCCAGCCTCGATTTCAATTGCCAGTCACGATCGTTAATCATTATTTCTAACATCTCTTACCACACGAGAATCACACACATAAATACACTCAATCCAATAAATACATTCATCCCAAAATAAACACCATTTACACTTATACACACCTACCATTATTGGGATAAAATACTGATATTATCCGCACCCCGTTCCTCTTAGAACAATATATATAATATTATTGTCTAATAAATGTATATATTTATACAATACTAAATTAAAACAATATAATATATATAGTTGTTGTGGTGATTGGTTCCGCAGAGCTGGAAAGCATCAGAGACATTTTCCGTGGTAGCCAGCCTGCTTCATTTTGTGGTCATCGACCGGTTTCGGGCGTTCGCCCATCTTCAGGATGCGTTTTACAGACAGACTGACAACACAGACTTGCACAGAGCAAATTCAGTTCACACAACCATGTATAAAAAGAAATTTTTTTTTGCTTTTTTAAGATATTTGCTTTTTATTTAAGAGTATTTGTGAATTTATTTATAATGAACTGCTACGCTATTTCTACGGAAAATGTGTCTGATGGTTTTCTTATAATTAAGTTTTTTATATAATTTTGCATTCCACTCAACACCAGTCAGTGTGTAAACTGAAAATAGTTCGAATCGCTTTTGAGAAAATACCTGAAAACTGAAAAATACATATCAGGAAAAACGCACTTCCCGGTTATCCAATTTTTTCAAACTCAGAATTTCAGCAATACAGTTAATTCTAATAACATTATTTAGATGACAGAATTGTCTAATAACCTGAAATAGCACTTTAGATGAAAACCTAACCCCACCCCTCCACCCATAAAAGTGCCCTTAAACGAAATTTCCCGGAGAAATGTTTCAAATAAAAGTTGTAGCTCTTTGTATGTGTAGTTGCTATATCAATTTTGAAGAAAATCGTCGGTGCTATTTTTGAGAAAATCGCAAAAAAGTAAAAAAATAAAAAATAAAAAAACTAGTAAAGAGGTACTTCCGGTTGAAGAATTTTGACAGATAACATACGGTCAATTCCTATGGTGATACCTAAATGGAATATCAAGTTTCAACTTTCTAAGGTTTTTCGTTTTTGAGCTATGCTGTTCACATACATACACACAGACACAGACCATTTGCTAAAAACCACTTTTTTGAATTTAGGGGACCTCAAAACGGATATTTCCGGTGAAAAATCTATATCGAAAATTTGACACGATTACACGAGGAGTAAGAGAAAGTAAAAAACAACATTTTTTTCCAACACTATAAACTCAATAAAATAAGATACCAAATGACTCCTTTAAATTGTAAGTTAATATAATTAATTAACGTAGTTAAGAACAAATTCAAATTGAAATGATTCATTTGGACTGAGTGAAAGAATTCTTTCTCACATACAAATTTATCTACAGTTATAGTTTCAAAAGTATTCATTCAAATAATTAAGCAAAAAGAAGAAAAAAACAAAACTTAAGAGATAGATGATAATCTAATTATTTTCAGCCGCTAATCTCGACCTTGGACTCATAAAAATTATCTCTTCAAACTATTTTAGTATCGCAGAATTAACCTCATGTTTTTTGCTTAGTATTTTTTGTTTTTTTAAGATATTTCGCCAGTATTTCTGAATTTAATTATAATGAACTGTTACGTTATTTCCTCTAAAACTGACAGTTGTTTATTTGCAAAGGAAGAATTATTACGAATTATGTTTGCAAGTAAAATATCATCTATATTATCTTATTAAGAGTTTTTTCACCCTTTATGATAAACACATAAGCAATTTCTGATAAGTTCGTTGATATGTTTTGTGTGGAGCTAGTGGGAATTAATCCTCATCTCTGCTCGTAAATAAAAGTCTGGTGTGACGACTTACTCTTACTCCAAATAATATAATTTAATCAATATAATGAGATGTTTATACGGCAATGGCCGTAGAAGAATTCTTGATTGCTCTACGTTTCGGGTACCATTGGCCCTTCTTCAGGAGCTCTGTAAAATTTTATTGGAGAAAATACATTATTGTATAGTATTGTAGTTAAGAAAAAGTGTATAGATTTCTAATAAAAAAAGAAAAACTTAAATTAAAGAAATATTAACCGAAGAAATTATAACACAGAAGTGACAGTTAATTAAATGAAATGATAATTAACAATAAGAGAAAATGTAAAAAAGATAAAGATACCTTTGGGTAGGGGAGAAGTGTACGTTGAGAACGCTGAGATTGAAATGTAGAGAGAGTATTGTTTTAAAACTTTAAAAAAAACTGTTAAAAGGTGGGAGGGATAAGAAAAATGTTTATAATGAGGCGCGGCAATTTCAAATTTGGAAGAACAAATTACTGGCGAGTACCTTTTCTTAGGGTTATAAAAATATTGTTATAAGTTGAAGTTATGATTTCTTTGTCTTTTTTAAAATTGATAGAGTTCGGATGGAGATGAATTTGTAAGGATTCGGATAATAGACGTTTTGAATGATTGGGGTAAGTGGTTAAAATGGAAAGGTTATTGAAATCAATGACATGATTAAAAGTCAGAACCTGTTTAGAGGGAGCAGAGTGCTGTCAACTTTGATGTTAATAATGTCTAGTTCATGTAGTTCAAGAGTCTTTTTTGTAAATACTATTTGGATTCACCTATGCAGCAAGCGTTGCAGTTGGGTGTAATACATTGAAGTTTGTATACCGTGTGTGTTTTGTTAGATTTTTCAATAGGGTCTTTAATTTTTGAGAAGATTTTATTTAGTTTGTTGGAGGGGGAGAAGCGTGTTCGAAGATTGGGGATAAAGTTTCTGAGGATGTGATTGATTCTATTGGAAATAGGACTAATGAAGGTGAGCGAGTGGTAAATGGGAGGTTCAGTATTCGTATTAAGTGGAATGTTTTAGGAGTCCTGCGTTGGAGGTTTGTTTGTGTATTTTTGGATGGTTTTGAGAATTAGATGAATAGGATAATCATTTTTAACCAGTATTCCTTTTATTTTTTTTTTTAGTATTGTCCTGGTGGAACGATGGGCACGATAAATGGATTGCACGGTTATATAGGATTTTTAGTGTTTATTTTTTGGTGTAAAGGATGGTCTGAATGGAAGTGTAGTAATCTTCCAGAGTAAGTAGGTTTAGTGTACCAGTTGTGTGTGAATTTGTTGCCATGGTTGCGAATGATGTCAAGGCAGCAGAGCTGTATTGTTGTCATTTTCGGTTTCTAATGTGAATTGTATGCGAGGGTGATAAGAGTTAAAGGTTTGAAGGATAGTGGAAATGTGGTCTGGATTAATGGTGAGCTTTCCCACCTTTACAGAGCTCTTGAAGAAGGGCACCAATGGTACCCGAAACGTAGAGCAACAAAGAATTAATTTTTTGTTCATTAAAAACTCCTCTGGCCATTGCCGTACAAACATCTCATTATAATTTTATGGCCTGACGAATACCACTTTTAATCAATATATTTTCTTTAAAATTGCAACGTTCTCAATGTTTAGTTAAACTGGCCATAAAATAAAATGGTAGGGGTTATACTTGTATACCTTGAGCGAACTAGTCTAGAGGGCTCTCTGTAAAAGCCAACATAGCTTGTGAAATACTAGGAGTAAGAAAAGCGAAAATGCACTATATTTGTAACTCATATATAATATAATATATATTTATATTTGTTATGGTTGGTTCCGCAGAGCTGGAAAGCATCAAAGATATTTTCCGTGATAGCCTGCTTCTTTTTTGTGGTCATCGACCGGTTTCGGGCGTTCGCCCATCTTCAGGATATTTTTTGTCAAACAGTGTGATAACATAAGATTTGCACAGAGCAAATTTGTATCAACTAAACAACAGAGTGTATCAATTACATTTGCTCTGTGCAAATCTATATTATCACACTGCTTGACAAAAAGCATCCTGATGATGGGCCAACGCTTGAAACTGGTCGATGACCACAAAAAGAAGCAGGATATCACGGATAATATCTCTGATATATTTATACATATGTATATATACCCCATGCCTTGAGTCCATGGGGCTTAAGCTATGGCTTAAGGATATTACTGAAGTCATTTTGAGTCAAAAATGTCTAATAAACATTTTGTTTTTAGTTACAGTAGATCTGAATATATTTTTTTTTTAATTTAAGGCGCGTCAACATCTATGGTCATTGGCACCCGAAGCCTTCCCAATGCACTGCCAGCATCCGGACAGTGTTATCTCATCAGAGACACTTTCCTGGAAGGATCATTAGATTTAGTTAAGTCAGTTGGCTAGCGCACATCATTTGTGGTGATTGACACACTCTAATTGGGAGGGTTGAGTCAGGTTGGAGGGTCTTTTGCGAGCCGGTATGGGCGGGAGCCTTGGAAATGTTCCCCCAGTGTGCTATTTCTTTAAAAAAATAATAATAATAAGAATAAAAGAACTTTCCATAACGAAAAGTTATTAAATAAAATAACTTAAAAATGTATTTTTTAAATGAAGAATATGCCAATATTTCATTATTTTTTATAATGGAAATGAAAGTCAGGCAATTGCAGAATGTCAGAGGCGAAAAACAAAAAACTGACACTTGAAAAACAGCTGACAACAATTTATTGAAAGTAACTGAACAATCAACAATTGAAAACAACTGACAATTGAAACATTAATGCAATTTGATCTTTGTATAATAAAGTTCTTTTTGAAAACAATTTTTTTTTATCATTTCCGCTGTTTCACCTTTCAGTGGCTGTACTTCAGTTAGGAAGCATTATTAGACATTTTTTCTTCAGTTAGCATTGTTTATTAGACATTTTCTACATTTGACTCAAAATGACTTCAATATGTCCATAAGCTTTGTACCTCGAGTGAAGGGACACCATGTATACTCGTATACTTATATACAATATAGATAAAGATGGATGACGATAGTGAGATTCGGTCTTTTTTTAAAAATAAAAAAACTTAGATTTTTGACAACGTTTCGACAAATATATTGTCTTTATCAAGGCCTACAACATAAAAATACAAAGGGTTCTTATAGAGAGACAAAATCGAAAAACATAAAAACAGAAAGTAATAGAGAATACAATATATAGATTAATTTATAAATTTTTTTGGTTTTCTTAAATAAATTCCACATTCAATCCTAATTCCTAAAATCTCAATCCCAATTCCACTTCTCTTCCGAAATATATCTTGTTTCCTTATATAAGAAACTTATCGGAAAAAATATCCAAAATCCTCAGACCATATAAAATCATCCTAGCACATAAAACAACCAATACAATTTACAAACTTTTCACTAAATTAAAAAGACCCTACCTCGACAGAATTACAATCCAAAATTATTTATAAAATAAATTGCCAGCAATGTACAGCCATATATATTGGTCATACAAAACAATACTTAATAAACAGGTTATACCAACACGACTATGACTGCAGATAAAACAAACCTAACTCTGAAAACATAACAGCACTCATTAAACATCATACTGAAAAAAGACACGAATTTGATTTTTCGTAACACCAGGATTTTGACAACTGAACGTAGTAGGAAAAAACTCAACTTTTTAGAAATGCTACATATAAAAAAAAAAAAAAATTCTATTAATTACAGGAGAGATATCAACAATCTCGTCTATTTATCACAACCCATTTCCTAACCTCTGACTCTGTGTTTTCCCAACAGTCCCCTCTTTCCATTAGTCCAGTTTTGACTATACCTGCCCGCTGTTCACTATGGGCATATGTTCACTATTCTCTGTGGTGCTGCAGTGTTCCCACCTATTAATTTTTCGAACATATAATGTAAAGTCGTGTTTTGAAGTTATAACATTTCTTATTTTTATGTAAGAAAACCAAAAAAAATTATAAATTAATCTATATACTGTATTCTTTATTACTTTCTGTTTTTTGTTTTTCGATTTTGTCTTTCTAAAAGAACCTTTCATATTTTTAAGCTGTAGGCCTTGATAAAGACAATATATTTGTCGAAACGTTGTCGAAAAGTTTTTTTTATTTTTAGAAAAAGACCGAATCTCATTATCCTCATTCATCCCCATTTAAGAACAACGGTCGAGAAGAATCTTCCATAATATAGATAAAATTTATTTCATATAATATAATCGAGAAGGGACATTACAAAATATAAATAAAAACTATTAACTCGCTCTATCATCTCTACTCACTATCACTTCTGACTACCTATTTGGTTTAAGCAGTTATCACTTTATCATCCGCCCCCAAAACAGTCTTGAACCCATTGCAACCACTCCTCGGTAACATTACTACCCAGAGAACTTCCTGAAACTCTCTCATGTGTTTGATATCGAATCTGATACCCAAGATTATTGTGGAAACTTAAGGGCATCCTAAATGAAAGAGATTCTCGGTCAGTGGTAGAGCGCTGGACTCGAAAATTTCTTGAATATCGGCAACTGAAATAACTACAGCTGACTTTGGTCGAAAGAATACGAAATTCGTCGAATATAAAGTCGTTTAAAATACTTATGTTGGGAATGGGAGATTATACCACTAAACACTTAAGAAAAATGCTATATTTATAACGCGTTTAAGACATATATTTTGTCTTGTGTGTATATGTTCAGACATATGCCTCCAGTAATAATTTATTCTGCTACTCCCATTTCTAATACATGCATTAGTATGATGAGAATCACTTATGTTCATTTAACGGAAATATTGTATTGATTAGTGGGCGAATTTTGAATTATTCCCAGAAGTAATTTTACTTCCACTTATTTTTTTTTGTAATTATGAAGTGTCCTGGGTCCAACATGGTTGACACTCCTTCTATCTACTGATACTACTTAATTTTATTCTTATTTTCTTTTTTACGTCTCACAATAATCGTTAATTTATTTATTTATGAATTTCATCATTTCATTGCTTTAAATTGGAGCTACAAGCTCCTTGGCGAGACAGTCTGTTAGATTAATAACCTTCCATTTTATATAACAATCTCACAACCATCTAGCAAGTGTTAATGATAAAAGTTTATTTACATTGGGATGGTATTTCTTCTGTTTAATTGCTACGTAATGTGTTTTTTTTTAATCAACATCGTTTGTTTGTACGTGACACTTTTAAATTTATTAGAAGAAGGTTTGAGTGACAACACGTTATGGAATGTAATGATGTCAACTATATTGGACCAAAATGTTCATAATTACTTTTTTTATTTTCTCTTACTCCTAGTAAGAGGAAGTATTGTAATTGTGTCAAATTTTCGATATCGAGTTTTTACCGGAAATATCCGTTTTGAGGTCCCATGAGTCCAAAAAAGTGGTTTTTAGCAATTTGTCTGTGTGTATATGTATGTATGTGAACAGCATAGCTCAAAAACGAAAAACCGTAGAATGTTCAAACTTGATATTCCGTTTAGGTATCACCATGAGATCTGACAGTACGTTATCTGTCAAAATTCCTCAACCGGAAGTACCACTTTACTAATTTTTTTTTTTTTTTTACTTTTTTTTGCAATTTTCTCAAAAATGGTTCCAACGATTTTCTTGAAACTTGCGACTTCAACTACACATACAAAGAGCTATAACTTTTATTTGAAACTTTTCTCCGGAAAAATGCATTTAAGGGTACTTTTGAGGGAGGGAGTGGGGTTACGTTTTCCTCTAAAGTGCTGTTTCAATTTATTAGACAATTCTGTCATCTACATAATGTTAATTAGAATTAGATGTGTTGTAGAAATTCCGAGTTTGAAAAAAATCTGATGACCGGAAGTACGTTTACTTTACAACTTTACTAAATATTTTTTTTACTTTTTCCCGATTTAATCAAACATGGCTTCGACGAATTTCTTGAAACTTCTTATATAAACTACGCAAGCAAAGATGTACAACTTTCATTTAAAACATGTCTTTGGGAAAATTCATTTAAGGGCACTTTGGAGGGGGGGGGTATGTTTTTCTCTAAAATGCTATCATAGTTGATAACACAGTTTCTACCATCCAAACAAAATTAAATAGAAATAAATAGTTGGCCAAAATTCCGATTTCAAGAAAATTAGTTAACCGGAAGTGATTTTTACTGAACAGTTTTTTCCATTTTTAACGAATTTCATAAAATTTGGTACACTAGCTATAAAATTTGTCAATTATAATTTTAAGAACTGGAGTAAGAGAAAGTTGTGTGAGTGTTTCACACCAGATTTTTTTTTTTTTTACTTTCTCTTACTCCTAGTAAGAGTATCAACTGTATCAACAAGTATATCAATTGTATTTGCTCTGTGCAAGTCTATGTTATTACACTGTTTGACAACAAAAACATTCTGATGATGGACGAACTCCCGAAACCGGTCGATGACCACAAAAAGAAGCAGGCTATCATGCACAGGCCGTCTCTGATACTTTCCAGCTCTGCGGAACCAACCACAACAACTATTTCTAACATACTATTTACTATAAAGAAAAAATTCAGCATGCTCATTCCATTTGTTAAAAGAGAAAGCAAAGAGAATTACACGCAGAAATGATCGAATAAAAGTCCGCCATTTTGTATTTGGCCGTTTATACTAGTGGGACAAAATGAAATTGATGTTAAACACTCATAAAAAAATTTCTGAAAGGAATTCATAATATCTAGTTTAAATAAACTTTTCTTTGTTCTGGAGTTTGAAGCTATTCATTATATTGTCCTTGATTTTTTTTTTTATATATATGAGGCGCAGTCCACATATTGAATGATTAGTTCGAAAATCTAAAGACTATGAAAATATGCAAATTGGAGTAAGAGAAAGTCTTGCGAGCTAAGAGAAAGTTTAGCACCATATTGTTTTTTCAATAAATAATAATTTTTCATTCTTAAATACATTAAAACTCTGTACATACTCTTTATTTCAGGCTATCTTCCTAATATAATGAATTCCTCTTTATTTCCTTGTCTAATATAATGTTTGCTTCGAATGTCCACCACTGTCTATTTCATTCATTTCGAGGGTCAACATATTTGGTCGACCAATAATTTTGGGGCAGTCCAAGGCACTTTTTATCTTCCGTATTTTCTGAAAGTCACCAAAGAGCAGACTTTCCTGCTTTTAAACTGTAAGGTCTTACTGACCACTGCCCATACATAACATTAAAACAGTGTCATTCGCCGGAAATACTGGTTTCCTTTCGATAAATAATTTTGGCGAAATAAATATCAAATGCTTAAAGAAGTGGGGGGTCAGTACAAGTTTAAAGAAAAACATCGGAGGGTTTTAGTGGAAAATTATTGCAAAAATATCGTTGCGATTCTAATTATTATTAAATGAAACTTTCAGATCCCCTCCTGTGATCAATGTCTTCAAGTTAAGCTTGAAACAATTTTTATTCTCAGGGGACATCATACACATTTTTTCAAAGAAAACTCAATTTCTAAAATCTGACACGATAACAATACTAACTTGTAAAGTAGTAAGAGGCCGTTCTGAATGTTGGTTCGACATCAACTTTCCGACGCCCCGGCTACACCGAAACGATACCGGATATCTCCCTGGCTCTGAGCGATTGGCATCGCGAATCGAGAACTGGGCAGTAATAGAAGATTATACCGGGAGTGACCACCAGTACATCACATTCGAAATACGTGAGAGGACTTGTGCCAACAGTCTGGAAAATCAGGAGATCTACCCGAAGTGGAATCTGGACAGGTTGAATACAGAGCTATTCTCCGAAGTTCTTAGCCGTGGAGAAGCCCAAGTGAAAGGTATAGTGACTGAAGGGAAAGTGGGAGCTGAGGCCGTCGTATCCTCAACCATGGGAATTATTGCTGAGGCTTGCCAACAGTCAAAGCCGTGGAAGGGGCCATGGCACGGTAAGAGTACTGTTTATTGGTGGACGCCGCATATCGCGAACCTACGGAAGGAGTGTGTCAGGCAAAGAAGAAGAGCCCAACTGGCTGGACGCCGACCAGACGCCAACTTACGCTCGATGGAATATAGAGCCGCAAGACGAGAGCTACGACGCGCAATCTTCGAAAGCAAGAAGCGATGTTGGGAGAATTTGAAAGAAGAAGTGGATATGGATCCATGGGGGCTTGGTTATAAGATAGTGACACAGAAATTAGGAGCGTTTAAGAAGCCGGCAGTAATGGATGTGTCAACCATGGAAAACATAGTGAGGACGCTTTTTCCTTCACATCTAGAGCGGAGGGTGAGGGACTATGGTGATGTAGGGGATTTTCCCCTGCTCACAAATGAAGAGTTGGAAAAGGCACTGCGCTCTTTAAAAAACAAGAAGGCTCCGGGCCCTGACGGGATTCCCAACGAAGTACTAAGGATTGTAGCGCAACAGAATCCCGGATTATTGCTGGGAATGTTCAACGCTTGCTTGAAAGCTGGAGTGTTCAGCTCAAGATGGAAAATAGCGCGCCTGGTCCTCATCAGTAAGGGAAAGGGTGATCTGCAACCTTCGTCATTCCGGCCCTTATGTATGTTGGACACTGCAGGAAAATTATACGAGAGGCTTCTACGAGAGAGGTTGACGCTAGCGATCCGAGCGGCAGGAGATTTAGCTCCGAAGCAGTATGGTTTTAGGACTGGGCGATCAACTGTGGATGCGATAAGAGAGGTCACTGAAGCAGTGCGCAGAGCTGAAAGCTACAATCACCATTCTCGCTGGGTGGTACTTTTGGTTACGCTCGATGTGAAGAATGCTTTCAATTCTCTTAGATGGACAGATGTGCTACAGGCGTTAGAGACCAACTTTCGAGTTCCGAAATATCTCTTGCGGGTGTTAAGTGATTATCTGAGAAATCGGACGATCATTTACCAGACTTCCGGAGGACCAAGCGCTTCGGCAGTGACAGCAGGCGCAGCTCAGGGCTCTATTTTGGGTCCTGACCTTTGGAATGTAGCGTACGATAGCCTACTCAGGCAAGAAATGCCAGAGGAAACGGTCCTAGTCGGATATGTGTCGATGCGCTTATCGCTGCTCGCGACACCAACAAAGCCCAGCTAAAATTGAATCAAGTGATGCGTGTCGTCAATAGATGGATGGCCGAGCATGGGTTGTCGCTAGCATTGTCCAAGACAGAGATCGTGGTTCTAACAGAAAAAAGGATCCCCACGAGCATCTCATGGCGCGTCGGAGAGGAAGCCGTGATCTCTAAGGATGCCGTAAGATATTTGGGACTAACAATCGACAAGAAGTTGGCTTTCGGCAAGCAAATACAGTATGCAGCGGACAAGGCCGCGAAGCATACTGCTGCACTGAGCCGGTTGATGTTAAACGTTGGCGGCCCACAGGCCAGTACGCGTCGTGTACTAATGAGCGTGACCCATTCGATACTCCTCTATGGAGCCGAAGTGTGGGCAGATGCGCTCAATAAAGAGACCTATAGAAAAAGGCTAGCCAGGGTACAGAGGCTGGCCTCTGCGTATTGCACTGTCTCCGAACCTGCAGTTATGGTTATTGCCGGAGTGATCCCCATTGCATTCCTTGCAGGGAACGAAAGAGATTGTATGACAGGAGGGCGGAAGGAAGAAAAGAAATACTCTCCAGGGAAGAAAGAAATCGAACCTTCCGGAACTGGCAGGCCTCCTGGGAGAGCGATCAGCGGGGTCGATGGACTGCCAAACTAATCAGGGGAGTTAAAGAATGGGTGAGAAGACCGCATGGAGAGGAGACTTCTACCTCACCCAACTTCTGAGCGGGCACGGGTATTTCAGGACGTACCTGAAGAGGATGGGGAAGGCTGAGGAGGACGCGTGCCTCTACTGTCCGGGAAGCAGAGATGATGCCTCGCACACCTTTTTTGCGTGTAACCGATGGCAGCGTCTGAGGAGGGACTTGGAGGCGGTGATTGGGCGGCAAACTCCAGACTCTCTGGTAGAGACAATGCTGTTCAGCGAGACGAACTGGAGTCTGATAGCGAGATACGCGAGGGAAATTCTCGTCGCAAAGAAGAAGGATTTAGAGGAACAGGAAAGGAGGAACCCCTAGGGGATTAGGACAGAGACCTAGCCTGATGTAGTGCTGGAATCAGCGAATCCAGGCTAGGTCCAGCAGAGGGGGGTGTCTTAGCCGGTAGTCTCCGGGAGTCCGGCACGGCGTGCGTAAATGCATTTCACCATCCCCCAATAAAAAAATAAAAAAATAAAAAGAAATAAATAAATAAAAAAAGTAAGAGGGAAACAATTTAAATTTTAATACACACACACTCAAAGTAACTCAACAAAAAGTAGCATGTTTAAAAAAATTTCTAAATTTCTAAAGCAAACCGCGATGTGATCCTGATTGTACAATTTGTTAAATTAAACATAAAAGTTTATAGTTAAATTTATAGAAAGAAATAAAATAACTAATTTACATAACCCACTGACCTCTCTCTCAACAACTGCGCGGCATTTAATCAAAGTAACACCTACACCTTCCTTTATAATAATATAACAGTTCCTTCTCAATTCTATACAGTTAGAGATTTTATTCCGATAATTGTAATTACTTAAAAGAGATATTTCTGATTTAATTTTTTTTTTTTTTGCAATAAATTCAATAAAGAAGGTAAGGTACAGCAGGCATCATGCTAAGCATTCGTATATTTTTTGATTTAGTGATCAAAGTAAGTGCCACGTACTTAATTATTTTCAGTAAATTTGGTGCTTAAGTGTTATTGAATCCAATCAAGTAACATGATCTACTTAAGATTATTTTAAAGTGATTACTGACCTTTTTCAAACATTAATAATATTTTACATGGTGACTGAACATTTTTTTTTTTTGCAAGTGTTTTAATCTCTTTGTCAGCAGAGATTTTTTCCTTACTAGTTATGCTTCATTTTAAGTTCATTGAGAGATATCTGGCATTTGTTCATCTCCTGGATTGATTAACAATGTAAGATGCTTGTTGACGATCTCATCCTGTTTATCAAGGACATCCAGAAGGAAATCTCTGCTCCTTTTCATTACTGTGGTGCAGAGACCTCCCAGTGATCTGGGATCTGGGAGGTTGTTTAGTTCATTAGTCCAATAAGCTTATGAATCTTTAGGTTCCCAATATTGATAATGCTGTGAGTCAAAGAAGATAACGTCTTGAGTTACATTACTTACTAGATGAGAAGAAGACAACGCCTTGATCCATTGTCCTGGTAACTCCTAGGGAAGGAAGAACCTAGCCGTCTCTTTTATGCAAAAGCCATACTCTACCCTAAGCCTCGCCAAAATTGCAGGAAAATATATTTTGAAATGAGAAATGCTACAATGGATCCCTTAAGATTGCAATTCAAGGTTTGGTATTTATTCCAATTTGAAATATAGTCTAGAACTGAAAGGGATGATCAAGCGAACTAATCTTAACAGAGATGAAATCCATCAGATCAAAACCCATTTTGCGGCTATACAACCTTGCTTACCTCAAGATTCACCTGCGTCCACAAATTGCAAAATTAAGATAAAACAAGTAATGAGCCTATTCACCGTAAAGGCATTAGAATTTAGTGAATCCGTCTTTACTAGCCGATACGCAAAGACAGTTTAGTTCTTTATTTACAAATAAAAAATCAGATAAAACGAAATAACACATAATAAAAATACAGAATTATTCAGTTCCTCTTTAAAAGAAGTTAAATGTAGGTATTATATTTTACTGTTTATAACTTTTTATTGATTTCATCAATTGAGGTATGATATTTTAGGTTGGAATTAAAGACCAACTCCTCTGTACGTACGTACATACTTAAGTATACATAACAGAAATAAATACATTATCGTTATTATTATAAGTAATGACCGTATCTTCTATTCCTCCATCCCTAATTCACATCTTCCCTTCAAACCCATAACCAAACAATCAATCCATTCGAAAGTAAATCCTAAAGTGATGTTGGCCCTCCGTCTCAAACGTATTTAACTGCGGGATTTCGCTGGATTTCAATCATTCTTATTGATAGTAACCTTTTTAATACATATGTGGCGGTAAAAAGTGCAGTAAAAGTATGGTAAAAGTAATTAATTACAAATGGGCAGGTGTTAGTGTAGTGGTTATGAGCATGGACTTGTAACTGGAAGGACGCCAGTTCGAGTCCCGCGTATAATTGCTAAATTTTATATTGGTATGAAAAATATTAACAGTAAAGTTGGTGCTTCCGCCCCCCGTCCACGACACCTAATTTGGTAGTTAGTTGGACTTTAAAACTCGCCTGTGAAAAAATAGGCATTACTTTACTTTACAAATGATAATCAAAAATTGCAAAAAGAAGTGAATCTCTTGATGTAGAATTACTAAATAAAACTTTGGAATTAATCAATGAAATTTGTAAGTAGCTTAGCAGAGTGACTAATTAATTGGCCATCAAATACTTTCATTTAAAAATATTTAAATAAAAATTCCGTTAATAACAATAATTATTATTGTTTTAATTTTAAATAAAAATAAAAAAAATGGTCCTAAAAATCATTCAACCATTATTTAAAATTCAAAGCTTTTTTTCTTTTTTAATGATGTCTATGTAAAGAAGCTTTCTAATAATGGAATATAAAGAAAGGACAGACAGGGTGTGACTGACGTTTTCTTGATAAGTCCTTTATTTTCTCCTTCTTTATTTGTACTTTTTAAATATAATTCGGTCAGTTTGTTTTCTTTTATAGTTGGTAATAAAATTTTTTACGATTTAATTCCATTAGTTTATATTTTTGAAAATATAAATACATTTAAATAGTTATCTTTATTGCAAAACCTTTTATGTAAATAAACAGAAATCAATAATTTAGGAATATATTCTGTTTTTTTTAACTTTAATGACATAACTTTCCTTATCTTGTCTTAACTAGAAAAATATTTTGGAAGATATTGTAGCATACTGTATAGAGATGTGAATGAACTCCCTCATGCACCAATAATAAATATCCTTTCAAAGAAGGGGTTTTCTTTCCCAGTTTTAAGATCATAAAAATTATTTAGGATTCTCTGGGTATTACTGCATGTAATTCTTGGTTAAACCCTCTTATAGTCAGTCAGTCAGCTTTAAAAAGTTTTAAAAATAGAATTCTTTAATTTTTTTTTTTATTTTTAACTTCATTCCAGTCTACAGAATACAACTCTAAAAATCACTTATTATTGGAAATAAAAATATCAAATAACTATGAAATTGTTTGAAATACCTCACACGGCATTCTTTTACTGTCTTTGAATTCTTAGTAAGAGGAAAGGATTGCGATCGTGTCAAATTTTCGAAATTAAGTTTACACCGGAAATACATGTTTCCGGTCTTTTTAATACATGTTTCCGGGAAAAAATGTTTTCTGTGTGGATGGGAATAATATATCGTCCAAAATAAACGAAAAATAGCAGGAAGATTGACAATTCCGTTTAAGTATTAACACCACACACAACTGCCACGAAGGTTTTCTGGCCAGAAATTCGTCAACCGGAAGTGATACTCAATTGAATTTTGTTTCTTTCCATTTTCGAGCCGATTCACTTGAAAAATAGCTGAAACGATTTTCTATAAACTTCATACACTATAAACTTAAATAAATACCTATCACTTTTTTTCTTTTTTTTTTTTAATTAAGGCACGTCAACATCTATGGTTGTTGGCGCCCGGAGCCTTCTCTGTGCACTGCCGGTCTCCGAACAGTGTTCTCTCGCTAAAAACAATACTGTCCATCATCGGACAGTAGGATCGCCACTGTGTCGAGGCCTGCGGTTTTGGTGGTTGCGGGGGATAGCTCCTATCAACCTCATGGCGAGAAGAGACGGCAGGTCCGGGAGATGAAGGCCGATATTGTAGAGGCGGAGGCCAGATTGGTAGCCAGAAGGACCATGTTGATGAGGTAGCAGGAGCGTTGGGAGGAGGAGCATCGCGGCAAGACTCATCCCAGCTTACAGTAGAAAGTACGGCGGGGTCGACTACTTCTCACCTAATTTCTCACGGGACACGGTTGCTTTGCCGCTTACCTGTGTAGGGTGGGAAAGATGGGAGACTCGGCGTGCAAATGCGGGGACGTCACCAGAGACGACGCCTGCCACACCTTTTTCGTGTGCGGGAGATGGGCGAGAGAAAGACGAACGCTGGAGCCTGAAATAGGGAGGATGACCTCGGAAACGGTGGTAAGGACCATGCTCATCCGAAGAGACCGGTGGGACAGAGTTCCGAACGGTCCTTCGGATGAAGATTATTGAGATAAACCGGCACTTTGACCCCTCGAGGATGGGATCCAGCTCCTCGTACGAGTAGTATTACGAGCTAGTCGGGGTCCCGACGAGGCACCACCCCGAAGTAATACCTTAGCAGTTACGGGTTGGGCGTATGCCTGCGAGGGAGGAGGGGGTTTTTACTGGTTGCGAGTCCCACACTCGTGCGGAAGCATTTTTCCCCCTCCATAAAATTTAAAAAAAAAAATCACCGGACAGTGAGATGTAGAGGCTCCTAGGAAGAAAAAATCTAAGGACAGCATAGCTGGACTCGAACCCGGGTCCTCCGCGTGGGAGTCCAATGTGCTATCCACTGGACCTATCACTTCTGTTTGAAATTTTTCCCGGGAAAATTAATTTTTTTGGGAGCTCCTTGGGGGAACCAGTTGCCCGGTCTAAACACATGTTAGGCTATCCTCTAAATATATGGTTCTACAACCTAATAATATTAATAAACATTAAAAGTATTGGTAGGATTACAAATTTGAAGAAAATCGTTAACAGGAAGTACGATTTTACAGAGTACGTTCATCAGTTTTTCTTTTTTAATTTACTCGAAAATGATTATAATGATTTCCTTTAAAAATATGGAATGTTAACTGTACAGATAAAAACGTATCAATTATAGCATTCCGAAAAAATTGATTTTAGAAGGATTTTATGATAGAAGGAATGTAAGTTTTTGGGATTGTAAGCTCGAAATGATCGCGCGCGCGCGCATGTGTGTGTGTGTGTGTGTGTGTGTGTGTTGTGAGCGACCAGAATATCTCAAAAAACGAAAAAATCCCAGGTAGCTGAAATTTGGTATCTGTTTGGTACTACCATCGTATGTCACAAACGCAACCAATTTGATTTTAACAAAATTTGATTTTAGGAGGTTCTGGGGAACTTTTATTTTAAACCAAACTGTCGCTTTAAGCTTTGTTAGTTGAGACAGAGGGATTACCCCTACTTTTTTTTTGTATCAAGCCTAAATAAGCGTTTAGTAAATACTATAGATTTAAAGAAATTTTGCGAATTAAATTTTATTCTTGTTGCGGTTGGTTCCGTAGAGCTGGAAAGCATCAGAGACATTTTCCATGATAGCCTACTTCTTTTTGTGGTCATCGACCGCTTTCGGGCGTTCGCCCATCTTCAGGATGCGTTTGTCACACATTGTGATAACACAGACTTGCACAGAGCATATTCAGTTTATACACTGACTGGTCTTTTTTATTGTGTTTAAAACTAAACTCTTAGACTAGGTCAAAAAGAGGTATGGTGATGGTAACTGGGTGGGAAAAGGAACACGTGTTTGGGTTGTTAGAGGGGCAAATTTTCCTTAAAATGGAAACAACACGTGAGGGAGATTCACTTGACAATTAAATAATCAAAATAACATTAAAATTAAATTAAATAACGATTTTAAACTAACACAATTTAAAATTAAGTGATTAAAATAATAAAAATTGAGTATATATGAGCATGAAATAATTAAAATAATCAAACCAAATAAACAACCAAGCAACATTATATATGAGCAGGTTGTTTGATGACAGACTCTAAGCATATTTTGTATAATAAATATATATACGTATATATTATACTATATATATTTAAATATTAATTGTGTTAATTTAAAATCGTTATTTAATTTAATTTTAAAGTTATTCTGATTATTTAATTGCCAAGTGAATCTCCCTCCAACAACAGAGTTTAAAAATTAGACACCCACGTGTTGTTTCCATTTTAAGGAAAATTTGCCCCTTTAACAACCCAACAACCCAATGGTTCTTTTCCCACCCAGCTACCATGACCTTACCTCCCTTTGACTAGTTTATAAGTTTACGTTTTAAATACAATTAAAAAGACCAGTCAGTGTATAAACTGAATATGCTCTGTGCAATTCTGTGTTATCACAATGTGTGACAAACGCATCCTGAAGATGGGCGAACGCCCGTAACCGGTCGATGACCACAAAAAGAAGCTGGCTATCACGGAAAATGTCTTTGATTCCATATTCTTGTTTTATTCCAACAATTTCATCGAGGGAAATCCATACATGTATTGCATTAGTAACAAGTCCATTATATAAATGGCGTATATTTTCAAAAAATATGTTGAAATTAAAGTAGGTTCATTTCACTTAGGTTAATCTTAAATAACCAAATTATTCTGAATTCAATTCAATGCATTTTGCTATTTATTATTGCATGTAGAATATTTAATATGAAGAATTATAAAAAAAAAAAAAAATATGTATTGTTTTGCAGGAACAATAGGTACAAATAACTAGAGGAGTGCTCAATAATATTCATGGTAGGTAATGATATACCTATTGAGAACCTACTTCACGTATGATTATCGTCTTATTTAAGAAATGATTTCTTGTACCAATACAAAAAAAGAGATAAATGCGAAAATATATAGAGACAAATAAGTTAATATTATGATAATGAATGCGCAGGTATATGTACGTAAGAATTTTCTTATCTAATACATTATTATGCTTACAAGATAGTTCTTTTTGTTTTTTTATTGTATTCCGTTTCGTGTGTTTGAACAAAATTTCTCTTTTCTCTCATTCCATATTTTATAAATAGATAGATTTTTTTACTTTCTTTTACTCCTAGTAAGAGGAAGTATTGTAATCGTGTCAAATTTTCAATATAGAGTTTTCACCGGAAATAACTGTTGGAAGTACCTTGAGTCCAAAAAAAGTGGTTTTTAGCAATTGGTCTATGCGTGTATGTGGGGCAGCATATCTCAAAAACGAAAAATCGCAGAGTGTTCCAACTTCATATTTCGTTAAAGTGCTACTAAGAGACCGGAAAATAAGCTTTTCGTAGAAATGGTTCAACCGAAATGTGTTGTGTTCCTAAATTTTACTGAATGTTTCTGTTTTTTTTTTTAACTTTTTGCGATTTTCTCAAAAACAGCTTCAATGAATTTCTTTAAACATTATATATCAACGACAAATATAAGGAGCTACAACTTTTATTTGAACACATTTTTCCGGGAAAATTCATTTAAGGCTATTTTTGGGGGGAGGGGTGTATTTAACGTGGTATGGCTACGTTGTGAAGGACAGCTACACAGCATTCATCCTTATGGATTGTCGGCAGACCAAGATGCTCATCGGGGATCCGCACAGGGCTATTAATGAGATGTTGCTGCATTTTTCACGGTGCTCTCTAAGGCATCTGTTTTGTTTTTGTTTTTTTTGTTTTTTTCTGGCATTGACAATGTTATCATTCAGCCATATATGCTTATGCGTTATAGAACTGACTACATACTTATTGCCTCAAACATTCATTCACGTATTATCTAACCTATTCCATTCGCGCAAATAAATACAAACACACCAATAAATACATTCGCACGATTAGCTCTACAACCTAAGGCGACTCATTCATACTAACAACCAGATCAACATTCATGATGGTGGCGTGGAGTACTCGATATTCCTCGCACCCCTATATACTTAACCTAATATATTAGGTTACCTAAAATATATTTACACTATATACGGAAAAATCAATCAATCAATCAAAACTTTATTTGCACAAAAGATACTTTATGGCAAAGAGTGGGTTATGATACATAATTTTCACACTGTACTGGTGCGGAAAAATAATAATAAATAACTAAAAGAACATAGCTCTTCTTCTGTAGAGTGAAAATTAAATCTTACAACATTCTATAAAATTTATGTCACATAATAAAAGACAAAAAAAATATATAAAATAAAACAAAATTCAATTTTACAAACTTATAACTTATATAAGTCACCATTAGGAGAGTGTTACCATCATATAGAAATATTTAATCAATTTAGTGAAGACGATCTGATCTTAAGAGAATCAATAACGAAAATAAATAAGTTATTTAATTTATTATAATCTCCGATGCTTAAAAGATCAGACATCTTTTCTACATCAGAACTTAAATTAGATGTCAAATATTTGACTATGTAATTATCCCTCAAATTGGCATAACAAGGACAATGTAATAAGTAATAACCCATGCATAATATCATCTTTCTCCTTGAAACACAGTTTACAATGTTCATCTGGGAAGAATTGGTACTTTCCATTTCCTACAATTATTCTTGGAAATTTTTTATTTACCATACGAATTTGTGCTAACACTTTAATTTTTTTCACTATTGCAAAGTAACTGCAAATAATTTTCCGCAGTGCTATTAAGGCGCACTGATATGCCTAAAATATGTATTATAGTTAGAATTTAATACAAAATTTATGTCCTGAGAGAAACAATTTGTTCTTAAAACTTTCAATCATATTAGTTTTATGATAAATAATCATTGCTACATTTTGGGAGTTTAATATGAAATCAAAATTAATAGAAGATAAGCAAATTCTAAGCTGGGTTACTCAGTTAGAAGGTAATGAATAATTATCCTCCAACTCTCCCAATCTGAGGTAACAAATCTTGGGAAGTCTATTAGCATCCATGTTTAATAAAGAAAACCACCAACCGAGCATTCTCTGGAAAATTCTAACCTTAATGTGTGAACGACCCGACTCAACTCTCATATAAGAATTTGGAGTATGTTTAGGAAGCCTTAACTGAGTTTTGATAAAATATAAGTGCGCTTTTTCTAAATAATCAGCGTACTGACCAGCCCAGATTTCCGCCAAATACAAGAGTATACTTTCCACGGTCGACTCGTATAGTGTACATTTTGAGGCCCATGATATATACAGAAAATATATACGAGTACATACTATGTACAAATGGAATGGTGAACTCGATATTCCAACCAATCCCGTAATACATAATCCTAATCGCATACACTCACCTTTCATACTCAAGCACACAAACAGACATACTTTTACTAACCACAATCATATTGTCTAACCAGTTCTATTAATTCACTCAACACATAAGCATTATTAGAAAATATAATATCTTCATAACGGAAAGGGGCCTCCAAATATTTGTATAAAGTTCTAAAAATTAAATCTCTTATATCAATAAACTTAGGGCATTCCATTATTATATATCTAAAGTCTTCATGCGTATTACACAGACTACAATTTGGAGAGGGTCTGATATTAATTTTATGTAAGTAGGATCCCTACTTACTTATGTTAGTATTAATTTTATGTGGTTGGATCCCTTACTGGGCATTGTGGTTTAAAGAGACACCAGTATGTAATAGGGATATGCCAGGCTCTCTTTTGTAGTGGCTGTGAGACAGAAGAAGTAAATCTAACCATATTATGACAAGCAAGATTGCTTGGGTTGTGAGGAAATTAGATTCAAGACCGTTGGTCGGAACAGGATGTCTGTGAGGCTTTTTCCATTTAAGGTTATTGACCGATTTGTTCGGACTGTGGTGAATCATAGATGAGATAGACCCGGGATATTGGTTCTAGACCCAGTATGTTGTTGTTTTTCTTTGGGGGAGCTATATGGGCCTACTGGGGCTTTGGGCAGCGTAAGGTTTGGTCCCTCCCCACAGACAAATAAAAATAATTTGGGGGTAGGGTGGGGTTAGTTTTCCTCTAAAAAGCTATTTCAGTTTATTACACAATTCTATCATCTAAATAATATTAATTGGTATTAAATATGTTGGTGAAATTCCGAGTTTGAACAAAATCGGGTGACCAAAAGTGCATTTTTTACTGAAAAGTATTTTTCAGTTTTCTGCCTATTTTCTCTAAAACGGCTCCAACGATTTTCTATAAACAAGGAATGTCGAACTACACATATAAAGAGCTATAACTTCTATTTGAAACACTACTCTGGATAAAGTCATTTAAGTGGGTTTTTTGGGGGATGTTTTCCTCTAAAGTGCTATCTTAAGTTGATTATACGATTCTACCATCCAAACAAAATTAATTAGAAATAAATTGATTGCCAAGATTCCGAGTAGCAAGAAAATTAGCGAACCGAAAGTGCGTTTTTACTGAACAATTTTGTCAGTTTTCGCGATTTTATTCATAAAAACATTCCGACAAATTTCATTCAATTAGTAAAGAAGTATAAAATTTGACAATTACAATTTTGTAAACTTCGCAGTAAGAGAAAATTGTATGAGGTATGGGGTTTTCCACACCAGATTTTTGTTACTGATAGGAGAATAATTTCACGCAGGATCCAAAAAAAAAAAAATAATTCTATTGTGCAATTTTATGAATCAAAGTTTTCTAACTTAAGAGTAGATGGACCTAAAAAATCCGCAAAATATTTGACTAAGTTAAACCACAAACACTTGACATATCTATCCATAAAAAAACCAGTGATGGATTTCTTGCAATATATAAAAGAAGAAACGTTTTGCAAAAACGTCCGGACGTGCCATCCCCCCCCCCTAGAGTATGCGCTAAAAGTGTGAAAATCGGTTATTTTTTTTTTTACTTTCTCTTACTCTTTAAGAGAAAGTATTGCGTCAAATTTTCGAAATAGATATTTTACCGGATATACATAATTTGTGTTTCCCTTTGAACACGAAAAAAAATGTTTCTAGCGAATGGTCCGAATGATCGAATATATTGTCAAGAAAATAGGTTAAGAAATAAAATAAAAAAATCTAGTGTGAAACACTCACAACTTTCTCTTACTCCATTTCTCAAAATTATAATTGACAAATTTTATAGTTAGTGTACCAAATTTAATGAAATTCGTCGAAAACTGAAAACTGTTCAGTAAAAGCGCACTTCCGGTTTACTAATTTCCTTGAAACACGGAATTTCGGCCATCTATTTATTTTTAATTAATTTTGTTTGGATGATAGAATTGTATAATCAACTATGACAGCAGTATAGAGAAAAACATTACCCCTCCCCACCCCTAAAAGTGTCCCTAAATGAATTTTCTCAGAGAAAAGTTTTAAATAAAAGTTGTACATCTTTGTATGTGTAGTTTATATATCTTGTTTCAGGAAAATCGCCGAATCAATTTTTGACAAAATCGCGAAAAAGTGAAAAAAAAAATCACTTAATAAAGTGGTAAAGTAAACGCACTTCCGGTCTTCCGATTTTTGTTCAAACTCGGAATTCCATCAACATATTTAATTCTAATTATTAATATTATTTAGATTACAGAATTGTCTAATAAATTGAAATAGCACTTTAGAGGAAGTCGTAACGCCAACCCTTCCCCAAAAGTACCCTTAAATGAATTTTGCCGAATAAATGTTTTAAATAAAATTTGTAGCTCATTGTATGTATAGTTTATGCACTGTTTGAAGAAAATCGTTGGAGCCGTTTTTGATAAAATCGCAAAAAGTAAAAAAAAAACAACTAGTAAAGTGGTATTTCCGGTTGAGGAATTTTGACAGTTAACGTACTGTCAAATCCCATGGCGATACCTAAACGGAATATCAAGTTTGAACTTCCTATGGTATTTCGTTTTTGAGCCTGTGCTGTTCACATACATACCAACGCGCAGACACACACCACTTCCTAAACAACCACTTTTTTGGACTCAGGGAACCTGAAAACGGATATTTCCGGTGAAAACTCGATATCGAAAATTTGACACGATTACAATAATTCCTCTTACTAGGAGTAAGAGAAAGTAAATAAGCAGGAAGCTCAAACTTGATATTTCGGTTTAAACACTTCATCTGACGATTTCCTCGGTTTAAACTTTTTTGTAGGTACACTATCTACACATATTTATATCATTTGAAGCATTTATTCAGGGAATTTTTTTTTTATTTTGGTGGTTCTGGGGAAACAATAGCTTTAAGCCTTCCTCTAAACTACACTCCAGTACAATATATATTTCTACTGCCGATAGTATATTTTATTTTCATATTATATATTTTTATAGAATATTATATTTTTATTTAATTTACATAATCAGTACAGTACGCTTTGAGCAGTCTATCTGTTTGACATCTACATATTATATCTGTGCGTTCTGATTTATTGTAAAAGTCAGTTTACAATCAACTGTTCCTTTATTAAGTTTATTTTACGTTATTTAATTATTATTTTTGGCTTTCATTTAATTTATTTCAAGAGGTGTTTTCATTTTATTTCAATAGTTATTTTACATAATTTTAAGCGGCACCTACACGGTCAATAATATTGTCAATATTGGTATTGACAATATAACCATCAATACCCGTGCTAACCGGTCTCAGTACCTTACACGATCAATATTATTGTCAATAACTTTGCTCAGTATTGCTACTTCTGCCACTAGGAGAGTGAATCTACGTGGTTTTACTCGTTTTTTTGCTGGTTTTTTCCCTTCCAAAAAATGAATAATCGTACAAAAGCTTGCGTAGCTATTATTTTGGCGTTTGGCACTTACTCGTCATGTGAAACACAAATACTGGATGAAAGAATGGTTGAATAAGAGGGATGAATATTCTCATTTAGTACTTTTAAAGGAAATCAGCCTGTGCGTTGTTGAAGATTTCAAGAACTACTTTCGAATGGATGAACCTACCTTTAACAAACTGTTACAGATGGTTGAACCATTTTTGAAAAGACAAGACAGAAATATGAGAGAAAGGTATAAGTGTTAGGGAAAGATTAGCTTTAACCCTGAGGTAATTGGCCACAGGAAGAAATTTTGAAGACTTGAAGTTTTCAGTCATAATATCCCCAATAACTATCAGCAAAGCTGTAATAGAAACCTGTGAAACCATTATATATGTCCTACAAGACTTTGAAAAAATTACAATCACCTTGAAGAAAATGTATGATTGAAGTTTTATTTTAATACCCAAATCTTTCCAAAGTATCTTTGTAAGGTATTGTATCACTATTGTTGAGGTTAGTTTCAACGTTATATAAAACTACTGAATTGAGTATTGATGGAAATATTGGCGCCGCCCCCTACACGGCCAATATTATTGTCAATATCCCCACCAATTCTCAATATTGATACGCGAAAATTAGAAAAACCGGATTTCATCAATACTCTTATCAATACCGACCGTCAATACAATTTTTTCATCTACACAGTGTAGAGCCCGCTTTAAACAAACTAGTACCGTGAAGAGAGCAGAGAGCGGCAATTGTTCACGTGATTTTTAAAAGAGGTAAGTAGAAGTGTGCTACTCTTTGAATTCCTATTTATTACTAATACGTACTTTTAGATACATGACTTTCTTTAATTATCGCTAATCTCAATTTATAATTATATATTCAATTTGTTACTTTTCTAATTATTTTATAAACGATAATTACTATTAATGTTAATAAATAAACTATTTATTAATTAAAACAAATTGTATTACCACCTTCTAACAGCTTCTAACTCAGGGGAGAATAAACTACATCCTCAGTATTATTATTATTCAAAGAAGGGGAGGGCAATACCCTACGCTATCCAAAGCCCCCCTCAGCCCATATAGCTACTTCAAAAGAATAACAACTATCGGATCTGAATCAAAAGTCCAAGCCCAGGTTTTAACCATCTAAGTTTTACCACAGTCCGAATAAATCGGACCAGAACCTTAAAAAGGACATGGCTTAAGAAGCTCTTCTCCCGATATCGTATTCCGGCCAAAGGTCCTGAACCTAATCTCCTCACAGCCCAAACAATCCATCATGAGATGTATGGGTGTTTCCTACTCTGTCTCACAGACTCTATAAAATTGATCAGCCACATTGTATAGAGATGTCTCCTTCAACCTCAATGCTCAATGAGAAAGCCAACCAGATATATCCTCAGTAAATAAATAAAATCCTGGGAAATGGCCAATCTATCTCCGGAAAAAAGAAAAATTAAAAGCAAAGCAAGAAAACGGTTCTTATCTCTTTTCCGCCATTAACTCGCCAAGAGATAGTTTTCAGTTTTTCGCGATATCTTTCCGAAAACGTCTCCAACGATTCTTCATTATACTTCGTTTACTGTCTAGTCTATTTAGAAATTTTTGTTTGAAAAATTTTACCGAGAAAATTGATTTTTTTTTTTTGTTCGTTCAGCTGCGTTATGTTTTCCACTAAAATGCCGCTTCAGTAATTATATGGTTTTACCACCTATATAACATTAATATACATTAGAAGCATTGATAGGAATTCCAAATATGAAGAAAATGTTATAGTGTTTTCTGTTGAAAATAGTTAAAACGATTTTTTACTTTCTCTTAATCCTAGTAAGAAGAAGTATTGTAATCGTGTCAAATTTTCGATATCGAGTTTTCACCGAAAATATGCGTTTTGAGGTCCCCTGAGTCCAAAAAAGTGGTTTTTAGCAAATGGTCTGAGTTTTTGCGAGTGTATGTAGGTGTGTGAACAGCATAGCTCAAAAACGAAAAACTATAGAAAGTTGAAACTTGATATTCTGTTTAGGTATCACCAAGGGATCTGACAGTAGGTTATCTGTCAAAATGTCAAAATTTCTCAACCGGAAGTCGTACCACTTTACAAATTTTTTTGTTTTTTTTTTTGCGATTTTCTCAAAAACGCTCCGACGGCGATTTCGTATCGAACTTGGTTATACTTGTTGTTGATGATGATAGATAAACACCTTAAGATTTGGTTTAAGATATATAATTGATATGTGTATATATATAACTGACTGCCAGGGACTTTACACTTTAGAATTAGGAACTGAACTGAACTGACAGACTGACATAGCTAAAATATATGTACGGAGTGTGAATCAACAGAATGATGTCTGATGTGTAAGACTGAATTGAACAGAATTATCCTTGACTGTCTCTCTCTCATATATATATACTGGCCGAGCCTCTCCTCTCTTTGCGAGAGGGCCTGTATCTCTCCGCTAGAGTGGATGAGTGGTGGAGGTTCACTACCCTACGGTCTGGAATGTTCTAAAGACTGGAAGATCTTTCTTCATTAATGGATGTGCTTCTGGTCTGGGTTCCAGGTCATATGGGAATTTTTGGTAATGAGGAGGTGGATAGGTTTGCCAAATTAGGAGCCTCTCTCCCTTTCATTGGTCCAGAGCCTGCTGTTGGTGTGTCTTCTGGCACATGTTTGTCGGGCTTTCAGACGTGGATGACCTCACAGCACTCATCCTTATGGATGAGTGCAGTGGGTTGTCGGCAGTCTAAAATGCTCATTGGGGCCCGGACGGAGCTTTGAGTAGTGGGGTCCGATGTGTTTCACGGACCTCCCTCAGGTATCTGGTTGGATTCCTCACTGGGCATTGTGGTTTAAGGAGACATCTCTATATAATGGGACTTGTGCCTGACCCTTTTTGTAGAGTTTGTGAAACTGAGGAGGAAACACCCATGCATTTGATGACGAATTGTTTGGGTTGTGAGGAGATTAGGTTTAGGACCTTCGGCCGGAATAGGATGTCGTAGAGGATCTTAAGCTGTGTCCTTTTAAGGTTTTGGTCCGATTTGTTCGGTCTGTTGTGAAACTTAGATGGTTAAAACCTGGGCCTGGATTTTCATTCTAGTCCCAGTGGTAGGTATTCTTTAGGGGCAGCTATATGGGCCCGAGGGGGCTTTGGATAGCGTAGGGTTTACTTCCTCCCCTTTTGGGAATAATAATAATGGCATACCAACTACAACTATTATTTAAAACATTTCTCTGGGAAAATTCATTTAAGGGCAGTTATGGGGACGGGTGAGGTTAGGTTTTCATCTAAAGTGCTATTTCACTTTATTAGACAATTCTATCATCTAAATAATGTTAATTAGAATTGAATATATTGTTGAAATTCCGAGTTTGAAAAAGATCGGATGATCGGAAGTGCGTTTACTTTACTACTTTACTAAATGATTTTTTTCCACTTTTTCGCCATTTTTCTCAAAAATGGCTCCAACGATTTTCTTGAAACTTCTTATATAACCTTAAACATACAAAGATCTACAACTTTTATTTCAAAACATTTCTCTGGGCAAATTCATTTAAGGGCATTTTTAGGGGAGGGGTGGGGTTAAGTTTTTCTCTAAAGTGCTATCATAGTTGATTATATAATTCTATCATCCAAACAAAATTAATTAGAAATAAATAGATGATAGAAATTCCGATTTCCAAGAAAATTTATAAACCGGAAGTACGCTTTTACTGAACAGTTTTTTTTCAGTTTTCGATGAATTTCATTAATTTCTAGTACACAAACTATAAAATTTGTCAATTATAATTTTGACAACAGGAATAAGAGAAAGTTGTGTGAGTGTTTCACACCAGATTTTTTTTTCTCTTAAAAGGGGGTATGCTAAGTTGCTTGTAATATATAAAACCTTTACTGTAGGCTACAATTTATTACACATAAAATTTCAAATTAAATTCTAATCAATAATATAATTTTTAATTTTTTTAATACTAATATTTTGTCACAAAAAAAAGAAAGAAAGGAATTACATTCAATGAGTAGACAATTATCAAATTACGCACTTAAACAAATTTAGCAAGAAGCGTAAAATTATATGATCAATATTAAATTGAATATAACTGGGAAAAAGTAAATCTTTAGCTAAAGTACTATAAAGAGACACGTTTAAGAACAGTTAATGTTGCACAAAGATAATTGACATAGCATGGGTTCTCTTCTTCACCATAAGTGACTAATATTTATGGTAGAACGGTTTCTTTGTGTGTCCAGGCAAAGGCCAGAGGTAAGTGTACCTAACTAGCAAACAAATTGGACCTTTTCACAAAATGCCATACCATGCACACCAAATCTCTTCTGCCACATACCTACTCTAATACAAACTTCTTTCTTCTACCCTATTAACAACTCTTCTAACTTATATTTTGTATTAATTTATTTAAAAAGTATTTTGTTTTGTATTCAGAAGACGAAAACAATATGGTTTAAAAATAACGTATGTAAATATGGAAGTTGAATAAGAATAGTTTTTTCCGGTATTAACAATGTTTTGTCAGTTATGAAGGATAATAAATATTAATCAAGCATTTAAAAGAATTTACTTCCCTCATTATAATAAAAAACTAGGAGTAAGAGAAAGTAAAAACTAACATTATGCAACAAATGTTTCGGGTTTATAATTATTTAACAAAAAAAAATCTGGTGTGAAACACTCACACAACTTTCTCTTACTCCAGTTCACAAAATTATAATTGACAAATTTTACAGTTTGTGTACCAAATTAATTCAAATACGGCGAAAACTGAAAAAACCGTTCAGTAAAAGTGCACTTCCAGTTAACTAATTTCCTTGAAACTCTAAATTTTGGCCATCTATTTATTTCTAATTAATTTTGTTTGGATAATAGAATTGTATAATCAACTATGATAGCACTTTAGAGAAAAACATAATCCCACCACTCCCCTAAGGGGTGCTCTTAAATGAATTTTTCCAGAGAAATGTTTTAAATAAAAGTTGTAGATCTTTGTGATGTTTAGTTTATATTATAAATTTCAAGAAAATCGTCAGAGCCATGTTTGAGAAAATCGCGAAAAAGTGGAAAAATCATTTAGTAAAGTGGTAAAGTAAACGCACTTCCGGTCATTCTATTTTTTATCAAACTTGGAATTTTAACAACATATTTAATTCTAATTAACATTATTTAGATGATAGAATTGTTTTAATAAACTGAAATAGCACTTTAGATGAAAACCTATCCCCATCCCTCCCCCATTAAATGAATTTTCCCAGTGAAATGTTTTAAATAAAAGTTGTAGCTCTTTATATGTGTAGTTGGATATAGCAAGTTTGAAGAAAATCGTTGGAGCGATTTTTGAGAAAATCTCAAAAAAGTAAAAAAAACCCAACAAGTAATGTGGTACTTCCGGTTGAGGAATTTTTTGACAGATGACCCACTGTCAGATGCCATGGTGATACCTAAACGGAATATCAAGTTTCAACTTTCTACGGTTTTTCGTTTTTGAGCTATGCTGTTCTCACATACACGAACACACACCACATACTATTTGCTAAAAATCACTTTTTTTAGACTCAGGGGACCTCAAAACGGATATTTCCAATGAAAACTCGATATCAAAAATTTGACACGATTACAATACTTCCTCTTACTAGGAGTAAGAAAAAGTAAAAAAATCTTGTATGAAACTCTCTCACAAATTTCTCTTTAAACTTAAATTTTACATATTTGTCCCGACATGAATACAGAGATGGTGGGGGAGGGGGGATAAGTGCCCTACGTACTAAGCTTAGCAGGTAGAGAAGTGATTATATTGTGGCCCAATAGAGCGCACTAAACATATTCTCAACTAAATGCATATAATATTTGAAATTTAACGCTCCCGAATTCCGCCCAACTATTCAAAATAATTTTTTTTTATTTTTAAATTTTTTTCAAATGAATACACGTTTTTATCTATGAAGTTAGCATAACCAATTTTAAAGGAAAACGTTTACAGATGTTTTCAAGAGAATCCCCCCCCCCCCCCAATTTTAACCTACTCTGTAAAGACGCACTTCCGGTTAAACGATTTCTTCTAATAACGCTTCTAAATTATTATTAATGAAGTTGCACCAGCTGTTGACTCTAAACTTTATACTGAACAGGTGAACAGACTTTGTGAAGTCTTTAAAGTAATGCAGCTCTAGTTTTAATAACAAAAATTAAGCTATTCTGCAATATTTTCACGCTTTCACTTTTGACTCAAATAAAATTTGTAGAATTTGAAGAATTACCCCACTTTGCCTCCTCAATCTGCCTATTACACTAAAATATTACACCATCTAATCTTCAGGTTTTTTCGATGTAGCTCATTTTCTCAAAGGATGGCACTTTGAAAATTATGAAACAGTGTTATTAAGATGCGAGTTTTTTTTTTTTTTTTTTTGCCAAAAGCGTTGTACTGTCATCAAAATAAAATGCTTGAGGTAGAAGATGAAGGTTTATATTTTGTAGAATAAAATTTACGATGCGTTTTTATAGTTATTTTTTAAATAAAACTGCTTTTATGCAGTTTACAAAAACAATTATATACAATTAAACTCCATTTTTAATATATTTTTACTTTCTCTTACTCCTAGTAAGAGGAAGTATTGTAATCGTGTCAAATTTTTGATATCGAGTTTTCACCGGAAATATCCGTTTTGAGGTCCCCTGAGTTTTTTACCAAATGGTCTGTGTGTGTGTGTGTGTGTGTGTATGTGAACAGCATAGCTCAAAAATGAAAAACCGTAGAAAGTTGAAACTTGATATCACCGTGCTTGATATTCCGTTTAGGTATCACCATGCGATCTGACTGTGCGTTATCTGTCAAAATTCCTCAACCGGAAGTACCACTTTACTAGTTGAGTTCTTTATTTTTTTTGCGTTTTTCTCAAAAATGGCTCCAAGGATTTTCTTTAAACTTGATACATCAACTACATATTCAAGGAGCTACAACTTTTATTTGAAACATTTCTCTGGAAAAATTGATTTAAGGGCCCTTCTGGGGGAGGAGTGGGGTTAAGTTACTCTCTAAAGTGCTATTTCAGGTTATTACACAATTCGGACATTTAAATAATGTTAATTAGAATTAAATATGTTGTTGAAATTCCGAGTTTGAGAAAAATCGGAAAACCGGAAGTGCTTTTGTTTTAACACTTTATTAAATATATTTTTTCACTTTTTCGCGATTTTCTAAAAAATGGCCCCAACGATTTTCTTGAAACTACGCATATAAACTAAACATTCAAAGATCTACAACTTTTATATAAAACATTTTCCTGGGAAAATTCATTTAAGTGCACTTTTAGGAGAGGGGTAGGGTTACAGCTTCCTGTAAAGTGGTATCATACTTGATTATACAACTCTATCATCCAAATGAAATTAATTAGAAATAAATAGTTGGCCAAAATTCCGGGTGTGAAGAAAATCAGTAAACCGGAAGCACGCTTTTACTGAATAGTTTTTTTTCAATTTTCGACAAATTTCATTAAATTTGGTACACAAACTATAAAATAATTTTCAATAATTATCAATTATAATTTTGAGAACTGGAGTAAGAGAAAGTTGTGTGAGTGTTTCACACCAGATTTTTTTTTAAGATTCTGACAGGAATTATCCAGAGAAATGATTTAAACTGCGCAGAGCGTAATGAATGATGAGACCGCCTTGATCAGTGTAACGGCAACAGAGAGAACACAAGCCCGATCGAGAGAAAACAGGCCCTCTCTGGTACTCTTTGACTTAAGCAGGCAAGAGTGGGAGAACCTGTGTATATAAGCCAGTGAGTATCTATCTAGATATCTATCTATCAGATTCAACCATACATCGCAACGAGTCATATCTCTACTCTTACCTTTTATTCTATAAAATCATTACAATTCCAGTGCAGTCAGTGTAAACTTATAGCTATATTATAACAGTGTCTTTATATCTCATCTAATTAATCACATCTAATTTCTCTCCTCATTAACTCCGTTATAATCAGCATGGTTCAATTTCTTAACAGAGCTATGATCATGATGGTCACGGATGGTTTGCATTACCTGATCTATTTACTCCATTGAAAAGATCGAAGCAAGGTAGTTGTGCTTTCCCATTTCACAACAAAACAACAACAGCAATAAAAACAACAATAACGATATTCGGCGCTAATATCGACCCAAGTTGTCGATGCGCCAAAAAAAAAAAAAATAACGATATTGAAAATTATTATTATTAATAATGCGCATGCTCCATCAAGTATAAGCAATAAAAATCTCGGTACTGCACCTAAGAGAGAGGTAGTCCTCTTTTATAAATTTCTCTGATGGCCATAATAGAAAACATGAAACTAAGACGTATTGGGGCAGATATATGTTTACTGACAGATCAGTCGTGCATAACAGGTCGGACATTCTAGTTTTAAATTCCCGTAAATAGCCAGCTATGATAGTTGACTTCTGGATTCCCTTAGATCATAATATCCGCAAATAAATATGGTCAAGAAGATGCGGAAGATGTAGCAGCTAACTCGAAGATATAGCTAGGTAAAGTCAAGGTAATCCCAATCGTCATCTCAGCAAGTGGCTTGTTGCCTAAGAAAGGATAAAATGTGGACGCACTGGAATTGGATTCTCCTGATTCTTGGAAAAGGACCAGAAGGCTGTACTGCTTGACACAGCGAGACCGGTGAGAAAGTTCTTCAGCATTTAAAACATGTGTCAGTGGGTTGGATTATTTCCCTTTACGAAATTATTTAAAAAAAAAAAAAAAGAAGAAAAAGAAATGATAAAAATAATAAAATCGTGATCATTTCAGTGCGACTTTGCAAACGGAGGTCCCAAATGTGAGTCTAGCGAGTCTAGCAGTACTGCCCTTAGAGTCACGGTAGTTTTATCTATTATGAGAAAGGTCTCCGAGTATCAAAAACTACAGATGTTGACGCTACGAATAATAAATAAATAACTGTTCAATAAAGGTAGGTTTCCGCAGAGTTGGAAAGCATCAGAGATATTTTCGGTGATACCCTGTTTCTTTTTGTGGTCATCGACCGGTTTCAGATGTTCGCCCACCATCAGGATGTTTTTTATCAAAACAGTGTAATAACATAGACTAGCAGAAAGCAAATTACGATTGTGTCAACTAAATTTGCTAGGCGCAAAAAGCAGTGTTATCACACTGTTTTTTGACAAAAACTTCCTGATGATAGGCGAACGCCCGAAACCGGTCGATGAGCACAAAAAGAAGCAGGCTATCACGGAAAATATATAAAACATTATTGATTTTAGTGTTTTATATCTAATAAACAAATAAAATACTATATTTTACGATAATTTACAATACCATTAGAAGTATAATGGAGTTGTTGAGGAGAGAAATTGGGTTTGATTGAATAAACGAGATATGAAGACACTGTTATAATGTAGCTGCAAGTTTACACAAACTGCACTGGACTTTATAATGGAACTGATGGAATAAAAGGTGGGAGTAGAGATATGACACGATGCGATGTGTGGTTGAATCTGATAGATATCCTCTAGATAGATTCTCATTGGCTTATATACACAGGTTCTCCTACTCTAGCCTGCCTAAGTCAGAGAGTAGTCTCTATTAACCAGAGAGAGAGCCTCTCTTCTCTTTGCTGGATTGCATTACAGAAGATAATTATTATATAGCTATCGATTTAGATCCGTTCTGCCACAAAATGCACCAAATTCTTTTGAGCATGAGAGTGGCAGAATGAACAGATTTCAGCCTCTTTTTTAAATGCAACGAATACAATCTGAATATGCACTACAATATATGTGCACTTTATTATAAATAAATGAAATAATTTAGTCTTATATTGGACATTATAGGTATGGGGGATATATATGTAAATCGCAATATTTAAGAATCTCGAAAATATTAATTTATTTTAAAGTCATTAAAAAAAAATAATAATAATAAAATATTAAAGAAAATATGAAAAAAAATGTTATAAAACGTACAAGATAATATATATATAATTGAAATGTTGGGGAAGAATGTGTGATGTATTATATATAAAAGGGAGGCCAAACTATGATGAGGACACAAAATGGATACACATATAAGGAAGCGATAAGAACATCCTTTCCCTCTATGTTATGTTGAGATTAGATACCAAATGTTCACAATATTATGGGACTTCTAAAACGTATCTATTGTCTAAAAATAATAATTATTATTATTATTTATTATTATTCTATAGATATTATAAATAATTTAATAAAGTTATTGAAAAAAAAAATCATCCTTTATTCAATTAAAAATCTTCATACCTAAATGAATGAATCAACACAATAAACATTTTTTGTTGAATGAAATATTTTTTTTTAAAAAATCATTGAACTTCCTAAAGATATCATTTTGACCTTTTTAAACTAAACCATGACCTGTTGTGTTATCTGTCAATCAACTCAAAACTGGTACATAAATGTAATTAATTTTTAAAATTATAAATACATAATCATAAAAATAGTAATTAAAGAAAGAACTTTTTTTCTTTGTACATAAAATATTATTTAACTGAAATGAATGGGAAATATTATAAATATTTAAACAAAAAAATAAATAATAAAAGTATAAGAAGTGAAAAATAGTGAAAAAAAAAAAATCTGCTTGTAACAAAATTATAAGAATATGATGACAGTTGTAATTATGGTGATATTGCTGTTGAACGCGATATAGCACTTTGATTTAGAATATACAATCCATTAAAGTAACTTTTTTTTTTATAAATAATATAACGCCTGTTTCTTTCGTGTTGAAATTTTTGCTTTTATCTTATTTTTATTTTCCCTGCTCTTAGTAAGAGGAAGCATAACGATCGTGTAAAGTATTAACCGGAAATACCTTAACCGGAAATAAATATTTTGAAGTACCTTAAGTGCATAAATTGCCTTAAGCGAATTGCCTGTAGGTAATTAAGTGCGTCTATGTGTTGATATAATTTCTCAAAAAAAAAAAACAACGCAGGAAATTCAAACTTACTATT
>JAAEAF010014377.1:0-69890 GCA_011037195.1 Triatoma infestans | reverse complement strand
GAAAATGGTCTGCATTCTTCAATTGTATGTGCGATCTTTATGTATGTATAAATATGGCATGCCATTTCATATTACAATGGGATATGACAGGAAGTTATCCATAAAAAATTTCCAACCGGAAGTATGAATTTACTAAGAAGATTTTTTACGAAATTTTTCGCGTTATTTTTTTTTTTTTGCGAAAATAACTTTAAAGATTTTGTTCAAACTTTGTACGTCTTTAATAATACAAGTTTAATTGAAACATTTTTCTAAGAAAATTTCTTGTTAAATATTTGAGATTTTGGAGAGTGGATGACGTTAAGAGGCCTCTAGATGATCAAAAATTCACGTCAATATATTGCACAATAATATTGTTGCCCAACCCACACGGGGCAATATTATTGCACAATAAATTAGTTCATGGCTGACACTTCTGTAGTCCAACATGTTGTGGTGTATTTGGTTTAATTCCTTTCTGAAGTTAGTGCGCAACGAATTAAAATTTTTTTTAACTAATTGTGACTTCTCAGCATCCGGATAGTATTCTCTATATTCTCTAAGCAATTGTTCGTACCGTTCATTTTTTTTTATTCTGTTGCTGTAATCTTTACTCTTGATATTCCACAAAGCGGGCGAGCTTTGATACACCTCGATGCATTCCAAAAATGGATTTTCTTTCTTTATCTTTTCCTTTTATAGCCATCTTTTATGGATAAGTCGATGTTGACTCCAACACTGTCAGGCACAAGACTGAACCAGATTGCGTAATACTGCCTACAGACGATGCCTAATATTCATTAGATTGCACAATAAAAATCAAACTAATTTTGATTGACTCAATATATTGCCTAATCTTTCAATCTGATCTATAGACGGTCAATATTATTGTGCAATATAAATTCTTGTGCAATATATTGACGTGAATATTGATTGTTTGGGGGGGGGGGTCCACTGTAGGTTTTCCTCTTAGGTGTCATTCCAAGGTATTGCATGGGTTTTTCATTTCTATAATATGTACAAATTCCGAGTTTAATGAAACTCAATTTAACTGGCAATGTGAATTTTTCGCCAACGTCCCCTACGCCTTTCTTTAAACTTGACATATAATTAGTCATTTGAAAAACTAACGGTTTTATTTGAAAATTTATTTTAAGAAAATTATTGTAAAGGGGTTTTGAGGAAACACAAATGTCACGCTCCTCTACTCTGAAATACCTATCATTATAGTGTAAGTTCTGCCAGCTATACAATAGTGCAGTATTATTACGAAATATTTAGTAAAAGATTTGAAAAGCGTAAAATTTTGTGATTTAAAATTATAGGAATTGCTATAAGGACAAGCGCGCACTGGAGTTCGTGTAATTTAGAAGTGGTAAATGACGTGGCGATAATATGGTGCGGAGGTTATTGTGACAATTCAAAAAAACTAACTAAATTTGATGGAAGACATTCTCTTGACTTTCTCTTAGTGTGTTGTGTTTGTGTTGGGGGGGGTTAAAAATTAATCTTTTGTCATAAAAATGTTACAAATAAAAGTGATAGATTTATTATCTGCGCAGGTAATATTTGTAATGGGATCCGAATATTAAAGATTCGTAGGATCCAAAGAAAAGAAAAATCAAATATTAATTACTCCCTACCTAGGCCAAACTAGGGGGGGAGAATTCTATATATATATAGTTTAGTAAAAAAAAAACAGGAAATAAAATAAAAAATAAAAGAAAATTTGAAGGTGAGAGGGGGCGCCTTTTATAGGCTTTCCAGTCCCTCCGTTAAATAAAAAAAGAAACGAAAATATTAGATGGACTGTATATGTTTAGAGATTGAGATTGAATAAAGGATACAGAGGAGCCAATGGGCTCATATAATATGAACAAAATGAATATTAAATTAAATTTCAAGTATTATCTTCAACAAGCCAAAAGGAATGGCGCTTACCTTAAACGCGGAAACCTTAAAGTTAGTATGGTTCGATTCAAGCCCTTTAGCCCATATTGGGGGGGGGGGTTAAGGAAGTGGGAAACAGGAAAAGGAAACAAAACCCTATATGCCGATAACTCCAAAGTCTTCGTCCACACAACTGCTTGGCTGATGAATATAGATGAAATATTTAAACAGGCTCCTGGAAGCTGCAAGGCCGGAGAAGCAAACCGGAAGTAGGCTATTTGCTTGTACAATCAATCTTAGCAGGCCGGGAGAATCCGGAGACACTCACTCGACAAGAGACCAACTTATTAACACTAACCCCAAGGAAAACCAGAAGTGGCAACACATGGGTTTTCACGAAAGGAAAGCGGAAGTGGTCTAACTTGTTGGGTAGACAAATTACGTGTTGCACACATTTTTTTTTTCAGCAGGGGGGGGCCAACGCACTGCGACCTTGATCAGGTCTATTGTGCTATGCCCCCTGGGAGCCACAGGCCTGCCTATAGCACCCGAACGGATGCCCAATTGAACATCCGTTCTGCAACACCTCCATCAGGTTAAGATCCCTGAGGAATCCTAATATATATATATATATATATATAGGTGAGCTAGCTTTAATGAAGTATTATCAGTCAACATCAATCTACGTATACTTTCTATTCTCAGCCAGTCTGTCTCTCCCTTAATTATTTTCTCGCTACCTTATTCTCAAAAATCATACACCCAGTGTAAAGTCCTTGCAGTTATTATATATTTTTAATTCATTATACAGTGTTTAGTGCATCTGGTTTATTTCTTTACTCTCCTAAATTCTTTCTAATTCTCTTTCTCCTTTCACATCTATCATATATTCAAAGTTTAAAGGAAAACATTATAGTTGTTTTCGAGAAAATTCTAAACAAACTCAAAAGCCTATTTTGTAAAATCGCACATGGGGTTTAATCGATTTCTCTTCAAATTTATAATTCTAGCAATTTTTCTAGTTTTCTTTATATTATATAGGTGGCAGGAACATATATTATACTCAAGTGGTACTTTAAAGGAAAGCATAACGCTGCTGTTTTTCCAGAACCCCCCCCACATCAATTTTTCTTGGAAAATGTTTCAAATAAAAGTGATCCGAATACATGTGTGAAGTTACTATACAAAGCAGTTTTCGAGAAAGAGAGAGAGTGTTTCGAGACTATTCACAATTCCATTTTATTATTAAACTTATACAGACATAATATTATAACCTTATTTACTGTCTCTTGGTTGTACTACCTTTAATTTTGCTTTTTTGAAGTAATACTGTAAGGACCTATTAATATTGTAACATGTTTATTACTTGTTCTTAACTGTGTTAACGCCCTAACAACGTCTAATGGAAGATTTCGTTTTAAATAAGGTTGACCGTCCTCATTTACTAATGAGGAGTATATAGTATAAAATTGTGAACGTTTACAATTTGCCATATCTGCTTCTCATAATTTCTGGTTCATCATACCGAACATTACTTTTGTAATTTCTTTTTATAAGTGTAATAACTTGGATCTCCCATAAATTCCATGTGCAACTAAAAATTGCCTACATTGAGAGACCCAGTTATATTTTGTTTTATTCACATAAAAAAATTGAAACTTTGGTGGTGGTTAAAACTTAAAAATGGTGGTAAAACTTAAAAGCTATTTTAAAACCATAAGAGTCTTAAAAATCAGGTAAAACATCATTAAAACAAAACAATATTACAGCTTATTTACAAAAATCGATAAAAAAGTATTTCCTATTTATTTCCAAAATGACCTCCTCGGCTTAAACGGCACAAGCGCAGTCGCTGCCCAACAGATAGAGTTGCTAATCGTACAATGTCTGCCGGAATTGCTATGCAGGTTTGGAGTAAGTCTTATCTATGTGCTTCTGGAGTTGTTGGTTCCCTGACATAAATTTTTTCTTTGAGATAACCCCAAAGAAAAAAAAAATCAAGAAGGCTTAAATCTGGCGATCTGAAAGCCCAGCCTACCGATCCAACGGTTACTGAACATCTCATTCACTTCTCTCCTCACCATTAAGGCATAGTGCGCGGGACAACCACATTCAATCTTGTACTGACATTCAATGACACATCCTCCAGCAATTGTTATAACTATTGGCGAATAAAATTAGCGTATTCTTGCTCATTTAACGTATCTGGCCGAAAGTTTCATTTCCAACCAGTCCGCACAAAACATTAATAGACAGATGTTCAGAAGCCGCTGGATCGGGAGACAGGGACCGGTAAGCTGGCCTTCCAGATCGCCATATTTAACCACTCTTGAATTTTTTCTTTTGGGGATATCTCAAAGAAAAAATTTATGTCATGGAACCAACTCCAGAAGCACTTAGAGAAGATTTAATCCAAACCTGGTTAGCAATTCCAGTAGTCATGATACGATTAGCAACTTCATCTGTTGCGACTGCGCTTGTGCCTGCCTTTTAAGCTGAGGAGGTCATTTTGAATAAATAGGAAATATTTTTGTAAATAAACTGGAATATTGTTTTGTTTTAATGATGTTTTACCTGATTTTTAAGTCCCTTATGGTTTTAAAATAGATTTTAAGTGATGTCAGCATTTGAACTCTTTTATTTATTCGAAATTAATAAGAAAAACCCCGCTTTTAATTTTAGTTTATGAAACAAGGAAATAGGAAAAAAAAAGACGAAAATTTAATCTTTATGAGTGAATATCTCGGCAACGGTTTGAAATATTGAAGTGAAATTAACAGCATTTTTCTTCATTTTTTTTTTAGTAGTTTTCAATACAGTAGTAAAAACTGGGGGTCAAAAGGAAATCGCTACTTTCAACCACCGATTTAAAGCGAAAATACTTTAACAAACACTATGTTCACTTTTTTGGTATCTTGCTTCGTTTAAGAGTTATATCAAAAGTGGCCCGTTTAAATGTGGCCCTGTATGTAAATTTAAGTTAAATTTTTTTTTTTTTTTGTATCTTCAATGTTTATATTTAAGTACTAGTTTCTCTTTCTATTGTTTATGTTTTTTGTAAGCCAAGACTTCTTTGTGTACGAGAAATCCTAAAGACAAATAAATAAACAATAATAATAATATAAGCTTATAACCTTCAGCCTACAATCAATAAGTTTGATGCATGACAGCAACATTAAGTTGAACTAAACTCTCTACACGAATTGGATAGCCTTACTGTGACGATGGATGAGAATCCGAAACCGGTCCGGAACAAATAAAATAAGCATGCTAAGACGGATGAAATCTGTAAGAAAGGTGAAGACAACTATTACCCCTTTGTCGCGTTGCCTTCTCGTTCCTGTATTTCGTGATCAGCTCGCTTTCCCCATCTGGCCATTAGTTTCTCCACTTCGATTTTTCACAATATTCTTTCACTAATCTCTTTTTCTCCTCGCTTAGCGTTCTATGAAATGACTTTTTCTGCGATGTTCCCTTTCATATGCCCATACCAAAACAAAGACATTTCGCGGTCTTTGTCATTTCATCTCGGGTTATCCGTCCATTTTTTATTTGTTCCGCCAAAGAATGATGCTTGCTTGTCTTTCCAAAACTCAATTTTCTGTCGCTTTAAACTTTCATTGCTGTTTGTATTGTTAGCTATCAAGCTTCGTATCATACAAAAGCACAGTTTCTACGATCGAGGACTTCAAAAGCTCTTCATTCAATCGATAAGCCCAATTCCAATATATTAGTTTAGCAATTGGATCTCTTTCCTTCCATGCTGTACTTTTACTTTGATATTATCTTCTCATGTTCCTTCTTTATTAAATAAAGAACCGTGGTATTTGTATATTATATGGATATTTAAAACTTTTTTATTAAATATCTCTGCTCCTATTAATTATTGTTAATAAGAGTTAAACAAGAATATAAAAGAGAATAAATATACACTTTATTGATATTCGTTCACCTAATATGAGTTTCAATAGGAATCTTATGCTTTAATTAAATCAGTTATATAAAGAAAATTAATTTATAAAAATATGTGATAATTTCCTTGATCTCTACTTTAATTAAAAAAAAGTAAAGAAATAAAATTTAAAAAAAAAACTTAAGAGTAAATAAACTGAGGTATATTTTAACCAAAAGCTTCAAAGTATTTAATAATTTTCAATAGGGAACATTGTGCTTTACTTGAAAGTTTAAAAATAAGCTGGGATGGAATACAGACTATATCAGCCATAGTTGAATTTAAAATTATAAGACGAAATTTAATTATGTATCTAACAAAACAAAAAAAACTGCTTTTCAAACAAAATGTAGGTCGATGTTGTTTTATTTTACCAGCCAGTTGAATGTTTTAAATATTAAACTTATTTACTATAAGAAGTTTTTATGTTATAACATTAGGAAGGAATATTTATATTAGAGATATTTTTCGAGATAGCCTGCTTTATTTTGTTCGATAACACAGGCTCGCACTGTTTTATCAAGACATCATGATGATGGGAGAACGCCTAAAACCGGTCGATGACCACAAAATGAAGCTGACTAACACGGAAAATATCCTTTGACTTTCCAGTTCTGCAGACCCAACCACAATAAATAATAATATTTGTGGTGATTAATTCTGTGAGCCAATTATGTGATTGATGGAATTACGTCCAATACTTATTTTTACTTACTCTTACTGTGTACGAGAGGAAGTATTATAATCGTGTGTAATGAGTTCAGATGTCTTGGTGAGGGTTATGATGCGATGAATAGTTGGAAGTTAGTTAGAGATTTTTAGATAGTTGTTACTCGGAATATGAACTACTAATTTACGAAAATAGATATATATGTATATTTTAACAATAATTTAAACGTTTGAAAAGATAAACTACAATTAATTTAAAATGATTTAAATTGTAACTAGAATGCACAACTATAATGATTGATAAATAAATATATGTTTAAATACTTAGATAGGGACGTGCTCTGATGTATGAATTATGTCACTGATAGAATCTTGATGCTACGCTGATAAAATACTGAAGAATAATCCTCCCCTCTTCCTATAGAGAGACGTTATATTGCCATCACTCAGACATTGACAAGTCTGTGATTACGGGTCACACTAAAACATCTCTTGCCGTGTGTTGACCCTAGGTCTTGAATAGGTCGGCGAACAGGTGTGGCAACAGGTGATGGCAGTTATCAAAGGACTGTAGCCAGGTGGTCGGTATTTTTTTAAGTGTTTGTTCATTGCCGTGTGTTGACCCTAGATCTTGAATAGGTCGGGCAACAGCTGTTGGCGATTATCAAAAGACTGTAGCCAGGTGGTCGGTCTTTTGAGTGATTTGTTGATCCTTGTATATTGGCCAGGCGGCTTCTGTATACTGACCGTATAATGATGGCCGCGTAGGTCCCGGCTCTAGAATAGGCCTACGGTATGCCCTGCCTGTCGTAGGAGGTGACTAAAAGGGTGACCCTGCATAGGAACTGACGTATTTTTAATAAAATATGCTCTAATCCAATGTGCGGATACTAAAAATCTAGAAGTATCTTCAGAATTGCATACTTCTAGAAACAGAAAAGGCGTTGGTCTGTGGCGCCTCCATCGCCCACCCTCCGGGGTGCAATCAGCCTCTGGATCTCCAGGTTGGGGATTCCCTCCCCAACCCATCATGATCCTTTCCCCTTGCAGGGTTGCCTCTAAGTATCCTGGGTTACTGACACCCCGTTCTTCAGGCAATGGACACGGATCAGTAGATGGACCGGCACATCCATCGGGCGTGCGATCAGTCACGCTAGCTCGTTACAGTTGAAACACCGAACTACGGGCGCAAGCTACTATCCGAGCCAATTGCTTGCAATTGAGGTAGGACGTAGTGGTCGTGGTTTAAACAGCAGCTCCAAGGAGCGGGAGGAGACTCGCTAACTGCAGTCATGAGTTGAGCGGGAGGAGACTCGCTATATAAAATGGAACCCCGGAACCAGCCCGTAAGTTGGTAGCGCATTTGCTGGGTGTACGCGGTTTACCAGAGCCTGTTAGAGTTTGCCTTCTCTAGCTTCTGGGAGTGAAGTTTGATCTTCGTGTGATCACTTTGCGCGCTGGTTGAGCGTATCTCAACCTGCCCTTAAATGGGTCAAGCGGGGGTGTGCCCGGGCGGGCATCTCTGCCAGTGGGAGGCCTTGTACTATAGCCACCCACTGGTGGTAACAGCCTTCTCTTGTAAAACGATCCCGTTGCTTGCAACGGGGGACCGGTAAACCCATTATTGGGTAGGTACGGTCTTAAAAGATCCCCTACAAGTCTGGTCGACGGATATAGGGTTGAAGAGGAATTGAATGACCGTATAATGACCCTTTTGAAAGCAGTGTGACTTTGGCGGTTCCTGTCCTTGGCGGTCCCTTTGACCGTGCACTGGACCGCGGCTCTTGACCTGAATAATAGCGTCTGGCTGGCACCACTAGTTATAATTTTTTATAATTAAAAATTATATATTTTCCTTCTTGTTATCACATTACACGTGTCAAATTTTCGATATCGTGTTTTTACCGGAAATATCCGCTTTGAGATCCCCTGAGTCCAAAAACGTGATTTATTTTTAAGAAATTGTTCTTTGTATATGTAGATCTCAGCATAACTCAAACATGGAAAATTGAAGAAAGTTCAAACATGACATTTCGTTTAAGAGTTACCATGATACCCGACAAAAATGGTTTGATCTTTCTCAGTAACTGAATTATATCTTTTTAGACGGATTTTTTAAAAATTTGTAGCTTTGCTGCCTTTGATATGTAAAAAAAAAAAATTGGTGTTTTAACTATAAGACTAATTCTGGGTTCGAATTCCGGAGAGCAAACACGGTGTTGACCTAGTTTTGTGAAATAAAAGTGTGAAAGCTATAGTTAGTAGTACACTTTGGTAGTAGTGAAAGCGAGAACTAATCGGTGTTGGAAATTGAGGCATTCTTATCACACAACACCTAAAATAAAAGTTGTTGCTTGGCAAGACTTTGCCAAAGATTTATTTGAAACAATTTTCTAGGAATAAATCATTTTAGAGATTTCCGTGGAAGGGTGGTTACAGTAGGTTTTCCATTAAACTACTATTTCTTTAAATTATACGATTCTTATAATTGTAAAATTATTAATAATAATTAAATTTGTTGTTAAAATTAATACTTTTTGAAGGAAACTGATAGAACGGAAAGAGTTCAACTTTACTCGATAGGTATTTCCGTTTTTTTGAATTTTGAAAAAAAATTGTCAATTAAAAGTATGTGATCTGCAGTAAGAGAATGTTAGAAGTGTGAGTGACTTTCTCTTACTGCTTTAAGAGAAAATATTGAGATTGTTAAATTTTCAAAATTGTGTTTTCGCCGACAAAAAAAATTAAAAAAATAATTTGAAAAAGCCTGAGCAAGAAAAAAAATGATTTTAGCGATTTGTGTGTGTGTGTGTGTGTGTTTGTGTGTGTGTGTGTGTGTGTGTGTATATAAGAAAGATAGGAGAAGAAGAATAAATTATTTTCTTCTGGGAATAAAATAAAAAAAAAAGAATGTTTAAAAAAATTTAACGTAACAGTCCAACTACATAATTAATGAATGAAGAAAAAAGAAAAGTAAGAGTTAAAATAATTCTTTTAAAAACAAAACAAAAATGGAATAATATAATAAATACAATATTAAATTAATTAGAATAATTGTTATAAAGTAATAATTTGAAAAATTGTCATAATACTTGAAAGTGAATGGAATCTTTAAATATAATTCAACATAGGAAAGAAAGTTTAACAAAGTGAAGTAAAAATTAAATAAATAAATAAATAAAAAGAAGACAGAGGAGAGAGAGAGAGAGAGAGAGAGAAAGCAAAATATATAATAAAGATAAATAAACAAAATTTATAAAAAAATAAAATAATAAAAAATGATTTATATGAAGATATATATACAATGTGAAAGATTGTTGCATGTGGAGAAGGTAAGAAAAAAAAAGAGAGTTCTTGAAGGAGTTTAATGAATTGGATGTTTTAATAGATACTGGTAGAGAATTCCAAAGTGTAGCTGCATGAAGAAGGATTTATGTTACATAGAGATAAGATGAGGCAGAATTTGGGTATCATACTAAAAAGATCTGGTGCGTTGGTATGATTTAAAATGAAATAGGGAAAATAGAATAATAGTATATAGTATATATATATATTTATTTATTGCTTTTTAAGTGTACACTTTATAAGCAAGGAGTTGTATGTTTTTATAATACCAAAATACAAAATAAAACAAAATAAAAATTACACATTAAAAAAAAAAAAAAAATAAAGATAACTTTTGAAAGAATATTTCAATCAAAAGAAAAGAAAAAAGAAAAAAAGTATCACACAAACACAAAAAGTAACACATCTAGAAAATTAATTAAGGAAAAGGAATAAATAACAATAACATATTCAAGAACATATGAAAAATAAAAAGGGTGAAAATGTAAACCTCACTTATGGCGACAGAGAGAAAAAGACAAAGAAACTATTTTGTAAATAATGTAAATCAATAATAACTATATATATATATATATTAACACTTAAATCTGAGGCCATTCACTACAAACAAAAAGAGGTTGTTCATTTTTCTTAAATTTAAAGTGCTCAATAAATTTTCCATTTTTTCGGATTCAGACATAGATTCATTTATGAAACAGGAAATATATTTAACTCTAAATTGATTAAGTTCCGAGCAATAAAAAAAAAATGAGACAGTGTATCAAAATGTTGTGAATCACAGAGTAGGCAGTAACTCTCGGGAGAAAATTTATAACGCATATCACCAAATGTTATTCTAGAACACTTTTTACAAGCCAGTCTTATTTGTGACATCAATCTTAATTTGTTGATATGGCACGTCAAATTGAGATAGCTTTCTCCAGGTCCAAAAGAGCTAATATTTCTATAATACAAATTATAGCGACTATTTATAGCAAGGTCAACATCAACGGAAAATAAGTGATTTTTCAATTTGGCAAGTACATCACTTCTGCTTTTTCGTAGAAAAAAGGCATCCTGTTTAAGCCATACATTCTCCGCTCCAATGGAATAAAGAAACGATTTAAATTCAGAGACCCAATTGAAAGGTATTGAAGAAAAATCAGTTAGTTTATGCAATCTCAGATAACAAATTCTAGGAATGCGGCTGTCTGGCATTAACAGCAACTTTTCCCACCAATTAAACATTCTTTTAAAAACATTGTATTTTAGGTGTACTCTGCCTGTTTCAAGTCTAATGTATGAGTTTGGAGTACCAGAAGGAAGTTGTAGAAGGGACTTAAAAAACAAAATTTGGCTCCTCCCAAATTTCAGCCATATACAGCAAAACACTTTCTGAAAGAGATTTATAAAGATAGCATTTGGTGTTCCAAACATGTGATTTACTGGTACTTAATAATCTATATACCACAGAGTTGGCTGCAATACTCTTTTGCAAAAACCACTTACCAGTCTGTGTAAATTTGCCTGATGCATAGAGTGGGAAAATAGAATAAGTGGGTTGTTTAATTGAAATAACTTTGAAGGAGAATATTAGCAAGAGGTAATGTTTTCTGAGGGGGGGGGGTTTAACCAGGATAAACTAAGGTAAAATAGTGTGATATGGCGGTCAAATAGGATATTGTAAACATATCTTGTGTAGGCATTCACTGCACGGTACATTTTCATCGCAAAACGGCATATAATGGGGGTTGATGAAGGAGAGAAATGGTCTGGTTAGAATGAATTAACAGAATATGGTTAACACAGTAGAATATGATAAATGACACTGGCTGCCTGGACCTTACACTTGCAATGAATTGAGTATGGTAGAGTAGTAAAGGACGTAGTGATTGGCTGTATGAACTCGGTAGTATGAACTATTTTCCTATCTGTCTCCCGTCGCTGTATATATGTGGTTTCTCCCACTCCAGTCCGAAAGAGTGGTCCTGTCATTTTGTCTCTGCCTCTTTGTTACGAATACTCTCTTTAGATACTATTACAGGCACTACACTAATCAAAATATGGAAAAATTAATGTTGACACCAGATTTTGGAGAATAGATGGTATGGACGATATCCTGATTTCTTTTTTAACTGGGCAAGCAATTTAGATACCCACATTGTAGGAAATATCATGAACGTGATCATTCCATTACAAGGTCTGATCTAACGTAACATCAAGATACTTTAATGTAATAGAAGAAAATCTGATTTCAGAAACCATTGATTAAAATATTAGGAATTTTGCTAATATTACTCGTTACTCGTACTTATATAATGAGCGGAACCAAAGATTGTAAAACTGGATTTATTTGCACTTAAAAGTAAGCCATTTTGAACAACTCATAAGTGAATTGAGTTTTTACTGAGTGATTATTAACCTGGAAAGCAGCAAGAGCTACTTCATGGGGGCAAAAGATAAACAAATTTGAAAGTCATCAGCATGAAAATGATATGAAAAATATCTTAAAACATTCGAGATAGATTGATAGATAGATAGATAGATAGATAGATAGATAGATAGGATAGATTGATAGATAGATAGATAGATAGATAGATAGATAGATAAATAGATAGATAGGTAGATCGATCGATAGATAGTTAGATCGATCGATAGACAGATAGATAGATCGATCGATAGATAGATAGAATAATAGATAGATAGATAGATAGATAGATAGATAGATAGATAGATAGATAGATAGATAGATAGATAGATAGATAGATAGATAGATAGATAGATAGATAGATAGATAGATAGATAGATAGATAGATAGATAGATAGAAAGATAGATAGAATGATAGATAGAGAGATAGACAGATAGATAGATAGATAGATAGAAAGATAGATAGAATGATAGATAGAGAGATAGACAGATAGATAGATAGATAGATCGATAGATAGATAGATAGATAGATAGATAAATAGATAGATAGATAGAAAGATAGATAGATAGATAGATAGATAGATAGATAGATAGATAGATAGATAGATAGATAGATAGATAGTTAGATTAGATAGATAGATAGATAGATAGATAGATAGATAGATAGATAGATAGATAGATAGATAGATAGATAGATAGATAGATAGATCTATAGATAGATAGATAGATAGACAGATAGATAGATAGATAGATAGATACGAATAGATAGATAGATAGATTGATAGATAGATAAATAGATAGGTAGATAGATAGATAGATCGATCGCTAGATAGATAGATCGATCAATAGACAGATAGATCGATCGATAGATAGATAGAAAGATAGATAGATAGATAGATAGATAGATAGATAGATAGATAGATAGATAGATAGATAGATAGATAGATAGATAGATAGTTCGATAGATCGCTAGATAGATAGATAGATAGATAGATAGGTAGATAGTTACATAGATAGATAGATAGATAGAAGGAAAATAGAGGCGGAGATAAGGAGGAATCCTGAGGCACCCCAGATAATACGGGAAGAAATTTAGAAGAAGATTTATCGGGAGCGGCAACAGTTTGCCTATGATTTGAAAGATAAGACTGAATCCGGTGAATAGCACTACTAATTTAATACATAATTTCAGTTTTTGGATGAGTAAGTTGTAGACAGTGCCCGCAAGGAATATCTGTTGTATGCAGTTACTTGGGGAGTAGCGACCCTACGTGTTACCACAGCTTAGTACTCCATGCTCTTCATCAGAGCAGTACACAATACACTTAAACTACATAAACGCTACACTTTACAAACAAGAACAAACACAGTAAACAAACTACGATCTCCATCCATCCCTAGTTAACTGGCGAAAGCCAAGGGAGAAGGAAGGGATTAGCTCAGTGGTAGGGCGCCGGACTGGCAACAAGGGGGTTCGATCTAGCATGCTGCCCTTAGATTTTATCTTCCTAGGAGTCTCTACAGCTCACTGTCCGGTGATGGGCAGTGTTGTCTGTAGCTAGAGAACGCTGCTTGGAGGCCTGCTGTGCATTAAGAAGGCTGCGAGGGCCACAAAGATCTTTCAGGTCGCAGTGCAATTATCCCCAACAACAATCTACAATCTACAAGTCGTAGACAGAAGTAAAGAGAGATATACAAACATGTATTCTTTCATATTCATTCACAACCTGTTGCTGCACAATCGAAAGTAATTCTGCTAGTGCTGAAATGATTTCAGGATTTAAACCTAAACACTTAAAACATCATTATCATCACTTTCTTCAAAAACAATTTCTTAATGATCCTACTTGCCTGGACATAATCCTAGATATTGCTTATGTTAAATCATTTAAATTCATCTTTCTTATCGTTTGATTGTCACCTAATGAATATAAACCTAATGAACCAGACTTAGAGGCAGGACACGGACTTACTAACAGAACGATGTATTGTGAAGTGTGCCATAAGGAAGATGGTGTTGGAATATGTGATCATGTCGTGCAATTAGTATGACGATATCAGACAGAAATATAAAATATTTACAAAATTTGACAGACATATTGAAATGTAATATTAACGTTATTAGGCTGATTTACCAATTTATGTTAAAATACTAATTATAAGCAGAAAGTGAGATTGTTATATTTTATTGTATTTATTATTGTTATTGTTCGATGTTTATTGTTAGAAAGTTTCCGTTAATTATATTTTTCTTGGAAAATATGATGGTTAAAATTAAATGACAGAATGTCCTGATATATAATATGTATAAAACACTTTATTATAATAAAGTTTATTATACATATTATATATCAGAACTTACTGCCATTTAATTTTAACCATCATATTTTGTAAAATTCTGTTAAGTCCAATAAACAAAACAAAGTTATAATATATTTTTCTTGTTATTGTTGAAAATTTATTCAACTATTCATTAGAAGCTAATTAACTTTTTAATGAGATTAAAGACTAAGACAATCCCTGGCAGTTTGAGAGTTACTAATTAATCACGTATCCTCTTTCCCCAAAAAATGATTTCTGAGGAACAACGACGAGGTTGGTTGATTTAATAATTATATGTTAGGTATTCTCTCTCTCTAAAGTAATTAGAGGGAATTTCAGCTACATAATATTCAATGTATTCAAACTTAGTAGAACATTAAAATAATATAAAAGAAAAACATATATAAACATTCAGTAAAGAATAATATTCAAGTTTAAACAGAATCGAAATACCATCAATATAGATATTTCAGATGCAGCCTGGGGATATTTATTTATCTGTTATGGGGATTAGCCGGAAAGAGAGCTATGGTCCAGTTCATATATATATATATATATATATCTCAATTCCAACTATAAAACTAGATTCTTCTCTAGCCCTATATATGGGATTCCGATTTACAACTGCCTCTATTTTACAAAGTGATTTATAGATAAGGAAAAAGAACACGTTGCACTTATATTTTTATTCTTATTCTCTCTCTTTTTATTTTTTTATTTTATTTATTTTAATTTCCTCATTCTTCTATCCCGGTATCATTACACTGTAATATTACGTATATAGATAATCGTGTAATCGTTGTGCTTTTTATTGGTTAAATACAGCTTCAATATTAATATTTATTTTTATTTTATTTACTTTAACTTTACTACAATGTTACTGTCTTTTTCGGTAATATATTTTTAATTTCTCTTATTGTGCCCTATTTTCCAAATTGATTTTTCACCAGAACGATATTATTTGATGTCCTCTGAGTCCAAAAAAAAGAAAAGAAAAGTGTTTAACTTGCAGGAAGTTAAAGTGTGATATTCCGTTTAAAGTATTATTACTTCTTCTGATATGAAAGTTTCTTGAAAACACTCACCAGCAATGCATCTCATTGTGTAGCTACTCAACGAATTTTCTTTAAAGTATGCCTTGCTGGTCAGGAATAATTTAATTAGTCTAAATGAAAAACTGTAAAAATAATTATTTGAGCGTAGACGTTTAGGAAGCTTTGTTTTCTGTTTTAAAGAGCAATATATAGATACTAACATAATTAATAAAATTAGACTGACTGCAGAAAAACACAGACACACACACAGACCAATTTCTAAAAAACCGCTTTTAGGAAGAAATAAATTCTTTATAAAAAAAAAACAAGAAGGTTAGATTATCTATGTTATACATACAGCTTATGCGGGATTAGTATAACTCTTTGTAAATTTCCTGAGGAATTTTTATATACAAGGAGATCTTATTGTGCAATTAGCGCACTCTCGGGTTCGTGGTGTCTTTGCTGGTATCCTAGCAGCCTAACCATAACAATAGTGCACTAACTCATACATTAAAACTTACAGAGCCTTGGGTTTCACATATTTTCAGGCCCACAAATATATAATATAAGATATCGTATATTAATAAATAATAAATATATATTATAAATTAATATAAATCTGGTATTTTATCCATCGTAACATACATATTCATATTGTTCCTGACCGGTTACGGATTTTCATCCATCGTCAGAGCAAATTCACCAAGTGCGTTTAGAGAGTTCACTTTAACGTAATATTTCTATTAGACTCACACTTGTTGATTTGTTGGTTTGATAATCTTACACGTGAACTCTCTACAGGAACTTGGTGTATTTGCTCTGAAGATGGATGAAAATCCGAAACCGGTCAGGAACAAAATGAATATGTATGATACGTCGGATAAAACACCAGATGTTACCCAGCATTGCGGACACATCCACATATTCAATATTTATATATAATATCGTATATTTTGATTTTAAAAATATTTTGATTTACATGCTCTCTCGCTACACCCATTCTCTCACGCACGCTCATGAACACACACACACACAAACGCCGCCATCTACAGTTATAAAAAAAAATCTGGTGTGAAACACACACACATCTTTCTCTTACTCCTGTTCTCAAACAAATTTTATAGTTTGTGTACCAAATTTAACGAAATTCGTCAAAAACTGAAAAAAACTGTTCAGTAAAAGCGCACTTCCGGTTTACTAAATTTCTTAAAACTCGGAAATTTGGCCATCTATTTATTTCTAATTAATTTTGTTTGGATGATAGAATTGTATAAACAACAATGATAACACTTTAGAGAAAAACATAACCCCACCCCTCTCCTCAAAAATGCCCTTAAATGAATTCTCCCAGATATACAATGTTATAAATAAAAGTTGTAGATCCTTGCATGTTTAGTGTATATATGAAGTTTCAAGAAAATTGTCGGAGCCATTTTTGAGGAAATTGCGAAAAAGAGAATAAACCATTTAGTAAAGTGGTAAAGTAAAAGCAACTTCCGGTTATCCGATTTTTTCAAACTCGGAATTTCAACAACATATTTAATTCTAATTAACATTATTTAGTTTCCAGAATTGTCTAATAAACTGAAATAGCACTATACATGGAAACCTAACCCCACCCCTCCCCCAAAAGTGCCCTTAAATGCACTTTCCCGGAGAAATGTTTCGAATATAAGTTATAGCTCTTTCTATGTGTGGTTGATGTTGTATGTTTAAAGAAAATCGTCGGAGCCATTTTTGAGAAAATTGCAAAAACGTAAAAAATCCAACTAGTAAAGTGGTACTTCCTGAGGAATTTTGACAGATAACGTACTGTCAGATCCCAAGGTGATATCTAAACGGAATATCAAGCTTCAACTTTTTCTACGGTTTTTCATTTTTGAGCAATGCTGTTCACATACATTCATACACACACACACACACACACGCATACCATTTGCTAAAAACCACTTTTTTGGACTCAGGGGACCTCAAAACGGTTATTTCCGCTGAAACTCGATATCGAAAATTTGACACGATTACAATACTTCCTCTTACTAGGAGTAAGAGATAGGAATAAAAATACAACTACACCTGCTAGTTGAAGATTAGCCCCGTGTGTTCATTCACTTTAAACATTTAAACATCTAAAGAGAAAAAAGCTGCTTTGTCACAGCAGTATTCTGTGGAAGATAGTGAAAGTTTTAGAAGGTTTTTCGAATAAAAGTATTTAAGGAGTATCCTTAAGTAATTTGGGGAGTTGGAGGAAAGACCATTACATCTCTTAATAGACTGCGAGGCTGCCACTCAGAGAAGATTCAAGAACCTGGGCAGATGGAGGGGAATATACCCTCCCTGGGTGGAGGAGGGGGATATACCCTCTCTAGAGCCCGTCAGGGTACTAGGATTCCTCAGGGATCTTAACCTGATGAAGGTTTTATAGAACGGATGTTCAGTTGAGACATCTGTTTGGGTGCTGTGGACAAACAGCCTGTGGCAAGGGGGCACAGCTCAATAGATCGAAAGGTCGCAGTGCATTAGCCCCCCTTCAAAAAAAAAAAATCCTCAAGTAATTTTGATCATTTTTATTAAAAAAAAACAAGAACTTGTTTTCAATAAAAAAAAAAAAAAAAAAAAAAAATCGGTATCTAATATCCTCACAACTTTTTCCTTTTCAATTATTACAACTTTTATTGATAACGTTTCTACAAAATTATAATTTTTATTAAATCTTTGGTTGATTTCAATGAATTATCCAATTAGGAGAATTAGGACTTTATTGAGAGAAGTTTAACCTTCCCATCTCTCAAAGGATCCTACCAAAATTAATATTCTCCAAAAAAAGTTACAAGCTAAAGTGATACGTCTCTTTATGCGTAATTAGTATAACAAACAGTTTTTAAAGAAACACGTTGGTGGTGGTGGTGGGGGGAGCCTTTATAGAGAAAAAAATACGGTTCATTAAGTCAGACATCCGATCAGCCATTTACCTTCCAACAGGGAATTTTGGCAATGTATTTCATTTTAATTAATATTATATTGATGAGAATCGTCCAAAGAAGTGAAAAATGTTAACGACAGTATGGACAAAAATTGTATTAGTATATTCATGAAATGGAGAGTTGAACTCCAAAATCTTAATTGTAAAAGGTATATACATAATAGAATACAGTTGCGTTCATTATGTAACTTAAATGAGGAGGAAGATGGAGTTCACTTCTTGGCAGTATGTCCTATATTGGCCCCCTATAGGGTCAAGTACTTAAGTATAAATCAAGTAATAGAGTATCTTCAATGGAAAGAACTACAAACTACTTTATAATTATTATTGTGAAGCTTGGCAGTATGGGGCTTTGTTAGTAAAAGAATTTAATTATTACGCGCAGACCACCCCCCCCCCAAATAAATAAATAAATGTAAAAAAATATATAAAATATGATAGTTGAAATTAAATGACAAAAAGTCCTGGTATATATATATAAAACATTTTATTATACAGTATCGAGCTTGCGATCTGGGAGCCAGGTCATTTTCAAGATAAATAATTAGATTAAAATCACATAGCAGGTTACAGTTTGATGATAGGTTATATTACATATTTTAGCAATGTTGGAAAAACAAGTGGTGTCATTCTTTCAATAAATTTGTATATATGGCATTAAGATTAGCAATATCTATTTTAAAATTGATAGATATTCTGTTACTATTGATGTGGATCATTTCTAAAATTTTTTTTTTTTTTGTGAATTCTTTTCTCTACTCAACTATTGTAGTTTTACTGAAGTCAAAAATGTGCCCAGTTTTTGTGTGTTGTCTTTTTTTCTTTCAACACCGCTAAAAGTAAAAACTAGGAGAGATGACACGGTAGAAGAGAAGACGCAGGCTTTACTTCTCTTGTTTGCCACCACGTGGCATCATGGAAGTTAGTCGAGGAGTAGAGAGATCAGAAGCGAACATATTGCAAAATTCTTCAGTTATTTTGTGTGTTTTAAGAACATTTATACGCATCAGCGTTGTGTTTTCATAAAGTGAATTTTCATAACGCTTAGTACATTTTTTTATTTTTTTATATACTATATTAATTGCAATTGAAAGAAAGATTTCCAGCTATAGTTAAAGTTGGACTCGTAGACATATTATTTACCAAGTTTCATGTCATTCAGCCATATTACCTTCACAGAGGAGAGGTTTCCTACCTATGGTGCGTCATCTATCCTACCATAGTAGGCGAGACGGTCAAATGTAGTGTTTTGTATTTTGTTTTTCTGAAATAAATGAGAATACCTTTATTTTGAAAAATAACATTTTTTTGCATATAATAGTGGTTGACATATGTTTTATAAGCATTACCTCTTTAATATATCTCCTATATTTTGATACAGGATATAACTTTGAAATGTGCGTCATCTCTCCTAGTTTTACCCTAATGTAACCTATAATTAAACTGCAATCTGCTATGTTGTTTTAATATAGTTGTTTATCTTGAGAATGACCTGGCCTTTCAGGTCGATAGCTAGGTACTGTATAATAAAGTGTTTTATACATATATACCAAGGACATTTTGTAATTTAATTTTAACAATCATATTTTGTATAAGTTTTTAAGTCCAATAAACAAAACAAAGTTATAGTATAAAAAATATAGATACATTTAAAAAAATAAAAACTAAACCAAAACAAAAACTTGTAGGTCATAAACTTTGGAAAAAACAACAAATAAATGAGTAAACAGGGAAATGATAAAATAAAAGTAAAATGAACTCCTGGCAGACGGTATTAACCATGACAGAATTAACTTTTTTAAGTTCGAATTTGTTTTTATTAAGAAGAAAATGAGAAAAAGATTAATTAAAAGTTAATTTTTGAATGTTTTGTAGATTATTTTGTTATGTAAATAAAGATATTATCTATCTATCTATCTTGATGAGAATCGCATGTACATACTGAATACATTAGAGAAAACTATAACCCCCTTATCTTACCCCCAAAACTTGCCTTAAAAATGAATTTTTTCGAACAAATGTTCTAACAAAATTCATAAACTCACAAGTTTGCAGTTTATACAAAATGTTCAAAGAAAATCTTTTGAAGCCATATTCTAGAAAATTACGAGTAACTGAAAAATCCATTTTGTAAATTGGTATTTTCGGTTGAGGTATTTTGTCCGATAACTTCTTGTCGGATCTTGTGGTGATACCCAAATGGGACATCAAGTTGGATAATTGTCTACGATTTTTTTGTTTTTGTGTTACACTGTTCAAATACACACACACACACACACACACCAAAAACACCACATACACACACAATTTTAGGTTTCTAAAACAAATTAAAATATGTCTATTTCATTAGAATTTATTAATATATTAAATGATTGTAAAGTTTCCTCCTTCGTTAGAAGTAACGATCTTACAATTGTAGAATGATACTATCGTAGTAATGTGACATATTAAATGTCTTCTATATTTGTCAAGTTGTAGACAGTCATAGATTAACTGTTCCCAAGTTTGATCCGTATTGTTGTCACAGGTGCAACCACTACCGCTAATTATGTGAAATCTATGTAGATAAGATTTAGTCCTATCATGACCTAGATATTACTTAGAAAGAGAGTTTTCATTTAAATAATACTAAAAAAAAACAGATAATTTTTTAAAAGCACATTTTTCGGGCCTGTATTTTTTTCGATAAAAACTCCAATATCGACATCGAAAATTTGGCAGAATATTCAACCATCCCTAAGAGAAAGTAAAAAAAAATAAAACACCATCTTTTAATGCTTTATGTTAAAAAAATGTTATTTTTTTAATTCCAATATTATGATATAAATGATATGCAGAAGTTGTTTAAATTATCTTTTATCTATCCTGTCCATATATTTGTCCATGATTCTATTTCAATAGTGGTGTGAAGTTTTTGATTTTGAATGTGCAAGTTTGTTGGCGAGTCTTACGAATCTATTTTGTATAATTTTTAGTGTTTTTATATTGCTATTGATTAGGATTCTACAGGAAGGAAGACATAAAGCGGCATTGATCTTATCACTCTTTTTACTTTATCTTACTCTTAGGAAGAAGAAGTATTGTAATCGTGCCAAATTTTCGATATCGAGTTTTCACCGGAAATATCCGTTTTGAGGTCTCCTGAGTCCAAAAAAGTGGTATTCAGAAAATTTTGTGTGTGTGTGTGTGTATGTGAACAGCCTAGCTCAAAAATGAAAAATCGTAGAAAGTTAAAACTTGATATTCCGTTTGGGTATCACCATAGGATCCGACAGTAGGTCAGCGGTCAAAAATTCCTCTAATGGAAGTACCACTTTACTGAGTGTTTTTTTTTTTTCATTTTTTTGCAATTTTTTCTTGAAAACAGCTCCGATTTTCTATAACTTGGAATATCATCTACAATTACAAAGATCTTCAATTTTTATTTGAAACATTTCTCCGGGAAAATTCATTTAAGGGCAATTTTTAGGGAGGGGTAGGGTTAGGTTTTCCTCTAAAGTACTATTTCAGTTTACTATACAATTCTGCAATCTAAATAATATTAATTAGAATTAAATGTGTTGTTGAAATTCCGAGTTTCAAAAAAAAATCGGATGATCAGAAGTGCGTTTTTACTGAAAATTTGTTTTTCAGTTTTCTGGTATTTTTTCAATTTCTTGCATTTTTCTCAAAAATGGCTCTGACAATTTTCTTCAAAATTTTAATATCAACTACACATAGAAAGATCTACAACTTTTATTTAAAACATTTTTCTGGAAAAATTCATTTAGGAGCACTTTTGGTGGAGGGATGGAGTTAGGTTTTATTCTAAAGTGCACTCATAGTTGATTATACAGTTCTATCATCCAAACAAAATTAATTAGAAATAAATAGATTGCCAAAATTCCGAGTTTCAAGAAAATAAATAAACCGGAAGTGCGCTTTTACTGAATTTTTTTTTTTTTCAGTTTTCGACGAATTCCAGCGAATTTCATCAAATTTGGTACACAAACTATAAAATTTGTCAATTACAATTACAATTTTGAAGAGAAAGTTGTGTGAGTTGTTTCAGACCAGATCTTTTTTCTGATTTATAAACACGCTGTTTTCTGCAGCCTATTTTCCAAAAATACTAACCGAAGAGATTTCGGAGAGAGAGTGTGTGTGTGTGTGTGTGAGTGTGTGTGCGTATTTGAACAGTATGCTCTAAAACAAAAAATTGTAGAAAGTTCAAACTTGATATTCCATTTAGGTATTACCATGGGTTCCGACAGTGGGACATCTGGTATCAAAATTCCTCAACCGGATGTACCACTTTACAAGTTGGTTTTTTACTTTTTTGCGATTTTCTCAAAAATGACTCAGACGATTTTCTTGAAACTTGATACATTAAGTACACATACAAAGAGCTACAATTTTTATTGGTAACATTTCTCCGGGAAAATTCATTTAAGGGCAGTTTTGGGGAGGGGTGGGATTAGGTTTTCCTCTAATGTGCTATTTCAGTTTCCTATACAATTCTGACATCTAAATAATAGTAATTTAGAATTAGTTGTTGAAATTGCGAGTTTGAAAAAAATCCATAATAGTCACGCTTTGCTTGTTAATAAGAATATAATTCCTTGTATGTATAAATTTAGACTAAGTATATGATTATTGCAATATAGTGAATTAAATAAATAATTTATCCTGTGTTTCTGAAACCAAGGCTGGTATGTATGAGTAATCCTGTCTATCCCCTCCCCAACTTTCCCGCTCGTTTACAAATATTAACAATTATTGTATTTTCAGTAGCTAAAAATATTATCAAATATAAATGAATATTTCTGAATAACCAAACACTATACGGTAGAAGTGTCAGTAGCAGACAATTTTATTACCTACATTTTCGCTAGGTTTAGTTGAATATTTTAATACCATAAAATATTTAAATAAAATTTTTTCTATCTGGTCAATATGCAATATAGGTGGTACAATTTTTTATTTTTATTTTAATAAATGTATGAATGTAGCACAAACAAAAAAAATTGCGAAAAAAATACCGGTACTTAAATTTAGTTATAAGATTTCTAATAACCAGAAATGAAGTATTACACAAAGGAAGGAAATGTCAAAAATTCCAAACTTAATATTCCCTTTAAGTACCTCACCCACATCTGACACAAAAGGTAAGTTGAAAAACCACCTAATAAAAACTGTAAATAAACTGAATTTATTCTTAAAGTGTCATTCAATAGAATTCTGATTTCCCTGTTTTTAGGACGGAAACTATATAATATTAGGACACATTAAAAACAATGCTAGAATTCCAAATTTGGAAAAAAAAAATCTGTTAACCGGTTGTCCGACATTATAGGATAGGTTTTTGTGAGTTTTTTTTTTTTGGAAATTTCTAAAAAACAGCCCTAACGATTTTTCTTTAATCTTGGAATTTTTACAGTATAAATTGTAAATCAGTAATTTTTATCTGGTACATTTTCCTGGAAAAAATGATGTTAGGGAGATTCTGAAGAATTTGTGACGTTAGCTTTAAGTATTATTCTGCATTATTTTCTGGACAACAATATAATCTTATTCTGCTTTCTTAAGTGCAGAGAAGTGACGTGTACATTCCGCTTTATTTTAATAGGTAGATGAAGATTCTTTTAGGGGATTATCGCATTGCGACCTTAAAGATCTAATGTGCCCGCCGGAGCCTTGTCAGTGCACTACCGGCCTCCAGGCAGTGTTCTCTAGCTACAGACAACACTGCTCATCACCGTACGGTGAGTTGTAGATGCTCCTAGGAAGAGAAAATCTAAGGGCAGCATGCTGGATTCGAACCCGGGATCTCCGCGTTGCTAGTCCAGCGTGCTACCACTAAGCTAACCCCTTCCTTCTAGGGACTGAGACCTTTGTTTGTCCTTGTCTGTAAAGTGTAGAGTGTATGTAGTTTAAGTGTATTGTATACTGTTCTGAAGAAGTGTATGAAGTACTGAGCTGTGGTAACTCGTGGGGTCGCTACTCCCCAGCAACTGCATGCAACAGATATCCCTTGCGGCCACTGTCTACAACTTACTCATCCAAAAACTGAAATTACGTATTAAATTAGTAGTGCTATTCATCGGATTCAGTCTTATTTTTCAAATCCTAGGCAAGCTGTTGTTGCTCCCGATAAATATTCTTCTATATTTCTTCCCATATTATCTGGAGTGCTTCAGGATTCCTTCTTATATCCGCCTCTATACTTCCTCTTTGTACTTGAATCTTTTAGAATATTGATCATATCATTTGCATGCTGATGATTTCCAAATTTATTTATTTTTGCCCCCACTGATACTACTTTCCAGGTTAATAATGACATTAACTCAATTCACTTATGGGTTGTTCAAAATGTCCTCTTTTAAATGCAAATAAATCCAGTTTTACAATCCTTGGTTCCGCTCGTTATATAAGTACGAGTAACGAGTAATATGAGCAAAATCTAAGGGCAGCATGCTGGATTCGAACATGGGATCTCCGTGTTGCTAGTCCAGTGTGCTACTACTAAGTTAATCCCTTCCTTCTAGGGACAGAGACCTTTGTTTGTCCTTGTCTGTAAATTGTAGAGTGTATGTAGTTTAAGTGTATTGTGTACTGTTCTGAAGAAGTGTATGGAGTACTGAGCTGTAGTAACCCGTGGGGTCGCTACTCCCCAAGTAACTGCATGCAACAGATACCCCTTGCGGGCTTTTAATAGGTAACTAAAGAAAATTTTAAGTTTGACAAAAAATGTAATTTTACAATTCTAATAATTGAGAAAGTCGTTGAAGGTTTCACTCCAGATTTGAATGGCGTTCAGACATATGTGTATATGTATATGTTTCACTTTTTTTTTTTAATTAGAGGAGCTACAGAAAACCTTGGGGCCTCCTTCAATTCACTTCCGCCAAAAATCTCTTTTCCTATTTTGAATTCCTAGCAATGGTTTGAGCATCTTCGTTCATTGTAATGGAAACAAGACATTCGCTACACATACGCTAGACTCAGTAGTTTCAATACTAGTCGTAGCAAAATCATTATCGTGCTTCCAAGAGTACTTCAACTACTCATTACATTCTCTATCACGCCCATAGTGATATACTGCGAATGAGCTATACCAGGCCGCCAATCTCCCACCTAGAAATGTTTCTAACTCTCACCTTGAGATAAGAGAGACAGAATAAAAAGCCGAACATCTGGGGCTAGAATTTTTCTATCAAAGGCCAAAGAGATTTTTTCCTCTGCATGGAAAATTAGCATACCTCGAAACCGTAGTTGACAACCCAGCGAATTCAAATCTAAACAGGGAACCATTTTCGCTCTAGTTCACATCCTTGCTTTTCGTTAATCAGAAAAGCCTCATCACACAGTAGGCTTTTAAATATAAAAATTGTGTTCACTTTATAAAGAGTTTAGTACTCTTTCAGAAAATGTTGTTAAATTACTTCTCAAATTGGCAGAAGCGATCTTTGCAGAAAAAAAAAATCTGGTATGAAACACTCACAAAACTTTCTCTTACTCCAGTTTTCAAAATTGTAATTGACAAATTTTATAGTTAGTGTATCAAATTTAATGAAATTCGACGGAGTTCGTCGAAAACTGAAAAAAAAAAAAAACTGTTCAATAAAAGCGCCCTTCTGGTCAACTAATTTTCTTGAAACTAGAAATTTTGTGCCATCTATTTATTTCTAATTAATTTTGTTTTGGATGGTAGAATTGTATATAAATCAACTATTATGATAGCACTTTAGAGGAAAAACATAACCCAACGACTCACCCAAAAGCCCCCTTAAATGACATTATCTGGAGAAATGTTTCAAATAAAAGTTGTAGCTCTTTATATGTGTAGTTCACATTCCTAGTTTAATGAAACTCTTTGGAACCGTTTTAGAAAAAATATCAGAAAATTGATAAATACATTTCAGTTACAAACACACTTCCGGTCATCCAATTTTTTTTTTCAAACTCGGAATTTCAACAATACATTTAATTCTAATTCATATTATTTAGATGTCAGAATTGTATAGTAAACTAAAATAGCACTTTACCACCCCTTCTAACCCCCTCTCGTCAATCCCTACCCCACAAAAGTCCCCCCTTAAATAAAATTTTTTCAGAGAAATGTTTCAAATAAAAGTTGTATATTTTTGTATGTTTAGTTGATACAGCAAGTTTGAAGAAAATCGTCAAAGTAATTTTTGAAAAAATCGCTAGAAATTAAAAAAAAAAAAAAAAAAAATATCAGTAAAATTGTTACTTCCGGTTGAGGAATTTTGACGTATAACGTACTGTCGGATCCCATGTGATTGCCTAAACGGAATATCAAATTTAAACTTTCGGCGAGTTTTTGTTTTTGAGCTATAATTTTCACAAATACTCACACAGAGACCATTTGCTAAAAAACCAATTTTTTTTTGGACTCAGGGAACCCGAAATGGATATATCCGGTGAAAACTCCGAATATCAAAAATTTGACACGATTACAATACTTCCTCTTACTAGAAGTAATAAAATTAAAAAATTCAAAAGCGGGATTTGAAACGGTGAAAAGAGATATGGCATATCTATGGCTCATTTTCCTGCAACTGAGAGATTTACTTTTAGGAATATTTCATTAATGGACCTCTTGGTAATTACGCTGCATAATTACAGCAATAAAATCTTGTATTTATTTGTATTGATAAAAAGAAAAAATCTGGTGTGAAACACTCATACAACTTTCTCTTACTCCAGTTCTCAAGAGTAGAAGTGACAAATTTTATAGTTCGTGTACCAAATGTAATGAAATCCGTCGAAAGCGGGAAAAACTGCTCTGTTTATTAAGGGCGCACTTCCGGTTTACTAATTGTCTTAAAACTCGGAAGTTCAGCCACCGATGTAATGCTATGTAATTATGGCTGGATGCTAGAATGGTATAATCAACTGTGAGAGCACTTTAGAGGAAAACATAAGCCCAGGCCTCCCATAAAAGCGTCATTTGAAGAATGTTGCCAGAGAAATGGTTTAAATAAAAGTTGTAGATGTTTGCATGGCGAGTTTATATTGGTAGCTTGAAGGAAATCATCGGAGCCAGTTGTGAGAACAATGCAACAAAGAGAATAAATCATTAAGTGAAGTGGTAAAGTAAACGCACTTTCGGTTATCATAATTGTTTCAAGCTCGGAATTTCAACAACATAGTTAAATCTGATTATTTAGTTGTGAGAATTGTCTAATACACTGAAATTGCACTGTAGATGGAAACCTAACCCAATACCCAATGAAAACCCAATATCGAACCCCACCCTCCCCCATAAGTGGCCTTAAATGAATTTTCCCAGAGAAATGTTTCAAATAAAAGTTGTAGCTCTTTGTATGTGTAGTTGATATAGCAAGTTTGAAGAAAATCGTTGGAGGCATTTTTGAGAAAATTGCTAAAACGTAAAAAAACCATTAAGTAAAGTGGTACTTCCGGTTGAGGAATTATGACAGCTAACCCACTGTCAGATGCCACGATGATACCTAGACGGAATATCAAGTTTCAACTTTCTACGGATTTTCGTTTTTGAGCTATGCTGTTCAAAGACATACACAGACGCACAGACACACAGACTCACAGACCATTTGCTAAAGACCACTTTCTTAGACTCAGGGGACCTCATTTTTGTACTCAGGGGACCTCACAACGGATATTTCTAGTGAAAATCCAATATCGAACCCCACCCTTCCCCATAAGTGGCCTTAAATGAATTTTCCCAGAGAAATGTTTCAAATAAAAGTTGTAGCTCTTTGTATGTGTAGTTGATATAACAAGTTTGAAGAAAATCGTTGGCGCCATTTTTGAGAAAATTGCAAAAACGTAAAAAAAACCACTAAGTAAAGTGGTACTTCCGGTTGAGGAATTTTGACAGGTGACCCACTGTCAGATGCCATGATGATACCTAGACGGAATATCAAGTTTCAACTTTTTCCTACGGTTTTTCATTTTTGAGCTATGCTGTTCACATACACATACACATAGACACACACACAGACATTTGCTAAAAACCACTTTTTTGGACTCAGGAAACCTCAAAACGGATATTTCCGGTGAAAACTCGATATCGAAAATTTGACACGATTACAATACTTCCTCTTACTAGGCGTAAGAGAAAGTACTAGGAGTAAGAGAAAGTAAAAAAAACGTAGAAAGAAATAATTTATTAAATTATTATTAATTATTATTTATTAAATTTATTTATTACTCTTAGAAAAATCCAATAGGCATTGCAGGCTAAATAATGAAGCTCTTACTTGAAACAGTACTGAGATACCTGTTCAAAGGATATCATCTTTAATGAGTGATATTAGATACAAAGTTATATATCTAGAGCACTTTGATTAAAATTCCAAGATAGTAAATTAGTTGTGCCAAACATACATACGTGCACACAGACAGACACACACACACACACACACACACACACATGACATACATGTTCCATATAGACATATCATTTTCTATGGAAAACAAAATTTAATTGTGAAAATTAATTATATTTTCTCACATTTAATTTAATAATTATTGATGTTGATTTTATATATATATTATTCTAATTACAATTTTAATTTAAATTAACACAGTAAAATATATATTATGCATATATTTGGCTTACTAAACTATTGTTGAGTTAAGTATATATTCCATTAAGTTTCATTAAACATATTCTCGTAACAAAACTTTCGTTTCTTTGAACTTTTGATGAAGAATATTGATGAAATTTGTTAACGTGTGACACATATAATAATGTAATGGAAGTTTTTGATCATGACAATGTTGGAATTAATCAGAAAACAGTAATTATTATTTTAGGTAAACAAATTTTGTTATATCTTACATTAAAGTTAGAATCTATAGAGAATTTTTACTTTCTTTTAGTAAGAGGACGTATTGTAATCGTGTCAAATTTTCTATATCGAGTTTTCACCGGAAATATCCGTTTTGACGTCTTCCGAGTTCAAAACAGTGGTTTTTAGCAAATGGTCTGTGTGTCTCTATGTGTGAGTGTATGTATGTGGAACAGCATAGCTCAAGAACTAGAAACCGTAGAAAGTTCAAACTTGATATTCCGTTTAGGTATCACCATGGAATCTGACAGTACGTTACTCTGTCAAAATTCCTCAACCGAAAGTACAACTTTATTAGTTTTTTTTTTATTTTTTTTTTTTGCACTTTTCTAAAAAATGGCTCCAACGATTTTCTTTAAACTTGTCACATCAACTACACATATAAAGAGCTATAACTTTTGTTTGAAACATTTCTCCTGAGAATATTCATTTAAGGGTATTTTTTGTGGGAGAGTTGGGGTTATGTTTTCCTCTACAGTACTATTTCAGTTTATTATACAATTCTGTCATCTAAATAATGTTAATTATAGTTGAATATGTTGTTGAAATTCAGAGTTTGAAAAAATCGGATGACCTGAAGTGCATTTACTTCATCACTTTACTAAATTTTTTTTTTTCACTTTTTCGCGATTATCTGAAAAATGGCTCCGACGATTTTCTTGAAACCAGTTGTACTAACTACACATATAAAGAGTTACAACTTTTATTTTAAACATTTCTCTGGGAAAATCATTTAAGGGCACTTTTAGGTGTGTTGTTGGGGTTATGTTTTTCTTTAAAGTGCTATCATAGTTGATTATACAATTTTCCAAACTAATTAATATTATCCAAACAAAATTAATTAGAAATAAGTAGATGGCTAAAATTCCAAGTTTCAAGAAAATTAGTAAACCGGAAGTGCGCCTTTACTGAACAGTTTTTTTTTTCAGTTTTCGAGGAATTTTTATTAAATTTTATACACAAACTATAAAATTTTTCAATTATAATTTTGAGAACTGGAGTAAGAGAATGTTGTGTGAGTGTTTCAACACCAGATTTGTTTTTTTTTTTTTTTTAGGACCATTGAAGGAAGTTGCCTCTACTTCTCCTTTTACCGCCTTTATTGTAATGCAAAAAATGTTTATTAGGGATTCTTGATTCATTTATCCATTCAATCTGCCCTACCCAGCTTATTCTCGCTGTTTTAATAATATACACTAAATCTGGATTGCTTTCCCCGAACCTTATTGTTTCTGCTAAACTTTCTATCAAGGATTATGTGTTTCAGGATCATATATTTTTCACTAAATCTTTCTTTTCCAATAATTCAGAGGTTAGACCGTTATCTACCAAACATATTTTACTTTCACTTAACTATCGATTCTTTAAACGATAAGTGGTAGTGTTATGATTGTGAGAATTTTTGAAATTTTGTGTTTTGGAGCCTCTGAGTATAACAAAATTTTTTTTTTTTAGTGAATGACCTCTCTGTTTGTGTTTGTTTGTGTCTGAAAACAAAATACCACAGAAATAAGAAATCACAGGTATGCTATAAGGTAACACTACCGCATATGTCAATAAAGGTTTGATCAAAATTAATCAATCAAAAGTGCCAGTTTACTAATTTTTTTTCTTCATTTTTTTTGGATAATTTTATCGAAAAGAGTTTTACGAATTTCTTGAAACTTCGCAAATTTCTAGGTACATTTATTTCAGATAAATCAATCAGGAGTTTTGGTAAAATAAAATTGATTTTTTAATTTAGTGTTGCAATGTTAGGCGTATCTCTAAAGGTATTATATAAATATATATTTAATTGCTAAAATTCTAAATTTGTCAAAAATATTGTTAACTTAAAAGTGCGACGTTTCAAAATAAGTTTCTGAATTTTTTTTTTGAATATTTCAAAAAAAGGCTTTATCAATTTTCTTTAAACTTAGAAAGCTTACTGTTCAATTATAAGACTACTCACTTTTAATTGAAAAATAGGAGACCTATGAATTGGGCTTAAATTTAATTAAACACCCGTTTCAAGCTTTGCAAAAAAGGATAAATCGGAAGGAGCTGCCATATAATGTAACTATAGTCCCCACCAGCTAAAAGTTAGGGCAAGTCCAATTAAACTTTTTAAACTTCTAAGTTTGAAAAAAAAAAAATTTCAATTACCAATAACAGTGTTTCATAAAATCGCAGGAAGCATAACAATGGTATTCTATTTAATTACCATCATCGCATCTGATTACGAAGACTTCAGTTTTAGAAATACATCAACCAAAAATGCGATTTTTATTGAATAGTATCTGGTATTTTATCTGTCGTAGCGTGTGTAATGTGTTTGGTGTGTTGTGTTTGTTGTAGTATAGTGGTAGCTTGTAGTGGCGTAAGCGGTTTAGTAAAAGGGCTTGTAAGTATATATGTGTTTAAGAAATAATTAAGAAAACACTGGTTAGATAAATTAAATATATTATCTTTAAAGATATTTAAATATTTTACAATATCACAACTATTATGCTTAATAGATCATTTGTTAATCTAGAATAAATGTTAATCTCTATCACTGGCATGAGTTTAAGAGAGCGATTCCTGAAGCAAATGTTCCGGCTTTGAAAGCAGAATACACACTGTCTTGAAGGAATACCCTCTCTAATGGGGGATTTTCTCTTACAAAACAGTTGGCCAAGTGGCATTGTGTTTTTGTCTCTTTATAGCAATGACCTTAAATTACAGTACCTGACTCTTTTCACTGCACTAAGATACATTTAAAATATTAACAAAATTCTATTTTTCAAACTATAAAATATTCTAAATTATTTTTCAAAACTATTATTTTCTTTCATTTCTTTCTTCCACTACACATGCATATTTTGATTTTGTTGCTGACCGGTTTCGGATTTTCATATATCGTCAGAGCAAGTTTACCAAGTTCGTGTGGAGAGTTCACTTGAATGTAATGCTTCTGTTACACTCACACTTGTTGGATGTATATATATATATGACAAAGTTAATTATTATAAATTATGATTAGACATTAGAAAATAATGTATAATAAATAGCATGTTTTGAAGAATACTTTATAACGAAATTTTAATAGTGCTGTAACTATTAAAAGAATAAGTACACTCTGTGTTTTATCAAGTCATTTTTATTAGGGAGGGGTGGCAATAAGTTATTTCAGAAGTAAAGAGTACTAATAAAAATAGATAAATTTTATAGAAAGGCAATGCAAAGTTTATGGACAGGGAAAAGCTTGTACAAGTAATAAATGAGTGTGAAACATAAGTAGGGTCAATACAAAAAAATATGTAAGTAAATTGATATATAAGAAGGTTGACAGCAAACTGCAAATTTTGGAGATTCCAATTGGAGATTGGACACACACATTGTGTGAGTGTAACAGAAACATTACGTTGAAGTGAACTCTCTACACGAACTTGTTGAACTTGCTCTGACAATGGATGAATGGATCCGAAACCGGTCAGGAACAAAATCAATATGCATGCTACGACGGATAAATACCAGATGTTATCCAGCATTACGGACCCACCCCACATTTTCAATTATTGAATAGTTTTCGTGTTTTTAGCGATTTTCTGTAAAATGGCTCCAATGATTTTCATTAAAGTTTGTGTAGTGGAAGAAAGAAATAAAAGAAAATAATAGTTTTTGAAAAATAGTTTAGAATATTTTATAGTATCAAAAATACAATTTTGTTAATATTTTAAATGTATCTTAGTGCAATGAAAAGAGTCAGGTACTGTAATTTGGGGTCATTGCTGCTAGGGAAACAAAGGCACAAAAATCCGTTAGATTAATACAATGCTACTTGGCCAACTGTTTTGTTAGAGAGAGCATTCCTTCAGACAGTCTGCATTCTGCTTCCAAAGCCAAAACACTTGCTTCAGAAATCGCTCTCTTAAACTCATGCGAGATTTGTCTTTATTCTAAATAAACATCATTTATTAAGATACAGTTGTGATATTGTAATGAACTTAAATTTGCTTAGACAATAATAAATTTATTTTAAAAACAGTGGTGATTTCTTGCTTATTACTAATACTTCACTCTCTTAAACATATATACTTACAAGCCCTTTTACTAAACCGCTCGTGCTACTACAAACATACAACAACAACAACATCCACACCAAGAACATTTCATTTGTATGCTGCGGTCTACACATAAATGTAGACTTTAATTACTTTAATCAAAATTTGACTACTTTAAGCAAAATCAGTTTTATTTGAAACATTTTTCCGGGAAAACTCAATTTTTGGGGTGTACTGGGACGGCAATAACGTTAAGCCTCCATTTCAATACAATTTATGATTCAACTACCTATAGAATATTAATAAGATATTTTAGAAGTATTGTTGGAATTCTAATATTAAAGAAAATCGATTTAACATATTTTATTTTTGTGATATTTAGAATTTTCTCGGAAACGGCATTGTTTTTGTTTAAACTTGGAATGTTAACTACACAGATAAAAAAAAAAAAAAACCTATCACTTTTATTTAAAACAATATTCTGGGAAAACTGATTTTGGGATGATTCTGGGAGATCTATTAATTAGAGTAAAATTTAATCTGCTACCGCATGCTTTATTTGTTGAGACAGAGGCACTGCCACACAAGACATAACGTGATAACTCTTTCCACATCTTTTTAATGGCAATCTCAACACGATAATTTTAATGAAAAAATATTTTAGATTAAATTGTTGTATTTGTAGTGATGAGAAAGTCGGGTGAGTTTTTCCACATCATATTTCTTAGTTACAATCCTGTTTTCCAGCTGTAGGTTAGCACTTGCATTGATATTGGTTCTACAGCAATTTAGATCTTCGTGATATAATTTTAAAACTAGTATGGCTTTAAGTAAGAAGAAAAAGCAACTATTTTCTGCCGCGGTTCTTTTATTCTCTTTATTAATTTTATCACTTTATTCTACTTATTAATTAATTATCTTTATTAATTTATTTTTTTTTCAGTGATGATATAAAATATTCAAATTGACTTGTAGTCTTAAAGAAGTTTTTTTGCACCCGTGGCAACGTTGCCCCACGGTGTCGTGCTGCCCAATACACTCGCGCACGCTGCTGCATTGCCGAACCACACTGGCAATGTCCTAGTTTGAAACTCTTTTAACTAGGACATACTAGACGATTTCATGTATAAGGTTTATCTATATTAATTTGGAGAAACAATTTTCACAGCTTTTCTAAATTCTTGAATGGATTCTGTTGTATGTCGCTGTATTCCTTGCCTATATTATAACACCATTCACAATGGCTAAATATTGTGACATTTTGTTTAGTATTGACTCATTTGCGCCACTAAAAGACCATGACTTAGAGCAGTCCTGCAGTTCAGGATGACCTATGACGCGACTTCCTCCAAGTGATGTTGTGGTACGCGTGAACCTTGTAGTCTTTGTCGACCCATTAATTCTTGTTTATTGGATTCTCTTGGAGCGACACGCATCTGGAGATCACAACTTCTTCCAAGTATGTGTAAGAACCAATCAAAATTCCATCCTGCCTCCTTCCTTTAGGACACAATGTCTTTTGATCTTCGACAATGGATTGGATGGTGTTATATAATTATTTAACCTTCATTCTTCTCCCTATACCACAAAGGCATCACCGTCCTGACCGTTCAGAACTACTTTTATGCCCACTGAAACGTAGGGTAACGTTTCCTCTTCCTAATTCTTGGGATAATGCGGTAAGATTGAGCATCTAGTTGCTCTTGCACACTGAACCTTTTTAGAAGAAAAGTGAGTGAGCTAAGTTCGATGGAAGAGGTTTCCCTCCTTACATTACCAAGTTAATTAAAAAAAGCATGACCAAGATAAGGGCTGGCAACAGAACCACTTTGTAGAAATTTTGACGATTTTTCAAATTCATTACGGGATTACTTTTACCGAAATTGGAGTCGAAGTTACCTTTCCCCACGTGATGTGGTCCACGCTTTTCAACTTTATCTTCCCTAATCCCATGCATTTGTTCTCTAATGAACCCTACGACAAGGAAACGTCCGTCATAGGGTGAATTTGTTTGGAGCGTCATTGTAACCCTGAGCACATTAAAACCATTTTCAAGAGAAAAATAATACAAATTTTCCAACTCAGATAATTCTCTAAGGGTTATAGTCTATTGATCATCAACCATTCAGGGGTTAATCATAACTCCTTAACTTTTCTCTTTTTGTTTTTCCTTAACGAGAGATGGCAGAAAGGACTTGGGCACTTGATTCATTGCGGGACAAGGCTGATTTAAGAATGTAGTTCCGGGATCACCAATGGATATTTATATCCCTTAGATGTCTAGAGCTTTGGGAATAGAATAGAATCGTAATATTTGGTTTCTTAGACAGGCATTTACTTATTCGATCAATATTGAAAAGCAAAGTAAATGTTTCTGGTAAAGGTAACTAGAACATACCCACCCATATATGAATGTGTGCAGGATTATAGGTATTGTTATTATAGGAACATCATTTCGGCGGAGCTATACATTGGAGAATTCAGCTTTGTTATTAGAAAGGGGTTACATCATAAACCAGATTACACTATCTGATACAATGTACATCACTAACCTACATCACTAACCGACCTCATTGAATGTGCTTCTTGTTCATTGTTAAACTATTCATAATAATAATAATAATAATAATAATAATTTAATAATACAATTATCCTAGATTATATATAAGCAAACTTCATCCAAACAACCGCATCAACAATCATAACAAAGCAACAAGAACTATATGAAAGCAAATGCATTATTGTATAATAATGTATTTAACATGTTTTAGCATTAATTAAATTAAATTACGTAACTTCATAATCAAGTTGACATTTCTTGCAAACTAATCTTAGGAAAAAGGAAAATTAATTACTTTATAGGTTAAAATTAACAATGCAACTAACGCAGGACCCCTGACAGAAGCTAACTTTACAGAATTCTACAAAGGCCCAGAACTATATACTGTATTCACAGGAATTTAATGTTTTCAGAGGACTTCAACACATGTATTCCTGGTGAAAATTTGAATTTCGAAAACGAACACGACAATAGTTTTTGCTTCCTCTGGTAGCAATAACAGGAAGTATAACAATAATAATAATAATAATAATAATTATTTTGGTCTAAAGATTAAAAGGATCTAATATTTTGAAACTTAATATATTTAATGCATAAATTAGAGAAATTTTATATTCATACACTCCCTACATAGTATCAGCAAAACTGATTTTGCTCTGTGCAAGTCTGTGTTATCGCACTGTTTTCATTTAGACATCCTGATAATAGACGAACGCCCGAAACCGGCCAATGACCACAAAATTAAGCAGGCTGGCACGGAAAATTATCACCAATTCAAGCTTTTAATTAAAAAAAAAAAATTTTATTATAGATACATGTTCTATAATTTCACAAAAACAGGTTTTGTTAATCAAAAAATCTGGTGTGAAACACTCACACAATTTTCTCTTATTCCAGTTCTCAAAATTATAATTGACAAATTTTATAGTTAGTTTACCAAATTTAATGGAATTCGACGAAAACTGAAAAAACCGTTCAGTAAAAGTGCACTTCCGGTTTACTAATTTTCTTGAAAATCAGAATTTTAGCCATTTATTTATTTCTAATTAATTCTGTTTAGATGATAGTATTGTATAATCAACTATGATAGCACTTCAGGGAAAAACATAACCCTACCCCTTCCTACGAAAAGTGCCCTTAAATGAATTTTCCCAGAGAAATGTTTTCAATAAATGTTGTACATCTTTGTGTGTGTAGTTTATATAAGAAGTTTCAAGAAAATCGTTGGAGCTATTTTTGAGAAAATCGGGAAAAAGTGAAAAAATTTATTTAGTAAATTGGTAATGTAAACGCACTTCCGATCATCCGTCACACTCGGAATTTCATAACATATTTAGTTCTAATTAATATTATTTAGATGACAGAATTGTATAATAAACTAAAACAGCACTTTAGAGGAAACCGTAACCCCACCTCTCCCCCAAAAGTTCCCTTAAATGAATTTTCCCCGAGAATTGTTTTAAATAAAAGCTGTAGCTCTTTGTATGTGTAGTTGATATATCAAGTTTAAAGAAAATCGTCGGAACCATTTTTGAGAAAATCGCAAAAAAGTGAAAAAAAACAACTTGTAAAGTGGTACTTCCGGTTGAGGAATTTTGACATATAACAGTATTGTCAGATCCCATGGTGAATACCTAAACGAATATCAAGTTTCAAATTTCTATGGTTTTTCGTTTTTGAGCTATGCTGTTCACATACATACATAAACCCATACACCCAGACCACATTTTCTATAAACCACTTTTTTTGGACTCAGGGGACCTCAAAAAGGATATTTCCTTGGACTAATACGAACAGATTAGTTTAAATTAAATTTATTTCATATTTATGTAAAATGCTTTGTATTGCTTAAGGTATAAAACCAATAAATCTGCATTATATAACTTATGATATAACAAAACATTATATGCTAAATTTTAAATTGTGTTGAATAATTTTTTAAAAATATTTTTCTTTTGGTATGAAGAGTGCAAACTGCTAAAAGTGTTCATATAGTATATTATACATTTGTTCTTGTGGGAACTGCTGTTCTTGCGGAAATTTGTTATTCAGTTATCACTGTGTGATGGATGCCAGAAATATGATTTCAAATATTTTTTATCTGAAAAATATCACGAAAATGTAACATTCGCTGGCAAAAGGGACTATTCAGGTAGAAGACGACCATTGTCTTTTAGAGTTCATGAACTTGGTTAGCATTGTCTACCCCTATGAACTATGAAGAGAAGGCATTCTTTTCAAGAACAGTCTGCACTCTGCTTTCAAACAAGAACAGTCTGAAGCAGACATTCAACTAGAACACGTACCAGGATCGCTCTCTTAAATTCAGTGCCAGTTGTAGAGTTTAGCTTTTATCCTAGATAAATAATTGATTTATAAACATATAGTTGTGATATTATAAAAGTACTTAAATTCACTTAGAGAATAATATATTTATTTCAAACAGGGGTGATCTTTTACTTACATCTAATACTTCTCTCTCTTTCTCAAACATACACACAAGCTCTTTACTAAACCGCTCGTGCTACACAAGCTACTACTACTACAACACATCTCATCACACCAATTCAACTGTTGAGAATTTCAGTTTTGGAAACTTGAAAACTTAGATGTAAAAATTGAAAGAAAAGAATAGTGGCCTCATAACAGAAAAATAAAACAAACATCGTCTATTAGTGTTCGTCATTTTATGAACAGTTTTTCCAGCAAATTTTTTTTTTTAATTTATTAAGAAATTTACACCAGCACTAAGTAAATATGTATACAGATACAAAAATAAAATAAAATAAAATCCGAATGGAGAAACTACCCAGTGGTAGTACTCCTAATCAATAATTCACTCACTGTCACTAGCACTGGCACTAGAGAGAATGTCTCGAGGCCACTGGCGTTTAAGCCGTCTAGGAGGGTTATCTGGTAGGGTACGGGATGAAAGGTGACGGGCTAGAGGGTTAGGATGTGAAGATAGGGTGCTGTGAAATTTTTTATATCTGAGTTTTATTACTTCTGGTAGGAAGGGATATTAAGGTCGTTATGGATTGTTCGATTGGAGACATAAAAAGGAGCGTTGACTATTGTTCGCAGGATTTTGGATTGTAAGGATTGGATCCGATGGAGGTTGGAACGCTTGGTTGAACCCCATAGTTCAAGGCCGTATGTCCAAATTGGTTTAATAAGTGATGTGTATAGTAGACGTTTGTTTTCTAGTGAGAGTTTAGATCTGTTGTCTAAGAGTCGTTTTAGTTGTCTGTACCGTGTGTTCATTTCTTGTCTTTTCAGTCGTGTGTGGGCGTTCCAAGTGAGTCTTTTATCGATGTACATCCCAAGGTAGCGGACAACATCAGAGGTTGGCAAAGGAACTTGATTGTAGTATATTGGGGGGGAAGTAATTCTACGTAAGGTGAAGGTGACATTGAGGCACTTGTTCTCATTGAGTTTAATCTTCCATTTTTCGAAACCAGTACTCCAAAGTAGTGAGATGGTTCTGCATATTTCTGTGGGATATTACTGGATCGAGATTTGAGGAAAGTATAGCAGTATCGTCTGCATAGGTTGAAAGGATGGTATTAGGATTAATTGGGATGTCCGCCGTGTATACCGAATACAGTATGGGGCCCAGGATGCTTCCTTGAGGAACTCCTGCTTCGGCCTTCTGGAAAGGAGAAGGGGAGGATCCAACCATTACTTGGAAGTAACGGTCGGTGAGGTAAGATTTAAGGATGAGGTAAAGTGTAAAAGGGAGGACGCTCTTGAGCTTCCAGAGCAGCCCAGGGTGCCATACTCGAACGAAGGTTTGCTTCACATCGAGAAAGACTCCCGAGCAGCATTCTTTCCGCTCAAGAGAGGAGGCAATGGTGTCCACAACGCGATGGCATTGTTGGATGGTTGAGTGCTGTTTTCTGAACCCAAATTGGTGTTCAGGGATAATTTTATGGTTTTCAAATAGAGGGAGTAGTTGTTTTAATAGGAGTTTTTCAAGGATTCTTCCAAGGATTGGTAACAGGCAAATAGGTCGATAAGATGTAGGGAGGTGGTGAGGTCTTTTAGGTTTTGGTATCATTCGGATTATTGAAAATTTCCATTGGATTGGGAAGTATGTTGTTCGCAGGACCGAGTTGAAGATGGTGGTTAGGAATACTATAGTTTTCCTAGGAAGGGAGCGTAGGATATTGGTGGAGATAAGGTCAAAACCTGGAGCTTTTCGTTTGGGAAGGTTTTGTATTACATATAGTACGTCTGATGGTGTAAATGGTTTAGGAGGAAGAGAGAGAGAGGAAGTGGAGTGTCAAGCTCTTGCTCTATATATGACGTAAATGTGGGATCGTCCAAGTCGGGATGGGGAGTAAATACTTTAGTAAGGTACGACGAGAAGAGGATTTAAAGGTAAGACGATCCAGCAAATTTAAAACCAGAAATCAAACTGTTAGGAGATTTGGTCAATCCAAGTACCATTTGTAACAATAACAATTGTTATGATTAATAAAAAAACAAAACAAGAATAACATCGATTCAACCTTTCGATATTTCCGGTTTTCTCTGCCAAGCCTATTGTATAAAATAAGTGTGAGAATTTGGAATACAGATTATAATACAGTGATAAGTAAATATTAACTGGTGTTTTGGTACAATCTGTTCATTATATAAAACTATTGAATCGCGTGACAAATAGAAATAAACTAAGGATTTTTCGGTATAATTAGTTTCAAGTTTGAGTCTATGGTTTATTATCATGATACTAAAAATAATTTTTTATTTTATTACTATTAATTTTCTTTTCTTTTTTTTTAAATATTTTATCTGTAGAATTTGTTTTCATATGACGCGCAATTTTCCACTATCATCATTGTTTAAACGTTTCATTTTGATTTAAATCAGAGTATTTAGTTTAAAAGTGTAAACTGGCGATTACATATCTCAAACAGTTTTTCACTTGAAATCTAATTAAATGAATCATAAGACCGGTAGCCCCCCTACACACATAAAATATCTAACCTCTGGAAAAAGAAGATAAATGGCATTTAAAAGAAAAAAAAAAAAAAATGAGTTAAGATTACTAGAGAGTATGGTAATGAACTAAAATTTTCCTATGGGTTTGTTAAACCTAGTCTTGTGTGTGTTGTGTGAATGCTGGAGGTGTCAGTATTTTTGCTATTCGGCTATTTAGGCTGGAATACTTGCAGGGACGCGAAGCTCCCTGAAGAAACGACTAATTTATTGCAATGATGCCGGGCAGCTACACTGGGAAGGGTCTGAAATATGCATCATTATATTGAATAGTCTTCAATGCTGATAAGTTTCTTCATGAAGCATTACAAATTTAGGGACATCAGAAGATGATGGGCCTAGAATGTGATAGCATCTGAAGATACTGGGGGGAAATGGAAGGTTTTCTAACTAACTGCGAAGATATCATGCGAGAAACGTTAGAAGTTTGGGTACACAACTGAATTTTGAGAAAGAAAATATCGTTTCTAACGCCTTCCTAGATCCCAAAATTTTTTTAGAGAAATAGACTAGGGATTAGAACGAATTCCAGACTGTTTGCTAATCTCAGGATGATTCCAAAAAAAAGCAACAAAAGATCATTCAAGGTCGCAGTGCATTGTACTCTCCAGTTATATAAAAAAATGAGATAGATAAATGAATTTGAGAACAGAGCCTAGCTTGAAAAATTATTGTATGAACAAAAATAGTTCGAAGCAGTCTCAGAAAAAATTATCAAACTTCAGCTCATTTCACTCGTACCGGTTATTTCAAAATATTTGGACAGCTGATAAAGAAGTAATTGCATGACTTCTTTGAAAGAAATAAGTATCTTTGCAATGAGCAATAATATTTTTGGAGCTGTTGAAAGTTCTGTACAGATATAAGGCAAGGTCTCAACAATTCAGTGATTTGCTACTTGGGAGCTTTCTTCAGAATAAACAAAAACTTAGAAAGTTGATGTTTGGTTGCATAGAGGTCGCAGAGAAGATATTATAGTTCTTGGATATATATTTATATTTGGAAGGAAAGCTAACGTTTCCTGAGCGTATTGAAGAACTTTCTAAAAAAACTTAATTAGAGTCCTGTTCTGAAGGTTAAAAAAGCAATCATGATAGTAGAAGATCTTTAAACAGTTTATTATGTAGATAACTTTTCATTCGTTATGTTAACGTAGGTTTCATTTTACGTATCGACGCCAGATTAAAAAAAAAATTCTGATTCCATTATTGAAGTTTTAGTCCTCTCGCGTTGGTCTAGTGGCTAGCGCTATCGCTTTCACTGTTAGAATTCAGGGCTCAATTCCCGTGAGGGAAAAGTCGGTGTTGACCCAGCATCGTGAAAAAAAATGGGAAGCTATAATTGCTAGCGCCCTAGCTAACGAAGGCTGGAACTAAAACGGCGAGGTGAACTGCGGCGTGCTTACCACACGTCCCCCATACAAACCGCCGTCTGGGAAGCCTTAACTCTTCATCATGGGCTATTGCACCATAGATAAGTTTTTTTTTTTGTTTTTTTTTTTGAAAGCTTACCATAACAAGCCAATTTCTGAAGAACATTAGATGTCAATGATTAATATGTGCATTTATGGATAATGCCTTTATGGCAATAAACAGTATGTCCAATGAGAAGAAGAGGAACACCTCTATTCCCCCAACGGAATAACAAGTATGAGGTTCCTAAGACTTTTCGATTTTGAGAAAAATTTATTCAGGCTTACACACATACATTTTTTCGAATCCAGGGGATCACGAAATATATGTCTTTCCGGTGAGAACTTAATTTGAAAAATTTGACTTTACTGATGTATGAGAAAAACAAAAAATTACAAGAGATCAAAAAAAATTTCATTTCTCAGATAGATTTATCTATTCAATTTCTATTTGTCATGCTTTTAAATCCTTTACAAATTAAGTTGCTCTTATTTTGATATTTTTATTCTTTAATGAACTTAATATAACAAAAATTATTTTTCGTACCATAGCTAAAGAAAATAAAAAAAAATTCATTAATGCCAACTGCACAGGAAGTGTTACAAAATCCATTCAATGGCGATATACACGTCTCCTTAGATGGATTTTCTCATACGGTACGCCTGGCAAAGAAAGGCTCATGTTGACCCCATTTAGACTGCAAACTATAATAATTCTAATAGTAATCACAGTACTCTGTAACAACACTATGTTTTTGTCCCTGACATTACTACCTGTATCCTATTTGTTTTTGTTCAACCATTTCGTATCTTATTGCATGCAACTTCTCATCCTTGTGTGTAATCAAGTTTTTTTTTTTTGTTTTTTTACCACGAAATCTATCACTTATCCATTCCAGATACTATTTAAATTAGAATATTCAGGCCATTTAGATTTTAAATACATTTCGATTAACCGTTACTTATCACAGAGCTTGTTAATTAACGATGTTCTGTTGATCAGGTTTAGGTAAAAATATGTAAGATCGATAATGAAATAGTAGGTTCCGGTTTTGGTGCTGAAATCGCCTTAAGGTTATAGCTCTGTCAGAAAGCTGTAATGGAACCTATTTAATCATGTGATCTCAAAAACATCCGGTGATCATATGATCCCATTATATTTCCGGTGAATACTTGTTCCCCAAAATTTTGACACGATCGCAACACTTCCTTTTATAGCTGCAGTAAGGAGAAGGGCATAATCTATCTGTAAGGTGGAATTTAGGATGAAATTGTAGGTATTTGTAAGGATGTCCATGAACTTTGACACTTAATTTAGTTTCTACAATTCCCGGTAATAGTTAATTATCATGAAGAACGTCTATCTATCTCAAAATGCATAATGCGCAATGGACGTCCAGAAACTTTCCTCACGACAGATTATCTCCTGGATTAAATGAATGGGTACGGCATCCGGTAAAGTCATTCTGTTTGCCATTTGCAGGATAATTAGTACTTAATGAAATCAGATATTAGATGTAATGGAATTGTTTGATGTGTGATTCCTGGAGTAGCAGATGTCTTTAAGAGGGCGGAAGTTAGTTTGAGAGATTTGGAAGTTAGTGCTCGAATTATTAAACGGTTTTTTATATAAAAATAAACTGTATTTTAACAATAATTTAAACGTGATAAATGGTAACTAATAACTATAATAAAATAATAATAAATAGAAGATAAATAGCTGATAATTTAGAATGGTTAAAATAACGAACTAAAGTGCACAACTACGAGAATGATAAGTTGAATATAACTGTGAATTGCCGCTCGTGTATAGTTTGGTCGTAGATGATATAATCATCCTCTCGTTGTATATCATAGAGTTTATATATACTGTTGTTCACACTCATACCAAGACATCTGTCTTAGTGTGCGGCCTTGTGCGACCTTCGTAGTTTGCTGCCCTTATTTAGTGGCCATACTTATCGCGGTGCCTGCCTTTTGATGTGAGAATTGATGAAAAGGCTTTGTTGTTTGTTTGGTTGACCGCGGCTGTCGGCGGCCAACAGTGTTACTGTTTTCACCTTTTGTAAATTATTTCTTTGGCGTACTTTGCCGATGTCAATGACTTTGCCATGTCATTACATTAACATGAACAATAAAATAGCATACACCTCCCATCACGAATATATGTATAAATATAGTTAACTGAGTAAAAATTTTGGATAACTAACACCAGTTTTTTTTTGTTGTTTAAATTTATTTTAATTTTACCACTAAGTTGCTATTAGTGATTGCGGTGACAATAGATAACATGAAATAATAAACAAATAAAACTTAGGGGACAAACAAGCTATAAAACTTAGACTTCATGCTCATCCAGTTTTTACAGTCATTCGTGAATAGCAACATCGTGAGTTCATTAGCAATTGAATCTTCCTTTTCATGAAGAGGATACCGATTCTGGTACGATAGGGGAAAAATAATACATCCTAATTGTGTACTAAGAGATTGTATCAGAAGATAACGATTTATTGAATTGCGTCTTCTTGCTTTGCAACATCTTTTATAATTGAGATTTTTAAGATCTCTGTATGGAGAATGAAATTGGAAAAACTAGAAAGAAGGGAGCTTTGACTAATGTCTGAAGGCTTTTAGCACAGGAACTGCCAGGGAGATTGGTAGGCCGGGTTGTGAACCCCAACTCTCTATACAGTAAGTCTTGATTAACGATTGAATTGTAAATAAGTCGTTTACTTAGTATTGAGAGTTTGGTTCCTGGTTCAGTAATTACCTTTTTGATTTGTAACTTAGACTGGAATCTTTTTCTTTTCAGAGATATTTTGCGTGATGGCCTGCTCCTTTTGATGGTCATCGACCGATTTTGGGCGTTCGCTTCCGTCATCAGGATACTTTTGTCAAAACAGTATGATAATACAGACTTGAACAGAGCAAATTCAGTTAATACACTCCGAGTGTATGTTACATCCTTATGATGGAGCGAACGCCCAAAACCATGCGATGACCACCAAAAGGAGCAGACTATCACGGAAAATATCTCTGGTGCTTTCCAGCTGTGTGGAACCAACCACAACAACTACAATCTTTCTAGTTAGGTTTATGTATGTTCCACGTGAACCTGCATGTACAGACCTAGATAATGGAAAGTGATGCAAGAATCGTTTTACTAATATGCATTATTTATATATTAACTCTTAGTACAAAGTTCAAAAAAATAAAAATCTGACGTGAAACACTCACTTGATTTCACTTACTGCAATAATATAATTACAAAATGACAATTTTTATTCCTTAAACTTGAAATTTCACTGATTTGCTTTTAAACGGTAGATGTGCAAATAACGATCCCAAGAAATTCAAAAGAAAGAATCCCCCGGTGGGAAGTTTCAGTCCATCAAGAGGAAATTTGCTTGGAATCACGAAAGAAACGTATGAGATTCCCGGTTTACGAGGCATGTCCAGTAAGTAAGTGTACTGAATTTTTGTAGGTTACAAAAATTTTTATTTGAACAAAAAAATTACCTGGTTACATTAGTACATATATAAGCTATTTTTCGACATAGTCACCATTCCTCTCAATGCAGGTGGTGAACCGGGATATTAATTTTTTGATGCCTTCCTCGAAGTAGTTTCCCGCCAACCCCTTCGTCCACTTCTCCACCTCCCCCTTCACCTCCTCGTCGGTTGAAAACCTTTTTCCACCCATGTGCAGCTTCAGGGAGGTAAAGAGATAGTAATTTAAAGGTGCTAGGTCAGGGGAATGCGCGGGATGGTTCAGGACATCCAATTTAAATGAGGCAGTTCCTTCGTGGCGTTGGCCGTGTGTGGTCTGGCATTGTCTGCAGCAGGCAGACTCCCTTTGTCAGCATGCCTCTTTTTTTGTTCTGAATCGCCCTCCGCAATTTTTTTAGGGTTTCACAGTATCTTGCACAGTTGATAGTCTCTCCTTGAGGAGTATATTCAATTAAAATTATGCCTTGACAGTCCCAAAACACGGATGCCACGATTTTCTTGGCTCAAATTGCGGTTTTGAACTTTTTGGCGGAGAGTGAAGAGGTGTGACGCCACTGTTGAGACTGCCTTTTGGTTTTAGGTGTGCAGTGTGCAACCCAAGTTTCATCTCCAGTAATGATGGAGCGGAGAAATTCATCTCCATGGAGTTTGTAGCGTCTCAAAAACTCTTGCCCGACCTTGAATATTTCACACTTGGTGGGAGATTGGAGTGACATTTTCCTCGAAACGTATTGTCGCGTCGACAGTTCTCAACGTACTGACCTCGAACCGATCTCGTTGCGGAGGGGAGGAATCAGGCTATACGACAGTGTAGCCAACATGTCGAAAACAAAATCCCTCCGGTCGTGAGAGCCTCAGTACACTTACTTATTGGACATGCCTCTTACATCATATGGAGTCAGGATAATCTTGATATCTGGAGTGAAATCTTCTCAAGAATTTCTACACCATAGTCAAAATGTCCATATTGAGAATTTCCATATCTGTTAAGTGTCTACTTTGTGGTAATATCTCGTGATCCCGTTCCATTAACTTACTTTCCTCTCCTTTTAAAAAACATATTCAGTTTACGTGAGCATAATAGAGCTTCATGAGTAACCTGAAGTACCTCACTACTATCACTCTACCCCTGTAGAGCGGAGATCCACTTTAGCGGAGACCCTATTTTAACTTTTGAGCCATTTTTCAATAAAGCAGTTCCGTTAAGTAGTATTAACTTAAAAAATTCCAGAGCCATTTCTTCGCCTCCTTTCCTATAGATGGAGTAAAATGGGATAGTATATAAGGATTTCTGTTTAAAACCTCCAACGCGCATTCAAAGATTACCTGTGCAAAGAAGGACGTGTAGTTTAACTATGGTGGATTTTATTCTCTCCACTTAGGAAGAAGGTTGTCTATGTTCCCAGATTCCAGGGACCCTCCACGATGGGAATTACACATACGTACAAAATTTGGTAAGTCCATCGATGAGAATGATCATTGAATTAAGTAAAAATAACGTGATGCCCAATGGAGCTTAGTCCTTTAGTCGCCGCTTACAACATCCTGGATCTAAGCAGGTACTTTAGAAGAAAGCTTAACTTTATTGTTTCACCAAATCCATAAAAAAAAAATACATTTTTCTGGAGAAATGTTAACAAAATAAAATTTAGAAAAATTTGTATATGCAGATTTGAAGACAAGTTTTAAGCAAATCGTTGGAGCCGTTTTCAAGAAATACCATGGCTTACTAAACCAGTAAAAATACCATATGTAATAGATCACCAATAATCAGTGACAACTGAATTTTACAGGCAGTAAGTGAAAGTAAAAATATCGAACATGTAGATGATATGTCAATTGCTACCTAGGATTTTTTTTTTGTACACTTAAACTATGGCATAGTATAACTACAACAATAACTTAAAGGAAAGGTACCAAAAAAAAAATAAATAAATAAAATAAATGTCAGGTGTAAAAAGAAAGATATTACAGGTATGTTGGTGACAAGATCCAGGGGGACAGGCAGTTATAATGATGGACGATTCAGGCACGCACTAGGTACAGTTTACTGAACGTGATGGTAATATTGAGAAATTTATATATATATATATATATATATATGTGTGTGTGTGTATATATATATGTACATACATTTTTTTTTATGTTAGTGTGTACACAGCTTATTATTCTTCAGCAGGCATTTCCATGAATACGAGTATATGTTTCTATATTTGTTATTGTCATAAAAATACGTGAATATTGTAAATAGGTTTTTAATGTATTAGTTATGAATTAGGCTTAAATTTATTCTAATACGAATAATATTATTATTAGTATAAATTATGCATTATGAAGTTTCAATCTGAAAAGTTTAATACTTCAATTAGCGAAAAAAAATAATTTTTTTTTGTTGTTTTAACCAAAGCTGCTAAAAACGGATATTTTTTACAAGCTCTAATTAAATCCTACTTAAAATCAAGGAACTGCTTTCTAGCTAAGGACATTCTCTCTTTCGTTATAAAATATCTGGTGTGAAACAAACACATGTAGAGGACATGTGTTTGTTTCACACCTCACATGTGTGAAACAAACACATGTCCAGAGAGAGGCTCTGAAATCATTTCTTACAATTTTATTAAAAAAAAAAAAATTGATCATAAAATTACAAATTTTTACTGAATATTTAGTTCTTTTTATAATCCACCAGGTGGTGGAACCTGAATTCTGTTGATTGGGTGGAAAGAAAGGCTGCAAACCTATAAGGAAAGGTATACGGCCCAGACAGAGCGCGCACGCGGGGGGGGTGGAGAGACCTAGAAGAGCCGGTAAAATGCGTAATTAATGAATTAAGTAATCAGTGCAGTGGAAGAAGTAAATGAAAATATATTTTATTTTTGAGAAAATCATTATTTGAAGGATATTTGATCGTTGGCTGGCAAAAGGGTAATACTGCAGGTACAAGACCACCGTTAGAAGAGAGGTCAAAGAACTTAGTCAGCTTTGTCTTTTGCCCCTACTTGCAATCATACAAAAGGGGACGATTTGAACTACCAAGAGAAAATATTCTTTCAAGGGAGTCTAAATTCTGCACTCAACCACACCAGTCTAAATTGGACATTCTACCAATATTATTCAAGGAGTCAACATCAGTGCCAAGAGTTATAAGTTAAAACATAAGAGTTTAAATCAATCTAGCTAGTTTCTGTGTATTTAATAAGCATATTATTGTGATATTGTAAAATATTTAAATTCATTTTGAGAATAATGTATTTATTTTAAAAACAGTGGTGACCGCTTGCTTATTTTCTATGTAACGGCAAGAGAGAGAGAGAGAACGCAGGCCCGACTGAGAGAAAACTGGCCCTCTCTGGTACTCTCTGACTTAAGCAGGTTAGAGTGGGAGAACCTGTATATAAGCCAGTGAGGATATATCTATCTATCTGTCAGATTCAACCATATACATCGCATCGTGTCATATCACTACTCTCACCTTTTATTCTATAAAATCATTACAAGTCCAGTAAAGTTTGTGTAAACCTATAGCTATATTATAACAGTGTTTTCATATCTCGTCTAATTAATCAATCCCAATTTCTCTCCTCATCAAGTCCATTATAAATACTTCTTTCTCTTTAAGCACAAGCCCCTTTACAAAACCGCTCGTGCTGCAATACTTAGAAACATACAACACATATCACACCAATCACATTTCATCAAGCTTGGTAGATTTCACTGGGCCGGGGCCATATAATAAGAAAAACAAAGGAACCTCAAAACAAATATTTCCTGCATAAACTCAATTTTCAGAATTTGACATGATTTCAGTATTTGCTCATAGAGAGTAAAAAAGTAAATAAAAATTGTTATTTCATCTTAGAGAAATAAATTTAAATATCACGCACGGTGTTATTATTTCAAGGTTCTTTCATTAATTTCATAGTGTAAGTTATTATGTTTGTAATAATAATAATAATAATAATAAGGAAGGTACATTCATCACAGAAAGTTTATCGTACAGAGTGCAGCTATATAGAGAATAGTACGCTGTTTCTCCCCTTTATATACAGGGATGGAGCGGATAGATATAGAGGTAGACTAACTCTTAACTCTAATCTACTTATCAGATGTAGAGGACCGGCACGAAACCCGTCGCCCTTATTACACCAAGATACCTATTGCTCTAAAACTCTTACATTATTAGTTCGTCGTCCCACTGACAATAATTATTATATTTCTTTTTAATTATATAATTATTTTAATTTAAAAATAATTTCTTACAAATATAAAAATACCAACATGATTTTATATAATAAATTGATAAATAATTAATGCAATATTAGAATACCGTGAAATTTGTATGGTCAATTAATTTTTTTCTTAACATTTTTTTACTAAGAGGAAGTTCTGCGATTTGTCAAATTTGCAAATTTGAAATTTCATAGGAAATGCACGTCCCCCCCTCCCCGAGTCCGAAAAAATGGTTTTTATTAATTTAAAGGCTCTTGATTAACCGGAAGTGCGACACTTTACTGAATGAACAGTGTTTACGGTTTTTCATGACTTACTTAAAAATGGCTCCAGCGATTTTATGTAAACTTGGTAAACCATTTACACACATATCTGCCCTGCCTATCATTCTTATTCCAAGTACTTTCGCAGATTTTTTTTTTTTTGTTGGATTCTGGAGAAGTAGCGACATTATTAAGCTTTCCACTAAAGTACCACTTCGGTTCCGTTGTATGACTTTATCACGTACATAGTATATATAAACGGCATTTCCGGTTAATAAAATTTCTTCAGTTTGGAAATGCAACTTTATTGAATACTTTTTTTTAGTATTAAAACATCACTTGAAGTAAAAAAAGTTACAGCCTACTCAAACGACTACAGGACTACAGACGCTCAAAACTAACTTCAAATAACAAAATACTTATCTACAATCTACTATTAAAACCAATTTGGATTTATGGACTCGAGTTATGTGGCTCAAACAAGCGTTCCAACATCCACTGCCTTCAAATCCTACAATCCAAAATACTCCGTTGTATAACCAATTCTCCGTTTTACGTTTCTAACCTGACAATCCATTCGCGATCTCCAGATTCCATTTATAACTGACATTTTTCAAATACGTTACTGCATATTTCACACCCGTCTCGCACATCATCAAAAATCCATTAATTCATCAACTTTCTACAGCAGCCATTCCCCAGATAACCTTCTTCGACGTCTAAGGCGGCAGCGAAATAGTGAGGGTTACCATTGGGTGATTTCTCTTTACCATTATTGTTCGTTATCTCATTTACTTGTTGCTAGTTACGCAAGCGTACGACCAGTTGTAAATTTTCAAATAAATGAAAAAAAATCAACACTTTATTCCAGATAAATTGATTCTAAGATATTCTAAGGAATATCTGACTTTCGATTTCAAATCTTATGCACGTTTGTTCGAAATTATTCTTTGGGGCCCTATTTAGTATAATCATTTCATTTATTCCCTACCTTGAATAGATATATGTCCCACCACTACTTCTATATTTATGTTAGGGCTAACTAAAAATAACCCCGTTTATAGATAATTGGCTTATTTTTGTTTTATTTATTTAATTCGTCATTTTCTTGCCACGACTAGCTCATTAATTTTCTCAAGAACAGAGATTTAATTTTCGGAAACTATTAGACTATGTTATTCCAGACGTTGTTTTCAAGAAATTGGTGAATTTTTAGTTTGTCTTATTTTTTGTGGGTCGCCGAGTCCAATAAAAGTGCTTTCTAGAAATTGATCCGCGTCGTGATGGAGAGCGCAGCTTATCTCAAAGATAAAAAAAATCCCTGAAGGCTCAAACTTCATATTATATATATCTTTCGAGTATAACCAAAAGATCTAACTGGAAATTATTGGACAAAAAATCTTCCCATTTGTAATTTTTTCAAAAACGGCTTCGATGATTTTTTTTCTTTTAACTTTTTATGCATAACTACTATGCACATGCAGATTTCTTGCATGTATTTGAAACAAATGTTTTGAAAAATTTATTTTATTTATTAGGCTGCTCCAGAATATCATTTCAGTATACTATGCTGTTTCTTGCACTTCGTATATAAGTATGAAGAATTACATGTTTACAAACAAATAAAGACGGAGTTAAAGAAAAAAGTATAGATATGTAATTATATATTGCAAAAAGCATTACACAATAAATAATGATAAGATTTACAATCAAAATGGGTTGATTAGAAAGTTCTTACTGGTATGGATAAGAAAACCCCAAAAAAGGAAAAGGAATTAATATAATTCTTTAGGCTACCGCGACCAATATCTTGCCAAACACTTAGGTCTTCCCGTTGAGATTACTTTACTAGTTTGTGTAATAATCTAGTCGATATTACCCGAAGAAACCACTGCTACAATATGGGCGAAACCACTGAAGCAATTTCAACTCCAGTTCCTAATGTTTTTAAAGGCTACTAACTCAACTACCTATGAAATGAAATCAAAAATTAAATATTTCTTCTCTTCTTTATTTATTTATTTATTTTGTATTATCACCATTAATCTCGTTTTGTTTAGAGCGAAATGGATCAGCTACTTCTACAAGAATCTTGTAGTTCATCCGGGAATACCAGCATAACAACAATACCCACATATAAATTGGACCTAATGTCCTAGGTCCTGCAGTAGTGCTAGATATGTATACAACTAGATATGGGTTTAGCAGACCCATAGGCAAACTTTAGTTCAACATCACATACTCTCATTCATCCAAACTTAAACCATTGCATGGCTTTATAGACGGAACACATCGTACTAACTATAAAACACTGGAGGCAAATGCTCAGTAATGAATACGTGATGAGTTTTCAAGCCGACACTAAGGTAAAAACCAAGTTATGGACTTCACTTTTTTAACATATGATTGCGGAAACTTGGTTTCTGGGCAGAAAAACCGTGAAAAAACTAAAATCTATAGTCACGAATATGGAAAGGTCTATTAGTAGGAATAACCAAAAGAGACAGAAAAAGGAATATTTGTTTAAGATACAAAACTGAGGTTTTATTGATGCAATAACAAGAACAATTAAAGGGAAGTGAAAATGGACAGGCCGTATATTAAGAGATGAGCTAAAATGGATTATAGAATGGACACCGAGAGAGCGGAAAATAAGTAGGACACGTCCAAAAAGTGATTATGGAATGGAGAAAACGTAAGCAGATTGACCTGGCTTAGGATTGCGTGGAATAGCAAAGAATGGAACCGAAATGATCGTAGTAGGTGTGGTGACTGGACACACACGGATAGCCAGTCATTTGCATACAATAGGGAGGGTGTCTAGTCTCCGATATGTTAGAATTCTTGATGATGGAGTTAGGGAAACGGTGTATCATTATTTGTCAGTGTCCCCCGTTTTGATGGTACTAGGTTTCGTATATTTTGAGAGGGCCTAAGTCACTTGGGCAAAGCCTGGGAGGGTTGGAGTTAAAGGAATATCTTAGGATGTTGTAGACAGACCGGTAAACTACGGGGAGAGATTAATTAATTAGGGGATGAATTTGGGGGGGGGGATAAAAGCCATATTGGCTTACGTCCATGCCAAGAGGGACCCCAGGCTAATAATATGTGTGAAGTGTGGTTGGTATAGCGAATAGTGGATAGTTTTCACTTTTCCCTTCAAATCTAGAAATTAGAAAGTGCAGTAAAAGGACAATATAACAAATAAACAAAACAAAATCAAATTGGCGGGGAAAAAAAGAACGCAAATCAACTAACCATAATAATATGTATTTTATTTTTGTAATGGTTTTTATTTTATTTTTTTTTTTAGGACTATACAAATGAAGCTTTATTTTATTTATTTAATTAGTTTTTGTTTTGTTTTGTTTCCCTTCTATTCAAATGTAAAGCTCATGTGAACAATCACCTAAAATTACAAGGAGACGGGAATTTTCCATTATTGTTAAATATTTGTATTTTATTTATTGTTTGTGAATAAAGTATTTTACAATGTATATATAATAATATAAAAGTATACTTAACACAGATACGTACATATTTTATTTATAATAAATAAGTTCAAGAGTATTTTAAACTTAAATATATATAAAAGTATAAATATATTAAGAAGTTAATAAAAAATACAGTATATAAAAGGCAGGCAATAAAAAAAAAAGAAAAAAAGAAAGAAATAGAGTTAGTAGAAAATTGAGAGCAAAATTAAATATTAAAAACAAAGTTTCAGACATTTTACAAAGTCAAAAGAAAGACAAGAGTTTGTAACGTCAATGGTGTAATGGCTACTGTGTGGTAGGGAGGGGATGAAGAAATACCAAAACAGTAAGAAAACAAAAAAAAAAAAGAGAAAGAAACCTAACAATAAAAGCGCTTTTAAAAAAATCCGGATTTGTGAAAACATGTTTCGTTGAAACTTTTTCTTAGAGCATACGGATAAAAAAGAAAGAAATAAAAACAATGGATGAGTTTGAATGGTAGTGGGTAGTAGAGACTTTATTCGCATAAGAAGAATAATACTTGATTTTAAAAATATCTTTTATTCTTTATTATATGCTTATTTTTTTATTTTTTTTTTCCTGTTATAGTAAATAGAAGTTTTTTGTTTTTATGAGTATTTTTTTCATGAGCAATATATTTGATTTATTAGGGGGATAATAAAAAATAATTATATATTCATGTCTTTCTAACATTAATGTCAGTCAACAAAATATAGATCTAAAGCTAATATCAATAATAATATCAGAGAAAGGAATAGCAGAGTGGTTAGCGTATTGGACTCCCATGTGGAAGACTCGGGTTCGAATCCAGCTGTGCTGCCCTTAGATTTTTTTCTTCCTAGGAGCCTCTACAACTCACTGTCCGGTGATGGACAATGTTATCTGTAACGAGAGGACACTGTCCGGAGGCCGGCAGAGTACTGAAAAGACTCCGGGCGCCATTGACCGGAGTTATAATGTTGACATGCCTTAAATTTAAATAATAATAATAATAATAATAATAATAATAATATCGCGTAATAAAAAAAATTAAGAGAATCAATTGCTATTAAACTAAACTGATACAATCGTTCCAAATTAACTAATAGTTTTAGTTTATTAAGTAATGCTTCCGAATTGCATAGAATAGAATAGAATTGAAACGGGGGAGGGGGGGGGGTGAGCCTCATTCCACTGCGACCTACAAGTCGAGGTCTATTGTGGATCCCCTTAAGTTACAGAACAGCCCCCAGCTTTGCCCTCCTAATCAATCCTAGCAAAGCTGAGAGCGGCTCCGTCATGAAGCTTCCAGCTTCGGGATTGCACATCCTTTGTGAGTGCGCCGGAGTCTTCTCCTCTACCTTGCAGAATCGGCATACGGCACTATCCGCAAGTTGTAGGTGGTGCATGTGTCTATTCAGCCTACAATGCCCAGTTAGTAGACCCACAATTAACCTTATATCCCTTCGGGTCTGGCTCAGTAGGTCTCTGGTAAATTTAAGCAAATATCTTTTAATGAAGAGCTTTGCCTGCCTCTGTCCTGGTGTTCCCTCCCACCAACGCAGACGCTGATCTTCTATCCACCCCCTGATAGAAGTTTGAATGAGGCTCCTGGACAAGCCGCAGAAGGGTTCGGGGCCTATAAAGGTATCCTGCGAGCCCTCCCTCGCTAGGGCATCCGCCCTCTCATTGCCCAGGAACCCCGCATGTCCCGGCACCCAGGCGAGTGTCAGTTTGTTCCGAGTACCCACCTCGGTGAGGGCAAGTAGGCAGTCCCACACCAGTCTTGAGACCACTTGGTGTGAGGAAAGTGCCTTCAGGGCTGCCTGACTGTCGGAGTATATGGCCACTCTTCTACCCACTATCCTTTGCCTTATAATCTCCCTAGCGCAGAGTTGTAACGCCACGACTTCAGCCTGAAAGACCGTGGCGTACTTCCCTAGGCTGGCCTTAATTTTAAATTTAGGCCTGCCCCCGAGGACCCCAGCTCCCCCGTAGACCCCAGTCGGAGTTTTGAATCCATATGTGTACCAGATCGAGTTACCGAACAGGGGTGGGTTCCGAATTGCATGTGAGCACTTCTTTTAAAAGGGAGCTTTCAAAAGTCCAAAATTGTGTTGGGAAAAGATTCATAATAAATTCCTTTTTTTTTACAACAAGCTGATTAAAATGATTCATTGTACTGATTACTAATTCCTATAAAATTTAAAAAAGTTATATATATATATATATATATATATGTCAATGTATCACACCAGATGATTTTTCTTCTTATCCGTCACAACTTTTTCAAAATTACATTGCCTTTTGAAGCTTGTTTGATATAATGCATTTACATGTCCATTCTAATACGCGTACAGACTAAACCTTAATTTTATGATAGAATTTGTTACGTGTATGGATTTAAGCATACCAATATTCGTCAATTCGTCCTTGATTTTAATTATTTCCAATAATTGGAATAATTTTAAATTAATTTTGCCAACCGTACAACACCTTTAGAGAAGATTATTTTGGTTCCACCGTAGTCCACCGTACTAGATGCTTTAATGAATGATTCAAGAGACTGTGGTATAGTGAGATTAGTGATGACACAACCCCTTTAGGGTAGATTTCTATTTAGCCCAGTAGAATGGTTGACCATTAATACTAGGATACTCTTTATTAACAATTCAAATCATGGGTTTCCCCAATGTCTAATCGGATCCCAAATCATGATTGCCTTAAACCTGGAAGATATCCGGATGGAACATCAAGTTAGAGCTTACGGCGGATTTTTCGTTTTTGACAGGAGTTCACACATACAGTTTTCTAACTATAATAATAATAATAATAATAATTATGATATACACTGCTGGACAAAATTAACGCACCACTACATCTTTTCACTCTATTGTCGTACAAATGAAAATATTGGACTATTTCAGTTATTACTATTTTGCTATTGAGTTTTATTCTATTTACTAGTATTAAGAAAGATAAACTCCCATGTTTATACATTTGTTTATTTATTTCGAATTATAACGTAACAAACATTTGTACAGTCTTGTGTTTTCTTAGCAAGGTTCAACAATTTTTTCTTCACTATTTTTTCTTGTTTTTTTTTATTTATTCAAAACTGGTCATTTTTTTTGTTAATTATGGCAAATTTGAACGAACTTGATGTTGCCAGGGCATTAACCTTGATTAAAGAAGGTTACACTCACTGTGTGGTGGCAAGAAGATTGGGCGTGCATCATGCTACAATTGGGCCTCTTCTGAGTCGTTTCAGGGAGACATTCTTCCCGTATACCCCTTTTTCCTCCAGGTTCTGAGGGGGATCTTTAAGGACCGTACCTACCCGCTTTAGCAAGCTATGGGATCGTTTAACAAGAAGTGGATGTACTACCATGGAAGGACTTTTAGTGCAATAACCGACTATAGCAGAAGTGCCGAAGCATCCCCCCCCCACTTGACCCATTTAAGGGCAGGTTGAGATACGCTCAACCAGCGCGCACACGGTGGTCATACTCCACTCCCAGAAGCTAGAGAAGGCACTCCCTAGCAGGCTCTGGTAAACCGCGCACACCTAGCAAATGCGTTTCCAGCTACTCGCTGGCACCGGGGTTTAATTTATACTGTGATTCTCCTCCCGCTCAACTCATGACCTCGGTCGTTGGAATTATTGGTTAAACCACGGCCACTACGAATCCTAACTCAATTGCAAGCAATTGGCTCGGAAAGTAGCTTACGCCCGTAATTCAGTATTTCAACTCTAACGAGCTAGCATGACTGATCGATCGCACGCCCGATGGATCGACAGATTCCATCTACTCATTCCTGTCCATTGCCTCAAGTATAGGGGTTTCAGTAACCCAGGTAACTTACAGGCAACCTTGCAAGGGGAAAAGATCAGGATTGGATTAGGTGGGGTGAGGGATTACCCAACCTGGAGAGCCAGAGGCTGATTGCACCCCGAAAGGTGGGCAATGGTGACGCCACCTAGTTTAAGGGAGACATGTTGTGGAGGAGAATGACCCACACGTGCCGGCGTAACTGGTCTCGTAGGCACACCTCCAGCACGCCTCCTCCCAATAGAATGACAAGGGACACTACTATCATCACTGCGAATCCACGACCACCACGAAACCTTTCCGCAACACGTGAGTGAGCACGGAGACAAAACTCCGCCGGGCTGGCTCACGATCCCGTGGTACCATTTTGTAGAAGGACAAGTCCCCTACTTAAGGAATGGTCGCAAGCCTGGGACTGCCTAAGCAGACTCTACGGCTTCAGGGAGACAGGATCACACTCTAGAAGGCCTGGGCAGAGCCGTCCTAGATCAACTTCTAACAGGGATGACCAATTTCTCACACTTTGGACACTGCGCCGATGGACCACAACAAGTGAAGAGCTAAGAAATTCATTTTTGAGGCACGATATTTAACAATATCATCTCGTACGATAAGAAGGAGACTCGCGGAGACAGAATTGGCCAACAGAAGGCCAGCTGTAGGGCCGTCACTTACCACAGCCCACCGGGCAGCGAGATTACATTTTGCTCAAGGTCACCTAACTTGGACAGTTGATGATTTGAAACGAGTATTATTCTCAGTTGAAACCAGAGTGAGTCTAAATTCACCAGATGGACGTGTAAGAATCTGGTTAAGAGGAGGGGAATGGGATCCACCATGCAATATTGTACAACAAAGAACCTTTCACGGAGGTTCAATAATGTTTTGGGGAGGCATAAGTTTTGAAGCACGTACGGAACTAGTGCCAATCCGTGGGCGCTCAATGAATGCTAACAGGTATGTTGAAGAGATTCTGGAGGAGCAAGTAGTGCCTTTTGCTCCGTTTATTGGAGCTGAATTTGTTTTAATGCATGACAATGCAAAAATCTCATAGGGCCAGACAGGTAGACGATTACCTTGACATGGTAGGGATACGACGAATGAGCTGGCCACCAAGAAGCCCAGACTTGAACCCTATAGAGCATGTTTGGGACGTACTTAAACGACGTACAGATCTCATTCTTCTGCATCTGTTAAACTGAATCAGCTGGAAATGGTGGTACTCAATGAATGGGAGAATATTTCTCTGGCACTAATTCAAAATCTAATTGATGGTATGCCTCGTCGATTAGAGGCCGTAATTCGAAGTAGAAGTGGTAACACAAGATACTAGTGTATAAAAAAATCTGGTGTGAATCACTCACACAACTTTCTCTTACTCCAGTTCTCAAAATTATAATTGACAAATTTTATAGTTTGTGTACCAAATTTAATGAAATTTGTCGAAAACTGAAAAAAACTATTCAGTAAAAGCGCACTTCCGGTTTACTGATTTTCTTCACACCCGGAATTTTGCCAACTATTTATTTCTAATTAATTTCATTTGGATGATAGAGTTGTATAATCAAGTATGATACCACTTTAGAGGAAGCTGTAACCCTACCCCTCTCCTAAAAGTGCCCTTAAATGAATTTTCCCAGAGAAATGTTTTATATAAAAGTAATAGATCTTTAAATGTTTAGTTTATATGTGTAGTTTCAAAAAAATCGTCGGGGCCATTTTTGAGAAAAATCGCGAAAAAGTGAAAAAAATCATATTTAGTAAAGTGTTAAAACAAAAGCACTTCCGGTTTTCCGATTTTTCTCAAACTCGGAATTTCAACAACATATTGAATTGTCATTAACATTATTTAAATGACCGAATTGTGTAATAACCTGAAATAGCACTTTAGAGGGTAACCTAACCCCACCCCTCCCCCAGAAGGGCCCTTAAATCAATTTTCCCAGAGAAATGTTTCAAATAAAAGTTGTAGCTCCTTGTATATGTAGTTGATGTATCAAGTTTAAAGAAAATCCTTGGAGCCATTTTTGAGAAAAACGCAAAAAAGTAAATAAGTCAACTAGTAAAGTGGTACTTCCGGTTCAAAAATTTTGACAGATAACGCACAGTCAGATCGCATGGTGATACCTAAACGGAATATTAAGTTTCAGTTTTCTACGGTTTTTTGTTTTTGAGCTATGCTGTTCACAAACACACACACACACACACACACACAGACACACTCACAGACCATTTGCTAAAAACCACTTTTTTGGATTCAGGGGACCTCAAAATGGATATTTCCGGTGAAATCTCGATATCGAAAATTTGACACGATTACAATACTTCCTCTTACTAGGAGTAAGAGAAAGTAAAAAACTGTGATTAACAAAGTTTTATTATTTTTTAAAAAAAGCTATTTTTAAGTGTTTTTTTTTATATAATTCAATAAAGATTTTTTTATTAAGTTTAACAACTTTTTTCAATCAGCCCAGGGGTCCACTGAATGAAGGGAAAAAAATAAAAGTTGTTACACTTTATTCCTGCAATATTAATAGTATAAATGCGTTAATTAGTGGTTAATAGTGGTGCGTTAAATACGTTAATAGCGGTGCGTTAATTTTGTTCAGCAGTTTATAATGTAACATAATATAAATATTATTTTGAAAATCATATAAGAATACAATAGCAACTTGTAATAGAATTATGAATAAGTTTTGTTTTTTATCATTTTATCCTTCACAGCTTGCTTGATTTTATTGGTTTTGACCGGTTTCCGATTCTTATTTGTAGTGGAATCAATTGTCGTGATTCCTGAGGTATGAAGTTAGATGTCTTGAAGAGGGATTTATTAGGCGGAAGTTAGTTTAGAGAGTTATTGCTTGAATTATTAACACTGATTTTATAAAAATAGAATATATTTTTACAATAATTTAAATGTGAGAAATGGTAACTATTAACATGAAATAATTAGTAATAAATAGGAGATAAACAACAAATAATTTAAAAAAATTAAAATAAATAAACTAATATGCACAACTATGAAAATAATTATAAGTTTAAACCTTGTATAGAGACGCGCTCTCGTACTGTAATGATATATACTGATAGACTGAAGCTATAGTGATATAATGATAATACTTAGTGATACTGACGATACTGTCGCTACTGATATAGTGATTGATATATAATGATCCTCTCTTCCAGTGGAGCGAAGTTTATATTAGTCTTACTCACACACTGACAAGTGTGTAAGTAAGTTCTCACACTAAGACATATCTAGTAGCGTGCGTCCTTGTGCGACCTTGGTTATGTCGGCGACCAGTGATTCAGATCAGTGGCCAGATTCGGTCGCCCATCGGCGACTTTCAAAGACCACATGGCTTTATCGGTGCTTGTCTTTGATACCTTTGTATTGAAAAGGCAGCAGCCGGCTGTGGGACCACTAGTTATAAATTATTCTTTCCTTTTGTTATATTTTGTGAAGACTTTGACATTGCTTTGACGTTGCTATGTCCTTACACATTCATCGTCAGAGTAAGGCTATAAATACGTGTAGCTAGAAACATAAAGTTGAAGTGAACTCTCTCTACACTTCCGAAACCAAGGTCAGAAACAAACAAAATGAAGCAAAATGAAACAAAATCTCTATGATTTTATCCAGCATTGCTGATCCACCCTGTTTTCAAGTTTTTATTTTTATTTTTTAAATTTAAGGTGCGTCAACATCTATGGTCATTGGCGCCCAGAGCATTCTCAGTGCACTGCCGGCCTACGGACAGTGTTCTCTCGTTACAGACAATACTGCCCATCACCGGACAGTAAGCTGTAGAGAAGTCCTAGGAAGAAAAAAAATCTAAGGGTAGTACAGCCGGACTCGAATCCGGGTCCTCCGCATGGGAGTCCAATATGCTAACCACTTAACTATTCGCTTCCCTATTCAGGTTTTGTCTTATTCCATTATTCCTCTAATTCACCAATAAGAGATCATTTAATCTTCAAAAATGATTTAACATAGAAAATCTTCGTCTAAGATTTTTTTCAAGTTGAATCTACCTATAGACAGCTGTTGTTTCCATTAGTTAAGGAGTTGTATACTTAAATGAAATTCAGTAAAACATTTTTTTTATACCTTAATAAACAAAGCAATCTTTATTGAAGGAAGATAATTTTTTTTTAAATTACTTTAGTTTATTCACTGCAAGAAACTGATAAATTACATTAAAAGGACGGTAATATATTCATATACTTTATATATATATATATATGTATATAGTCAATGTAAACAGAATTTTGATAGAATTATTATCTTTAATATAGTGTTTAGCTATAAAAGCAGTCCACTCTAAGGGGTTAAAGAAATCAATTAATTTACTTTAATATTTTTACTGATAAAAGCATCAACCGCTTTAAAAAAGAGTAAATTACATGATTACTTAAGTCAACTGAGGCTCTTTAGAACCAGTTTATACTGTAATTTGCAGCATATACAAAAAAAAAAAAAAAAAAAAATAGTGTGCAAAACTGTTTGCTTAATGAATTAGACTTTTGTTTGCTCAGTCGTTGCAAATACGTTTTTTGCCAATCATTTAAAATATATTATAAACATTTATTATTATAACAAATAAAATAAAAAATAGTAGGCTACGCATTGATGATGGTTCCCTTGGTCACGTGAAATGGTGGCCAACAATAGTGACTTTAATTGATTTTTTTTTCAGTTTTATATAATGTACGTAATAAGGTAAAGTAATATTACGTATCAACATTGTGTTTATTTTCACAAACTTGGTTATATTGTTGATATTATGATAGCATTAAGATTACAAAAAATTATTTAGATTTAAATTATACTTCGTCCAAATTATTTAGATAAATCCTAAATATAAGTATAGTATGGTTACTTTTGTAATGACATGGCAAGGTCATAGCAATGGTAAACCTTCACAACACATAACAAAAGAAAGAATAATTTATAACTAGTGGTCTAGCCGGCTGCTGTCTTCAAGACAAGGCCGCGGCCAAACAAACAAAGCCAAGGGTCAATACTTTACATCAAAGCAAGCAACCACTAAGGCTGGCCACTGACCTAAATCACTGGTCACCGAAATAACCAAGGTCGCACACTAGGACAGATGTCTTGGTGTGAGTGTTGCTAACACTAATATATAAACTTCGCCCCATTGGAAGAGGGGATGATTATATGATTATACTTCAGTACGTCTTCAAGATTATTATACGAGCAGCAGTTTCCGCGTCCCTATACAGTTTTTATTTATACTTATTTCCTTAGTTGTGCATCTTAGTTCATTTATTTTAATCATTCTAAATTATTAGTTATTTATCTCCTATTTATTTCTAAGTATTTCTTGTTAATAGTTACCATTACTCACGTTTAAATTATTGTACAAATACAGTCTATTTTTATAAATTCCGTGTTAATAATTCGAGCACTAACTTCCAAAAATCTCTAAACTAACTTCCACCCTCTTCAAGACATCTACTACATACCTCAGGAATCACAATAAACGATTCCACTACATCTGGTGGTATCACGGTGGGATCAGAACATCCAATAAACGATTCCACTACACTTTAATGTCTGTTTTAAGTGACAAATTAAATGTATTTGTTATAAGTTTATATTATAACTTCAGAAAGAATTCTTAATGATTATATGCACTAATCATGGAGCCAATAGTTTGGTGGACGTTAAGTGAATATTTACCTGAATAAACTATCTTATTAGTAGTATATTAATTACTTCGGTATACCTATATTCATAATAAATATGGATGAGCCAAAAATGCCCAAAAAGAGACCTCAACAGTAGACCTAAAAAAAAAAAACATTCAACACATTATTTAAAATAAACTAAAAATCAAATGTAAATTAAAAACGTTTCTCTTGATATTATTACAAGGGAAGTTCATTACGCGACAGGCTTTAAAAATGATAAGTGATAGCAATAACCCTAAGACCCACAGGTAAACTTGAGCTCCCCACCACACACACTCACTCACACCTGAACACTCGACACTTTTCAGACGACCACACACACTGCATGAACAAGGACACGCACTCGTTGAGAGCTCGGAGTATAAATATCTCTCCCTCGTGCTTGCCGGCACGAGGCTTTGGGGCTAGGGTGGAAAAGAGGATCCTGGGCATTGAGGGAGACGACGACCTGCGGGCGTCCGATCCCAACACATGTCTTTGGCCTCGGCTTCACCCGAGAGCTCTACCTGGGGGATAGCCCGACTCCAGGAAGGCTAGGGAATTCCGCCTCAGGCGGGTTCCTAGGGTTAGGAGGGGGCCGCGGGGGCACGGGTCAATACTTCGGTGTCGGAACGCTGTCTTCCGCGGCACCTGACTATATCGAGGTGCGATGGTCTACCCGGATAGTAACCGGGTGCATTTGATCGTCCGAGGAGGCGGGACCACGTATCTCGACGAACTCTACTGATTATTATAGAGAATAATCAAAACAATCTTTCTGGGCCTAGCCCAACAATTCCTCCTACCCCAACATCCCATCCTATTCCTACACCAACAATCCAACCTACTCCCATACCTAATCATCCCCTCCCTTCTCCTGTCACCCTTCCCCTTGTAGATGCCCCATCATCTACAATGTCTCCCTCGACTGAGCTGACCGGCAAACGAAAAGGCATGGACAAGGAAAACACGATTGGAAAGTTAGTACCTGGGCTGCAGTTTACACTGCAACCATATATCCCCTCTTCCCCGCCAAGGAAGAAGGCAAGGGGCGGCAACAAGAGGTTTGAACCAATTATGAAATTTATAGATTTAGAAGAAGATAACTGGGGAAGATTTTTTATTGTAAAAAAGAAGGAAGGTTCCTTCTCAAATGAATGCTCTTTTAAATTGTTTCAGTTTATTAAAACATATGTGGGAAAGCCGAAGAGCGTAAGAAAACAAAATGATGGATCTATTTGTATAGAAGCAGAAAACCGCACTCAGGCAGAAACTATCCTGAAACTACAAAGATATATGGATGCTGAATTGGAAGCGGGTCCCCATAAACGCCTAAATACGTCGCAAGGTGTAATTACATGCCGGGACTTTTTAAACAGTAAAATAGAAGACATAAAAGAGGGTCTGGCTGATCAGGGCGTAGTGGAGGTTAGGAGAATTAAGCGGAGGCAGGATGGTTCTCTAGTGGACACCGCTTCCCTGGTTCTCACTTTTGATCGCCCAAGACCGCCACAGACTATAGACGCTGCCTTCTATAAATTGAAAGTTCGCCTCTATGTACCATCTCCAATGAGATGTTACAAATGTCAAAGGTTTGGGCATACCTCCATGAAGGTAAGGCAGTAGAAGCGGTGTGCGTATGTGGTAAATCTGAACATGAAGGCGATTGCACACCGCCAATTATTTGTGTAAACTGTGGCGGAGAATATAACGCCAGATCCTCGGGGTGCCCAATTCTTATAAAAGAGAAAGAAATACAAAAAATAAAAACACTTCAGCAATTGCCAAACCATGAGGCAAGAGCAATTGTTGAAAGTAAATCTTATGCAATTAACGATATATCATACTCTGAAAAAGCAAAGGCACCCCAACCAGTGGCACACATTCCTTCAGTCCCTGCAAATCCTCAGGGACAAGTAGAGAATAATCCCTCCCCGGCCTTAAGGGGAGCTACTGTTAAGATAGGAGAAATCCTACCATCCAGCCCCTCCCCGGCTTTAAGGGGAACAATAATGAATGTGGGAGAAATTCCTCTCCCTATACAAAGTGCCCCTCAAGGGGCACCGGTAGCCGAAAGGCTACTACCACTTACCACTCCTACTACTGTAGGGAGTGGCCCGAAGGTGGGATTAATCTCACCTAAAAAAATAACTTCCTCCGAAGGAGAGTGGATGGTGGTGGATCCGCCGAAACGCTCCCCTAGGAGGAAAAAGCACAAGGTTAATGTTACCACCCCCGAACACAGTAAGTGTGAGGGGAAGAATTATCAGGCCTTCTAGAGGACAACCGTCCTCTGCTCAAATTGTCCGTTCCCCAAAGCAGCAATGGGAGCTACTGGGGACGGATATTGAAGCGTCAGAATCAGAGGGCGGGAGCACTTCCGACCGCCCTAATAGAAGAAAGAAAAAAGGCTGGCCCAAAGGTAAGCCACGGAATAAGTGTGCCACTGAGTAAGATGTTTAACCTTTATTATTTCAGCATCCATGATTATTCGTCTAAACGTATTCATTATTGGAAAAAATATATCACTTTCGAATTCATTAGACACTAGAAAGATCCTGCCACAAGTGGTCACCTCACTTTATTATTAGCATGTGTGAGTCAATTCTTCAATGGAATATGCGGGGCTATATGAGTTATATGGAAGGGTTACGCCGATTGGTGGCGGAATACCGTCCATTAGGGTTGTGCCTCCAAGAAACAAAGATTCGCCCGGGGCAACTCATCCGGATCCCTGGGTATATCATATATAGTAAAGAGGTACAACCTGCCCCAGGTGGGAGGGCGCATGGTGGAGTGGCCGTGTGAGTACGGGATAATATCTCGGGCATACGGCTACCCCTACAAAGTAATTTACAAGCCGTTGCCGTGCGCCTAGCCGCACCTCTGCAGATCACTTTAGTTAGTATATACCTTCCAGACATATTTTGGCGGAAGAGTGATCTGGAGAATCTGCTCTCGCAGCTCCCCGTCCCGGTGTTGTTGATGGGAGACTTTAACTGTCACAACACCTGGTGGGGGTCAGCCAGAACTGACGCTCGAGACAGAACTCTTGAGGAGATTATAGATAATGCTAACATGATGCTCCTCAACAATGGTGCGGCAACACACTTCAATGCACACTCAGGAGGTTTTAGTTCAATTGATCTGAGTGTGGCAACACCCACCGTTGCAGTTCGCTTGGAATGGACCACACTAGACGAACTATATCATAGTGACCACTTTCCAATTCTAGTATCGAGCTCCATCTCCAGGTCAGATTTTGTGATACCATGGAGATACGACATCAAAAGAGCAAACTGGCCTGCTTATGCTTCCCGAGTGGTGATACCACCCCTTACAGGAGATGTCACCCTCGACGCTAGTTTATTTACAAAGGCGTTGGCGGATGCATCCGAGGGTACTTTACCGAGGGTAGGTGGGAGAGTCGTAAGAACCCCCCGTCCCCTGGTGGACCCCGGAATGCAAAGTTGCTAACAGGGAAAAAAAGCAGGCCCTAAATAGATTTAAAAGGTATCCGACGGAGGAAAATTTAATTAATTTTAAAAGACTAAGAGCCAGGGAGAGGCGTTTAATTAAGAAGTCAAAAAAGGAAACCCTCACCTCCTATGTGTCAAAGATATCTACATCATCGACATTGAGGGAGGTGTGGAATAAGATAAGAGCCCTCTCTGGGGGTCGTAGAACCCCGTCGATACCCGTTCTAAAAATTAATGATGTCGTCATCACCGAGCCAGGAGAGGTGGCTGGAGCCTTTGCTGAACACTTTGCTCAAGTTTCCAGCTTACGGACTTACTCAGCAGAATTTCTCCAGCGAAAAGGTGATGTGGAGCTACAGCCACTCAGCTTTGAGACCGCTATCTATGAAACTTACAACGAACCGCTGACCATCAAGGAGCTAGAAAATGCCTTAAATAAATACAAAGATTCTGCTCCAGGGGTGGATGGAATCCCATACGATATGATTAAAAACTTAAATGAAACTGGGAAGGAAGGTCTTCTCAGATTGTATAATAGCATATGGGAAACTGGCCAGTACCCTGATGGTTGGCGTGAAGCAATCATTGTACCGATCCCCAAAGAAGGAAAAGACCCAAGTTATCCCTCCAGTTACAGGCCCATTTCGTTGACCACCTGCTTGAGTAAGGTCCTCGAATCTATGATCAATTATAGATTAGTTTATGTATTAGAAACGAGAGGACTTTACAGCCAGTATCAAGCGGGATTTCGCAGATATCGCTCCACTTTGGATCAGGCGAGCCACCTTGAGATCTATGTGCAAAACGCATTCATGCGTAGGGAGCACGTGCTGGCCGTGTTTTATGATCTCGAGAAGGCTTATGATACAACGTGGAGATATGCGATACTGCGGAAATGTCACGAGTGGGGATTGAGAGGGAAACTGCCAAGGTTCCTTCGTAGCTTTTTAGAATCGCGAAGGTTCCGAGTGCGCCTTGGGTCGGTCCTTTCGGACCCACATGTCTTGCAAAATGGTATTCCTCAGGGATCGGTGCTAAGCGTAACTTTGTTCACGATAGCGGTAAATAGTCTAGCAGAAGTTGTAGGAAATACTGTTCAAGTATCTTTATATGTAGACGATCTCGCCATTTATTTATCAGGAACTGATCTCGGCGAGGTCGGCCAAACCCTACAACAAGCAATAGACAGAGTGGCTGACGAGGCTTCTAGGAGCGGATTTAGATTCTCTGAAACCAAGACGGTGTGCCTACATTTTTGTCGTTTAAGACAGGAGCATAGTCCTCCCACATTGTTTCTAAGTGGCACACCTATTCAGTATAAAGAATGTATCCGTTTTCTTGGCCTCGTATTCGATACTAAATTAACCTGGCAGGATCATATAGATTATACCTACACAAAAGCAAGGAAAACCCTCGACGTCTTGAAATTTCTAAGAAGCTATAGATGGGGAACGGAACGGGAAATCTTAAAACGTATATTTATTACACTTACCCATTCCAAACTTGAATATGGAGCCCCAGTTTATAGTTCTGCGCGCAAGTCACGCCTGAAACTACTAGACAAGGTTCACAATGAAGGTATTAGACTGTTCACAGGCGCCTTCCGAACTAGTCCTCTACAGAGTCTCTATGTAGAGTCGGGGATGCTGCCTCCTCAACTTAGGAGAGAACAGCTCACCCTGACATACATCGCTGGAATGTGGGGAAAGAGTTTCCATAACTTATTTCCCGTCATATTCGAGAGCCCACATAATGAAGAGTTCCATCAACAGCGCTCGCGGACGCGACCGCTTGGAGTCAGAGCTAAGGAATTATTGGCAGCGGAGGGAATTGAACTTGGGCCGGTGGTAGGTTGGGGCTTTGCGCCTTCTCCTCCCTGGTCATTACCCTCTGCAAGCGTCCGCATGGACCTGGCATTCCATAAAAAAGAGGAAACCCCTCCTGTCGTCTATAGACAAAAATTACTAGAAATTCTAAATATTTATTATGACTTCCGACCTATCTTTACAGATGGGTCGAAGATAGGCGACGGTGTGGGTAGCGCGGTGTACACGGAAGGAGTCACCCTTAGTTGGACACTTCCGCATTATGCAACCGTCTACACTGCGGAAATGTTTGCTATATGCCAGGCCATAGAATTAATCAAGAATAACAATTACAAAAAAGCGCTAATATTGACGGACTCATTAAGTGCATTAATGGCTCTCCGGGATCGATTCTCGACAGACCCAATGGTCTTAGATATTTACAACTTATTGCTGCAGTTAAGCACACGTGGTCAAGGGGTTACGTTCGCCTGGGTGCCGGGCCACATTGGCGTGTCCGGTAATGAAAGGGCGGACGAGGCAGCCAAGCGAGCTGCCTCTACACAAACAGAAGAAATCCGACCGTTCGTCCCACTGACCTACAAATATATATGAAACATATTATTAATAGGAAATGGCAAAGTCAGTGGGACAGGATAAGCGAAAAGCTTAAAGATATTAAACCACGTGTGCGAAGTATTACAGTTGAGAATTTCCCGCGGCATGACTCTGTGATCTTGACGAGGCTAAGGATTGGTCATACACGTGTGACCCATGGGCACCTCCTTATTGGCGGAAGAAGACCCAAGTGCTCTCGATGTCGAGAAAGGCTAACGGTGGCGCACGTGTTGGAAGGGTGTCAGGCTCTGCGTACTCAGAGAGAAAGGGCAGGCCTGCCACATGACAAGCGCGCTATTCTACAAGAGGGTTCTCCTTATATAAAGAGGCTATTTGATTTTTTAAAGGATATTAATTTGTATAGAATATCTAAGTTAGTAGCTAGGTTAGTTTAGGTTAATTAAACTGGGTGAAGGAATATCGAGTACTTCACCCAACTAGGTTAGTTCTTTTTTATGTTAGGGGAAAGGAATATCGAGTACTTTCCCCTCGTATGAATGTGTAAATTAGTGTGAATGTATTTATTAGTGCGATTGTAATTATTAGCGAGAATG
>JAAEAF010014376.1:0-108602 GCA_011037195.1 Triatoma infestans | reverse complement strand
AGATTCGGACTAACAGAAATTTTAAAATGGATCACCCAACGGAGTGCACTTTTGTCCACAAAAAAAAGTAAAAAAACTAACGTTTCTTACAAAATTAAAGCTGATATGAAAAGTTCATGCAATTATTTTTTACCAAACTTTGTAACATATCAGCTAAATGGTCATAAAAAAAAAGAGAGACATTTTATTATAGTTTTTATGGTTTGATCAAAGATTTTTTTTTTTTTATCAATTGCAAAATTTCTTAGACCAAAATAATAGAAGTACTAGAAATTTAATTAAAAAAAAAATTAAAATTTCAAAATATCAACTCATCTCTTACAATAACGAGAATATTTAGTTGAAATCGTCTACAATACGATAGGATGGTGACCCTTAATGTCATGCTAGATAAAGGAAAATGATTAAAGTACTCCACTCCACCACCACATTTGTGATGGCACCCTAGGATCATCATGAAGATTCAGGAAGCGATTGCCAGACACTCTCTAAAGGATGTGTAAGATTCCCTTCTAGCTTCTTCTTACTCCTTGGCATCAATAAATTTACTCTAATGATGCTGTTCATCAATGTAATTATGATAAGTTATCTATTTCTTTCATACTTTATTTTTATCTATAAAAGTAATTTTTTTAAAATTATCTGTAAATTGTTACGGAACTAATGTAGATTTTTTTTTTTTTTGTAAGTTGTAAACATTTGTCGAAATGCAAGCTATTCATTGCAATGTTTCATACATTTCGATTGAAATGTACAGTGATCTACTTGCACTAAAGTTTAGTACCTTTTTTGCATGCATAACTTATTGTTTATATGTTTCTCAGCTTAATATTTTATTACGAATTTATAATCAATTCAGGGTGTTCTGCTAACAAAAGAAAATGTAAATACAGCATCTTTTGGATAACCCTTCATTAGTTTCACAAGTTTAATTAGTTTTTGTTTTTTTTGTAGCTGGCGGTGTTAGTTGAAAATTCTAATTGTAATTGCCAAATCTCGTTTAATAAACTAATGAAATGAAAAATCTTTTATCTTTATCAAGAGATGGTTTATAAATTAAGAAATTGAAGAAATTTAAACAAATCTAACTACCCAAAATCATTCTTTTAATAAGATCTCAACAACGTTTGTGGTAGTTGGTTCCGCAGAGCTGGAAAGCATCAGAGACATTTTCCGTGGTAGCTTCATTTTGTGGTCATCAACCGGGTTTGTCCACTGCCCGAAACCGCTCGATGACCACAAAATGAAGCAGGCTACCAAGGAAATGTCTCTGATCTCATTGTTTAACTATATAATTGCGAATAATCGTTCTTGCTGTGATCTCTCCTCTCTCCTTATATTATTTCTGTCAATTTTTCTTTATTTATTTATTCAACAACTTTATTGATGAATTCGTTTTTCATCCGTGCACTATTTTAGCAAGAACAACCAACCGTAATAATTCTTTTCACCTTTATAGTGCAAGTATTGTTATAGATGTAGATGTAGATTGTTGTAGGGGATTATCGCAATGCGACGTGAAAGATCTATTGTAGCCCCCGGACCCTTCTCTGTGCACTGCCGGCCTCCAAGCAGTGTTCTCAAGCTACAGACAACATTGCTCATCACCATACAGTGAGTAGTGGAGACTCTTAGGAAGTGAAAATCTAAGGGTAGCATGCTGGATGCGAACCTGCGGCCTCCGCGTCTAATCCCTCTTTCTCCCTTAGCTTACGTCAATTAACTAGAGACAAAGACCCTAGTTTGTGTACTGTATTTGTCCTTGTCTGTAAAGTGTAGAGTGTATGTAGTTTAAGTGTATTGTGTACTGTTCTGACGAAGTGCATGGAGTACTGAGCTGTGGCAACCCGTGGGGTCGCTATTCCCCAATATATGATAATATTGTTCTATGTTTCGATCATCCATAGGCAGATTTTATTCTTTTCCAAAAATCTCGAATCCAATTTGTTAATTCATGCTTCATTAAATTATGCGTATCATTATCATAAAATAATGAATCAGCATCAGTGTTCATAAATCTTATTATATTTCTAAAATTTATATTAGAGAGAGGCGGCAAGAGAGAAGAAAATAAAGAATAGAAGTATTGAAATGAACTTCACGAAATGACACAGCAAGAGAGAGACAGTATGTTGCCAAATATATCGTGAAGAATATGGCCTTGCCTTCAGGCGTTCATAGACCAATGCTATTATTTTTGGACATACAACAATTAGGTCCTATTTTTTTTTTGGTTTTCGTTCATTCATATTCCAACATATTTACATTTATTTATGTATGATAGATACATAGTTTATGTTCTAAGAAACCTTTACAAACTTTCTTTTTGCGCAACTTTTATTGTTAACTCAACGAAACAGTCAAATTAACTCAAAATAATAATTTTTAATTGTTATATGTATCAATTGCCAAGATCATTTGCGCCAAATTTTTGTCGCTACACTTAATTATTACAGAGAAATCGTTTCTTTAGTTTTGATTAGTTATAAAGGTAAACACTAAGATTTAGCCAACGTTTCTACTACTTCTTTAGTCATCATTCAGTGCAACTTAGTCAAAAAAAAAAAAAAAATATACAAAAATTAATCATTTCTATTTTTTTGATGCTGCCCTGTTAAAAAACATAAAATTGTCGAAACGTTGGCTAAATTAAAGTGTTATATTTATTTATTTATTTGAAAAGTTTTCCTAGAATAATTGAGTTTAGTGATACTGCGGAGATTTAAATTAAAACTGCTGTTATAAAGCTACATTAGGGGTTGAAAACAGGAGGCTCTGCGGTCAGGTAAACTAGTATAATCTTCACTACCTTCATAATGTAATGCAAATCTAATAAATGATTAGTAAAAATTGCACATTTAGCGAGAGAAGGTTGGTACCAGGTTGGTATTTGCGATTTATACATATTTAAATTTAACAATGATGGGGTTATTTTTTGTGTAGAATTTCCAGAGTAAACAATCTTAAGATAACACAGACGGACTTTGATATCTACTACGTAAATATGTTCATAAAATTCAATTGTGTCTTGACCTTTAACAGCGAGTAAAGATGGAGAACAACAAAATATGTTTTTCATTCGATTATTCTGTACGAGTTAAATACGTGCGAAAATGGTAACTTATACGAAAAATATTTATGATGCATTTGGTGAAAATGTGGTGAGTTTATGCTCATGACAAAATTGGTTTACGAAGTTTCGATCAGATGATTTTTTTTTTTTTTTTGCCTTACTGATAAACCTCGATCTGGCAAGCCTTCGGGAAGTTGATAATGGTATTTTGAAGCAAATGATAACAGAAAATCCACATCAAACTGTCTGAGAAATGGCCGACCAATTAAACGTTGACCAGAAAATTGTATTAGATCATTTACACTAACTTAATTTTGTTATTAAACTTGATATTTGTACTTCATGAATTAGGCCCCCACCCCCAAAAAAAACATTATTATTATTAGATCAAATTACAGCTTGCAGCACGTTTCATAATTGATTTCATAATGAAGACTTTCTACCAGCTTCGTAAATGGGGAGAAAAATTGGGTAGTATACAATAATGTAATCAGAAGACGACACTGGTCTCCAAGGGGGGGGTAATCAACTTCTTCTGCCACTGCGAAACTGAATTCCCAGCAAAGAAAAGATTAAAGCTGTGTTGTTGGTGGGACTTTCAAAGTGTCATTTACTTTGAGCTTGTATTGTACTCAATTAGATCGGTTAAAAGAAGCACACCTAGAAAGAAGACCCACTTTAGTCAAAAGAAAAGGATTAGTGTTTTTTCATCAGCATAACGCCAGACCTCCACTTAGCATTAATCACAAATGAAAAGGTATATACTTTTGATGGGAAATTCTTCCATTTTCACCAGTTATTGCAATTTCGGATTTTCATCTTTTCCGATCTCTCCAAAATCACCACAATGGTAAAAAAAATAGATCAAGTTGAAGACGTGAAAAAAAATGTATAATGATTTTTTTTATTGCAGCCAAAAACATGGAATTTTTACAGAAGTGGCAATTTATTGAACAATCACCCAGAAGATGATGACAGATCGTAAATAATAATGATGGCAGAGAGATTCACCATCCAGCTCGAACGGCAATGCTGCTCAACTAAATTGAGTTGCAATGCCACAGCGTACTGATCAATCAAGATGACATCCATTAAATCAGCAAAAGAATAGAATATTGGTGAGGCAGTCATAAAAGCACTTAACAATTCGATTCGTTGGATTCGTGTCAATACTACAAAAAAACAGTAGATCTGGAAAAAGACACATATTCAATCAGCCGAGTCATGAACCATATATGTGGTTATGAATTATACCGGCGGGGTCAATGATTATTTGCTCTGTGATCACCGTCAGTTACTTTCTGTCGATACCGACATCGTCGAAGAAAGATAGAGTATTTTTTGGAATCATTCCCCTGGAACCAAACCAAAGTCAATAGACCGCGAATCCCCGCTCCCCGAACTCTAACCTAATAATAATCTAAATAAATTTGATTAAAAAATTGTGTATTTCATTTTGACCCCCAAAATACGCAAAAGCTTTTCTCGTCAACCGATATTTTTAGCCATAAAAAAGACTGCCATTTCAGCATATATATATATAATTCTCTATTGAGGCATTCCGAAAACTTTATTTCATCATTTTGGTCAAGGATGTTGTTTGGTAATATTTGTCATTTTTTACTAGGAATTTCTTTGAAATAAAATTACAATTTTCTTAAAAAAAAACTCTTGATATTCGTCGCGGCTGCTCCTACCATCTCTTTGATTGGTTCTCAAGCCTAAAATAGTGTTCGCCATCTTCGGCGTGGTGATGTCCCTGTAGCTAATGTGCGTTTTATCAAACAAGATAACTTTAGTTGTCTCAAATCTTGGAAGGATACAATGTAATGCTGTAGTAATCATAAAAAATAATAAGCTATATAACTGGTGAATAGATTTAGAGCTTTCTCTTATCTTTTGTTAAGTTATCGTATAAATTTGTCGCTTAATTTATTTCAAATAATGTAATAATGTGTTGTTTTTTAACAAATAAAAAATTAAATAATAACAAGGAACTTGCAAGTTTAAGTAAAATTTAACAAAGAGCTTGGGTGAGCTTCTTTTATAGTTCACTATTACTCTCAAAATTTTAGTATCACTTTCCCCGAAAAATATTCAAATAAATGTGATACATTTATCTCTGTATAAGCAAAAATATAAATAAATAACAGCTTTATTATTTAATCAATATTGTACGAGGTGTAAATTTGTAATTCAAACCTCCTAAAGATTCTCTAAATAATTATTATAATTAATTCAGGAATGCAAACATGTTAACACTACATTTTATAGTAGCTTTAATATAACAAACATTCATTTCAACAGTGTTAATGTGAAATTTGTGGTTTTATTAAAGTGTAACTACTTACATATATATATATATATACAAGTCTTAATGTATTTCACACTTACTAACGCACTAATGAACACACACACACACTTATTTGGCTTCTCTCATTCCGTCACCCTCTGTTGGACATTAAATCACAAGAGTTGGGACAACAACCAGACCTTAATTACAATGACAACACTGAAAGGAAGATAATGAGATAGTACAAACTCTACCAATGTTTGTATATATATGAATGTATAGCATAACAAACACTCACTTAATATAAAACACAAAGAAGGTTATTTATTGCAGGCTATATTGATTCTTACTAGGTTTATTTTTAACTATCACTGTAGATTTATAAATTTATTTTTAAATTTAAGTAAATACAAAAGGGTTTTTTTGATTCTATTAATGCAAAATTTTTTTAAGTTTTGATTTAAATATCAATTTAGCTTTTATCTTGTTAAGTTTTGCCTACTAATTTTGCCTACTATTTCATCCAAAGATTTTTGCTATGCATTTGTATGAAAACGACGTAAGGATTAAAAAATAATTTACTTAAACCAAATATTTGGTTCTAATTAAACAGAAACAGGGAACACTTAAAAATTTAAAAATTTTAACCATATTTTGTGATTTATTTTTTAAATTCCCTTATAATTTTTCTTCATTTATTAGTAATATTCCTGCAGTAATAGCTATCTCTTATTATTTTCGCTATAGCAAGTTTTATATATATATATATTTTTTTTTTTAATTTAAGGCGCGTCAACTTTTATGGTCACTGGCACCCGGAGCCTTCTCAGTGCACTATCGGCCTCAGACAGTGTTCTTTCGTTACAGAAATTCACTGTCCATCACCGGACAGTGAGCTGTAGAGGCTCCTAGGAAAAAAAAATATCTAAGGGTAGCACAGCTGGACTCGAACCTGGGTCCTTCGCATGGGAGTCCAGTACCCTCACCACTTAACTATTCCCTTCCCACTTTTATATTTAATTTCAACCTAACATATACTTTTTTTTTAATCTATTCACTTTTTATTTTGTTCGTTTAATAATTTTTATTTTATGTTACCTGTTTCACTCGACTATGTTTTTCATTTTAAATTATATATATATATAATGTAATATAATAATATGCACATGTATATATGTAACTTCATAAAATACTATAGCGGATCTAATTACCATCAAAAGCTGGACTAAACTTTAGCTGCATTAGCAGCCGCATCGAGGCGTACAATGTATTGGCAAATGAGCTTCAACTTCAACATTTTTTTTTTTCATTATTCGCACACTCCTAGCCATCGTACCTAGCGCATAGCGCCAAAACCGGTGCCTATGGTCACTTGGCCTTATCTACGAAGTAGATAAGTTACCGTCTCTGCCACGGGGAGGCGGACCTCTACTTATCCGTCTAGTCCTTCTTATAGTCGCTACTTCTTGAGCAAACTCCACAAAGTCTTCGAAATTCATTGCATTTTTTATCAGTTCCCGGCCACTTCTCCCCCCTACTTATCAGCTTGAATTCCATATGGATTCTAGCCTCGTCGAGGAGAGGACACCGGAAGAGAACGTGATGCACCGTGCCCCGTTGACCGCATTCACAATTTGGGGAATCTTTCAATCCCAAGTCGAAGAGCTTAGAATTGAACTCCCCGTGCCCCGTGAAATATTGTGTAACGGAAATATTGGGATAGCCGCAGCCATCGCATCGACAGTCTGTGATGCAGATTCGGAAGGAACTCATATGTGGTTCTTCCTGTCACTGCCTCATCCCAGCGTCTTTGCCACTTCCCTATATCATACTCTAGGATCGTTTTCTTTACGAGAGCAGGAGGCATCTGACTAGTCAACTCCCGACCATCGAGGACGATCATGCCCCTTTTTCGGTACTTATATCGTAGGGCCCTCATGTCTGCTTGGAGATGGAGCGGCAACACTCCAGCGACCACCGGTAAGGAGACCGTGGATGATGTCGTATAGGCCCTAGTCACCGAGCATAAAATAGCTCTTTGCATTCTTAGTAGAATGCCGCTGTACGACTGCATGTCCAACTTGTCAGCCCAACAGGCAGCTGCGTACGTTGCGTACTTCAACTTCAACAAAGAATATCCCAATTAAAAGCTGTCTCTAATGGTAGAAGAAATTGTATAAAAAAAGTCGACCATTTGAGGACTTAATCAGTCGCCAAATGAACATTGAAGAGTACAGAATCAGTCACCAGATAAAGTTTAAATACTAAAAGAACAATCGTTCTTTCATCATCAAGTTAAAGTAGCAAATAGCTAGTATTGTCCAGCAATCTTGGAAGTTTCCAAAAACACAATAACCAATTCTTTAAAGACGAGGACTTCCGGTTAAATGATACTCTTCAAATTGGGATAATTGAGTGAATAGAGAGTTCCTGTGATTTTTCGTTTCGTATGATATTTTGTTCCCATTGTTACGCAAATACCCCCCCCCCCCCACACACACACACACATACACCACCATTCGTTAAAACATTTTTTTTTTCCTTCCAGCGGACCTTAAAATATATATTTCCGTTTTCAAGAAATTAGTTTCAAAAATTTGACGATCGCGTACTTTCTGTTTCAGCAATGAGAGGAAATAAAACTCATTCTAATTTATTTGAAAATTGCAATTAAATCGAAGTTTCAAGTGTATTTATAGTTATGTCGTATTTTTTTTTTAAAAAAAAAAGAAGAAAGGTTCGTAGATATGCAAAAAGGTTTTTACGATGGCAAAAAAAAGTTATGAAGTAAAACAGAATTATTCAACGATAACTGTTTCATAAATTATTATCATGATTACTTTTTACTCTTTAATCTTTTGAAGCTGTATTATCTATTATTATTATTATTATTATTGTTATTTTTTTATTTAATTTCTAATTCTGTTTTTAATTTAGTTGTATCGATCCAAAGCTGAGTACTTAGTCCCGAATTTATAAATGTTGCGTGCAAAGATAAAAACTCTTCAAGTATCTACCCCTCCCGTGAAATCCTTGGTTGACAAAAGTTCTTCAGATAAGTCCTTAGGCTTCTTCTAAACAACCTTTCTTGCCTTCTACTTCTCCCGCTGATTTATTTATTCTCTTCTATCTCACGCCCACACTCTTTTCCGTTATTTTTTTTTTTTCTCTATCCATTGCTCCGCTTGCAACCAGCCCTTCAACTTTTCATTCTCTCCTTGTCTGGAGTGGTTCTCCTCAGACTTCTTCCTTCTTGTATGGTTACAAAGAAACAGTTTCTACTATTTTCCAATTCCCTTGACATACATCCCCTTCCAAATTGTGTTATCACTTTTATTTAGTATTAAAGGTTTTTTTTCTTTTTCTTTTCTTATTTTTGAATGAACTATATTAGAAAGGAAGAAGAAATAGTCCTGTTAGTCATGTTATTTACGTTATAGTTATTTCGTTAATTTTGTCAGAAATATACTACTTAGGACATTTTAACTGAATTTATTTCCTTTTCGTTGATATTTGTTAGAAACTTGGATATAAAATATCGTTCACATTGATAAATATAAATATAGATTTTTCAGGTTTAATGTTATAATTTTTATATTTGTCACCTTCAAAAATAAATAAAAAAATAAAAAATAAATAAATTATTTATTATATTAAAAATAAACGCAATGAAAAATGGTGCTTTAATAAATAATCTAATAGTGAGGTTTTTATAAAACGTACACGGTGCGATTCAAATAACCTCCTCATAGCGTACAATTTATCGAATATGGTCTTCATAAATTAATGGTGCATTATAATAAATTTCAAACTTCCAAGAAATTATAGCGGAAAGATGGTCATCAGTGTTTATGTTATGAAGAACAAAATTTTACTTCGAGTTTGGATGAAAATATTGATTTCACTAAGCACTTTAAACAATATTTAAACTACTATAGTAAATAATTTGGCTAATCATTAAAACATTTTTCCTCATATTTTGAAAATTTGTATACATTATTTTGTCAACCCTTCAGCAAAAGAAATAAGAATTAATGAGGGTAATCAAAGAAAGGTAATCCAGTTTTTAAAACTATTTTGATTCATTAAGTACTCATTCCATCCAAAACAATGGTTTTTGTTTTACGTTGGAATTCAAATAACCATTGTTTCCAACCATTTACGGACCATTGTTAAATAACCATTTACGGACTTATGGGAGAAAGAATATAAGAGAGCTTTAAGTAACCTAGCGGTGAGGGACGTTAGTTTGTACCAACAATCGATTTAGTTATCCTACTCGGCTAGTTTGAAAAGTAACTATTTGGTCCTGTAAAATGAATTTTCTAAATGCTGAGTAAAGAGTAAGTGATTTCTTTTCGTTAGCAGTTGCTTGACATACCTAACATTTTGAATATTAAAAATTGGGAGGGGAGATTTATACTTGTTTATAATATGGTCACCTTGTTTGGCTTCACACTCTACCTCAATCCCTTAGCAAAGTTTAAAGCACAGTTTAAATTTGTCAGTCATCTTGCTGGTATTAAAGTATAATATTTATATCTCGTCAGGGGCCCCCCCCACTAGCGTATATATGCTTCAAATATGGAGGAACCTTTAACGGAAAAAATGATTCAAATAAAAGCGATAGGTTTAAATCTGTGTGATAACCAATTCAAGTTAAAAAAGAAAAAAAAAGCCAAAACAATTTTCAGAAATTTTATAAAGACGCACAATTCGGTTAATCGATTCTGTTCACATTTGAAATTCCATCAATCCTTATAATACATTTTACACAACACTCAAACAATCAATTTTCTTAGAATAATATTTCAAATATTCGCAAAAAAAAAAATATCTTTAGAGCCATTTTCGACAAAATCGTCAACAACCGTGGGGGGGAAAAAAAATCAATATATTTTTACTTCCGGTTATTAGATTTTAACCGAAACCGGGGCGGTGTTGGTGTTTGGTTATGAGCATGGACTAGTAAGTGGGAGGACCCCAGTTCGAGTCCAGCGTATAACTGCTAAATTTTATATTTGTTTAAAAGATGTTAATAGTAAAGTAGGTGCTTCCGCCCCCGTCCGCGACACCTAATTTGGTAGTTGGACGTTAAGCCCGCCTGAAAAAATAGGCATTACTTTACTTTTAACCGAAAGCTTCACGTGAGATGTGGTGGTTGTTATCTAAACGGAAAATCAAGTTTGAACTTCTTAGGATTTTTTGTTTTTAAGATATTGGTTTACACACAAGCACAGACACAGAACCAATTCGTTAAAAAAACATTTTTAAGTCAATTTCAAAAATTTCATACAATTGCACTGTTTTCTCTTACAGCAGTGAGGAATGTTTCAAATAAAAGTTTGTAGCTGCTAAGTGGAAAGAAAATCAGCTGTTTTCGTGAAAATTGCAAAATATAGAAAAAAAAAACCTACTCGGTAACATGATGCTTCCTTCGTGTGGAAGAATTTTGCAGATAAATTCCTGTCAGATCCGATGATAATCAAACTTCGAATATCAACAGAGTCATTTTCCGTGATAGCCTGGCTTCATTTTGTGGTCATCGTTCGCCCATCATCAGGATGTTTTTGTTGAACAGTGTAATAACGTCCTGATGATGGGCATACGCCCAAAACCGGTCGATGACCACAAAATGAATCAGGTTGTCATGGACAATATCTCTGATGCTTTCCAGCTCTGCGGAACCAACCACCACAACAACTTCGAATATCAAATTTGAACTTCCTACGATTTTACGTTTTTGGGGCAATGCTGTACAGATTAGTACACACACACAAACACACAATTTTCTAAAAACCATTTTTTTAAATGAATGAATGTATGAACTTTATATGGGGGATTCTTATATTTATGTTGATATATGGTGATAAATATAATACTTTTTCCGATTCAAAGGGCTTCAAAACATTTTTATTTCCAGTGAGACGATATCGAAGATTCGACACGATCGCAATACTTCCTCTTACCAGTAAGTAGTAAGAGAAAGAAACTTTGTAAGTGAAATGACCGATTGGTCATTTTTTTTCCTTGTTTGAATTGGTTATATTAAAATAGTACTTGGCAATTCTAAATGGGTATATCTTTAATTGCTGTTTCTGGAGATCACAATAATTATTGAAATAAATAAAGTTAAATTTTCTTATTGTAATATCAGAGAATGGAGTGTTGCGCAAGTAAGAAATTGAAAAACATTTGGAGGTTAAGTTCTTCCCACACCTTGTATAGTTAGTTGACAGTTTTGATTTAGTTGGCCGTCATGTCGCACATAGTACACCAACCAGTGTAACAATAACAAAAAAAAAAAACTTACGTGGGATGAGCCCTGAGCTTAAGATGAGATTGCAATGGAGTGAGAGAAAATATGGCAATGGCTATAAGAAGGTATTGGAGTGAGTGAGAGAGTAGCAAAGGAAATAAGATGAATTTGACCAGGTTGTGATTTATAACGGCCGGTGGTGTAGTCCGATTGGTTGGCTAGATAGTACAGCGGCGGCCTCACCACATATACACTACCATCTCTTTCATTCTGTCTCTCTCTAGTTTAAGCCTTTTACACTCCCACTCTCTTGTCGTTAATTCTCTTTTCTTCTCACTCACTCTTACTTAACTTACACGCATACGCACATACGCTACACATTCTCTCAGCTCAAACCAGAAAAGAGAGAGCTTGGTGCTATGTTGTTGTATATACGGTGCAAAGTAAGGGGGATGGGTGAACAACTTTGACGTGTTGTTAATGTTACTTTAATACCTGCAAGATAGTTAACAGTGGCTGGCCACACTTGACGTATGGTCACGATTCATGGCTCCATAACAGTTTTCTTTTATTTGTAACCATCTATTTCTTCCGCCGCAATATTCACAGATCAACCGTTTAATTGGCGTATCCGAATTTTTAATTTTTTTTTTTTTGTAAATTAGTTTCTTTCAATTATTATAATAATAGTGAAACTTATAATTTTGAACAGTTTTTTTTTTCTTTTTTCTTTTTCTAAATATGAATTGAATAGATTTTTATTTGTTAAAACGTTAATATGAAATAGAGTTTAACTTTTAATAACTTAATAACTTAATTTACGAAATATATGATTGCTATATGTGAGGAAGAAATAATATTGCTTCACTGTTCACGTAATATAACCATTTAAAGTATTTTTACGAATTACTCGAATCATTTTCACTGATTCACATATTAATTTCCCTAAAACTACGTGAATTATGTAAATTATCGTTTTTATTGGATTTCTAATATTGAGTTCCCAATAGAGTTAAATATTTTGAAATCCTTGATTAAACAAGGTCTTTCTTATCACTATCTGTATAAGAAATGTGATCATGTGAAATTGAGTTTTAGATCCAACCCTTTTTTTTTTTTTTTTAGATCCGCCAAAAAATATTTTTAGTGACACTTTGTGTGTGTGTGTGTGTGTTTGTGTCTATGAAGTGTAAATGTGTTTGTATAATACAAAATAACTTAAAAACGAAAATAATATCTAAGAAACTTGATATTCCATTTCGCTAACCAGAAAATATTTTTATATTCGTAGGGATTCGAAAAAAATTTCCGACAGAGTTCTTCTCCTGGATGTAGAGAGGTCGGAGTTCTTCTCTGCTGTTGAGAGGGCGGATGCCCTAGCGAGGGAGGGTTTGCAGAATATCTTTATAGACCCCGAACCCTTCTGCGGCTTGTCAAGGAATCTCATCCAAACTTCTATCAGGTGTTGGATAGAAGAACAGCGTCTGCGTTGGTGGGAGGGAACACCAGGACAGAGGCAGGCAAAGCTCTTCATTAAAAGACATTTGCCTAAATTTACCAGAGACCTACTGAGCCAAACCCGAAGGGATATAAGGTTAATTGTGGGTCTACTAACACGGAATTTAGGCTGAATAGACACATGCACCACCTACAACTTGCGGATAGTGCGGTATGCCGATTCTGCAAGGTAGAGGAGAAGACCTCGGCGCACATCCTCTGTGAGTGCGCCGGCCTGGCGAGGATTAGGTTTTTTAAATTGGGGACGGGCAATCCCGAAGCTGGAAGCTTTATGATGGAGCCGCTCTCAGCTTTGCTAGGATTGATTAGGAGGGCAATACTGGGGGCTGTTCTGTAACGTAAGGGGATCCACAATAGACCTCGACTTGTAGGTCGCAGTGGAATGAGGCTCACCCCCCCTGATTAATTATTTATTTTTTTTACAATTTTCTTATAAACTGATCAAATGATTTTCTTTATAATTTATAGTGGCCTGCCTGCCCACTCTGGTAGAGAATTATCACATCCTATTTATTATAGACATTTTTATTTTCTCTCACACTCGCCTTTCGAGTGAGAATTTAGGGTTTGTTTCCCGTGAAGACAAAGTCGGTATTGACCCAGCATCGTGATAAAAAGTGGGAAACTACAGTTAGTAGCGCCCTAGGTAGCGAAGACCGGAACTAAACGGCATGGGAACTGCGGCGTACTTACCACACGCTCCCCTATTCAAATCGCCGTTTGGCCCTTCATGGGCTGTTGCGCCATATGGGTTAGGGGTTTTCTTTTCTCTTATTTCCTAGTGTTGCCGATCGTGTTAAATTTTCAAAATTGAGTTATTATTGGAAATACATGTTTTTAACTAACATTTACATATTAAATTTTATCCAAAGACTCATCCCAATTAGAAATTCCTATTTTAACAATAGACTTTGAAATGAAATCAAGGTTTTCTAAATGTTTAATTTACTTTATTTATAACCTCATATTATAATATAAAATTACGTTTTTTTTTTTTTAATATCAATTGTAATATAATAATAGTTTTTAAGAAAACATGGTATAATTTTCAATGATTTGATGATATTAATATAAGATTTAGTAAGCAAAACATCAAAGTAAATTTCGTACAGCTTATATTATAAAATTGTTATAATCTATTTCATGGACCAAATAGTATCATCCTTGAACTTATGAACTTTGTAAAGTTAAATAAAATTATCTGCTTTTTAACTATGGTTTATTAAAGAGCCATAACTAATAATTTGGGAAGTTGTATTTCTGCTATCTTTTTTTGGGGGACTGACCAATATACTTTCACTAAGTTATGTTGAAAGAATTATAGCAATAATTTAATTTAAAAAAAAAATATATATATATATATATAGATCTTTTGATTTCAAAAATGAGCAGTAAGGAATTTTATTGTCAATTTTTTATGCGTCTATTAAATTTATTACTTAAAATAATATAAAGTAAGTATGTGTGTACATGTGTCTGTCTGTGTGTGGCCGCTTATATAAACTAATTATCTCACCAACCAAAACTCAGGGAGCTAAAACACGTTATTAAATTTAGAGACTTTTCTTTACGACATGATGGTTTTTAGTCAAAATCTTTCAACTGAAAGTCGATTAAATTAAATATTTTTTTTTTTTTTTTTTAGTTTTTCGCGAGTTTCTTTAGGCACCATGAATTTTTTTTTTTGTTAATTTAAGGCGCGTCAACATCTATGGTCATTGGCACCCGGAGACTTGTCAAAGCACTGCCGGCCTCCAGTCAGTGTTCTCGTATTACAGGCAACACTCTCCATCACCGGACAGTGAGCTGTAGAGGCTCCCAGGAAGAAAAAAATCTAAGGGTAGCACAGCTGGACTCGAACCTGGATCCTCCGCGTGGGAGTCCAGTACGCTAACCACTCAGCTATTATTCCCTTCCCTACCATGATTTTCATTTGAACTACTCTCAATAAAGACCTATTCTTGTATATATATGTCTGTAATATTTCCGTGCAAAAGTAATTTTTGGCGAGCTTTTAGACCAGCCAATAACGTAAAACTTTTCTCTGAATTACAATATTCTAGCATTTTATGGGTACACCATCTAAATTTGCATAGCTAGTAGAAGGGGAGAAAACTGGACTGGAGCCTGCAAAGAATTAACAAAAAATGCTAAGAATTTCAAAGACTTTGTTGAGTTTGCTGCGAGAAATAGTTGAGCTAAGAAGGATTAGACAGATACGTAGAAATCCGCCTCCGCTTGGCAGGGATGGGAACTTGCCTACTGTGTAGGCAAGGCTAGAATTAGAATTAGAATGCTGCAGGGGGGGACTAAAACCTAGGCACCGCAGCCTCCCTATTGAGGCTTTGTGCCAACCGCTCAAATCTAGTAGCGGAAGCCCCCCTCTTCATGAGGTCCAGAACCTTCCCTACCAGTCCCTCCTGGAGCACGATTTCCTCCGGTCTCAACGTGCCGAAGATCTCGTACCTCAGTCTAGCGATTGCAACGCAATCAAACATCAGGTGAGAGGCCGTCTCCTCCTCCTCCTGACACAGTCTGCACAAGGGCTCATCATCCCACCCCACCTTGTGCAAATGTTTTTTGAACCTGCCATTGCCCAGTAAACAGGCCCGTGATCAGAGAAATCTGATACCTGCTTAGGACCCAGGATGTATCTGGTCCTTCTTTCACACAGCTCTGGCATAACCATTTTGCCGTGTTTCGCTCCAGTACTCAGCCTCCAGTATCGGTTATGTTCCCTCCGAGTCCAGTCTCTCAGAGCCGCTCTTACCATACGTTTGGCCACCCCTAGAACAGGTTCCGGTCCGAGGAAGGGAGTGTTCGCTCCCTCCCTGGCCAGTTGGTCGGCTATTTCATTTCCCTATGATCCCCTTATGCCCCGGCACCCATACTAGCCGCACTTTGTTGTGCCGGGCTAATGCCTCAGGGAGTCTCTACACTCCCTGACCAAAGGGGAGGTGATTCTGAACGCCCGAGAGCGCTCAGCGCCGCCTGGCTGTCCGAGAAGATGCATATCTCTCTATTTCTAGAGTCCATACGCAGCTCCTCCGCACAAATCTTTATTGCATAAACTTCAGCCTGGAATACTGTGGAGTAACCCCCGAGAGGCCTCGCAATACTACCTCCGGTTTGACCCCATAAATCCCGGCTCCAGTTCCGCAGGCCATTTTGGACCCATTCGTAAACCAGGATCCCCCAATCCGGCCCCGTTTCTCCCAACTTTTAGCCCACTCCGACCGTGACGTTACTATCACTTGAAAGGGGAGCTCAACTCCCCTCCCCAGCCATCCTAAGGATAGGGCCAGGGTCTGCCTTCTGAATAATGTCTAAGTGCTTGGCAAGGGAGCTTCTATGCTTCCATTGGCCATTGTTCATTATTCTGTACGCACTGGCTCTCGCCTCCTAGGCAAGGCTAAGTGACCATAGGCGCCTGGAGTGCGCTACGTACGGCGGCCTGGAGTATGCGAATAATAATAAAAAATAAAATAATAAAAAGTTAGAAATCTAAGTCGGACTACTAACCTGTTAACCGAATATATGAATTTTTGGGTACTTAGTATGGTTTCGAAAATCGCTCGAACGATTTTACTTTAAATATACATTACTAACTGCAAATATACCTATCTCTTCCTCCATCACTTTTATTTGAAACAATTATTCGAAAAAATTAATTTTTGACAGGTTCTGGGAAATATTTCTGATTGCCTTAACATAACTTTAAGTATACTGCTTACAACTTTTATTGGGCTGGAAAGATGCTGGTATGGTCACATTCTGATAACTTACGCCCTAAAATGCAACATACATAATACCAACCACCTGTTTTTATATAATAATTACAATTATATATAAAGTACAATTATAATAATTTTACACTTGTATTGTCACATTTTAGTTATACAACAGCTTTACAATAACTAATTTCACATTATATACATTCAGAATGCATTTTTACCTTGAAAAAGATAATAAATTTATCAAAACATTGGCAGGAATTCATCTTGTCTTTATTTCTGGTCGAATCTCTTGAATTTTAATAACAAATATAATGTCATTATTATATGAATTGTCCATTTTTTATAAAGTTCTTTATATTCTTTTAAGTATGACAGAGGAACTATGTAATTATTACAAATTTTTACCGAAAATAACGTATATTGAGGTCCCCTAAGTCGGAAAAAAATGTTTGTGTGTGTAAATATCTCAAAAACAAAAAATCCCAGATAGCTCTAACTTGATATTCCACCGCATCTAACAACAGCAAGATTTAGTCAAAATCCATCAATAGCATCCTATTGGGATGGATTTTCATTTTTTCGCGATTTTCACTAATAAGGCACGAGCGATATTTTCGAAACTTCGTATAATATCTACAAATATAAATGAATATCGCTTTTATGTGTAACATTTTTTTTGTAAACGTTGATTTCATGGGATTCTGAGTAATCTGTGAGGTATGTGTGTTAAATATTACAATTCGTTGGTTTATTCAATTTTATTGGTTCTCTCTTCTGGATTTCAGTGTAATTACTTCTATTTTTTCCTGCTTTTTCTTAATTACGTGTAACTCCACCATCTATGAATTTGTGAATTTTATTATTGTTTCATTATTATTATTATTATTATTGAAGTTTATTATTTTGATATTGACGGAGATTTGGGCAGTTATGATGTACTGCTGTACGAACCGAGACGTGGACGTTGACCGCCGTCTGAGCAGGAAGTAACTATCTACAGAAAGAACTATTGGAGAAGAGCTACCAGAATATCGCGAAGAGAAAGAAGATTTTACCGAGAAATTAGAGAAAAGATGAGAAAAGTGTACTTCAGAGAATAGAGAAGAAACGGCCATCCGAGAAGGATGTGAGAGGAAAGTCTACCGAGGCTGACCCTTAAATTGGAACTTGGAAGGAAGAAAAAGCAGAGGAAGGCCGAGACGGACATGGATAGATGAAGTGGTGGCAAGTTTGTATGGGAATGGTTTGAGGAAGAAAGTATCCCAGGATACAGAACTGTGGAGAGCAAAATTATAAGAAGTTTTTGGTTGATGAGAACCTCAGTATTGAGGACATCCTGAAAAAACAAAAAAATAGTCATGAGAGAAACAATAAAATCGAATAAACCTATAATTGCAATATTTAACGTCATACGTAGATTCCTCAGAACCCTCAATTTTTTCATAAAAATGTTATAAATAAAAGTGATACTCATTTATAGTAATAGCAACAGCTCAATATTCTGAATTGATTAATGAAAACATTTTAAAAATTTAATATATAATTTCTTTCGTAGGTATGAAATAATTTGCAACTATCTGTCTATAAATCGTAAAAAAAAAATATACATCCGAATAATTTGAATAAAACAAAATTGGGAATTGCTAAAAAGAAATAAATAAGTATGGCGGAATATTTTGGCGCCACATTGTTTAATTGGCGACTATACAGTTTTATTAAGTGACAAGATGCAATTCTGTTTTGTTTTTTTTAATTGATGCCAATTACAAATATGCAATCTTAATATTATAATAATAGTATTCATAATCATGTATTTTCTCAACAAAGAAAATTTTATTAGGTTTTTAGGATAAAATTGAGCGTTTTTTAAGAAAGCTTATTATAAAGAAATCTATAGTATCTATATATATATATATATTATATAATATATTTTCCACTTATTTGTGATTTATTTTTTATTTCTCCCCAATTTTTTGAAATAAATAAATTATTTAATTTAAAAACATAACCTTAGTTAAAATTCTTGATGTATATTACACACAAGTTTAAGAGATGAACACAGCTTGGACAGAATGGATAACTCCTTCATTCCATTTACCATCCTTGTTCACTATTCCTGTTCCCCCACTCTTACATGTTCTTGTACGGATCACGATAAATTTACACGATAAATCACCTTGCCCAGTAATGTATCTTCCTATTTTTTTTCTTTTTATCTTTTTTTTTTTTTAAAAAAAAGTTGTACGTCTTATTTTTTTTTTTATCTTCTTTCCTCAAAGGACAACGAATGGTTTTTAAAGGATACATATTCTGTTGATGAAGTGGTTGGTCCAGTATAAAAAAAATATAAATATAGTTGGAAATAAATAGGAAAGTAATATTATTGAAGAAAAGAAATCTTGTGTGAAACACTCAAAGTTACTTTAAATTTCTTATTTTATTGATTTGATCTAAAAATATAAATAAAGAGGTGGCGATGGGGAGGTAGACACAAATTGATACAAACAATCATCCAGTGTGGGTGAGTAATGAAAACTAAAAGTTGAAATCCACACTCCACACGAACTTGAATATAAATACTCTAACGATGTATGAGAATCTGATACTGAATTTGATGAGAATTTGGTCGAAACCTACAAAAAGAAGCATCTATGATGGATAAAATTCCAAATGTTATCCAGTACTACGAATCAAATCAAATATTTTCAATAATATTAAGTATTAGATTTTAAAAATTAATACAAGACCCAATAGTTTTTTTATGTCAGCAAAACATGAAGAGTAGATCAAAGATATAATGGATGTGTTATTAGGTGGAGAGAATTTAGGTGTGGTTGATGAAATGAGATTGACTGGTTTTGACACTGGTTAACTATGTATAATAATAAGGAGACACAGTCTGCCTGGACTTTACAATAGAGAATGGTTAAGGTAGAACGGTATGAAAATGACATAATGTGACTGGTAAGATGATGAACTATAGTGAACTATATTGAACTGTATCGAACTGTCTCCATGGATTGTCTGTCGCAGTATTTATACAGTTTCTCCCACTCCAGTCCGAGAGAGTGGTTGGGTGCGATTCTCTTCTCTTTACTTTCTTTGATTGCTGAGCTTCTCTTTGGTTGCTGTTTAATCATGAGATTGGCTGGGTTTGACATTGGTTAATTATGTATAATAATAAAGAGACACAGTCTGCCTGGACTTTACAATAGAGAATGGTTAAGGTAGAGTGGTATGAAAATGACACAAAGTGACTGGTGAGATGATGAACTATAGTGAACCATATTGAACTGTATCGAACTGTCTCCATGGATTGCCTTCGCAGTATTTATACAGTTTCTCCCACTCCAGTCCGAGGGAGTGGTTGGGTTCGTTTCTCTTCTCTTTACTCTCTTTGGTTGCTGAGCTTCTCTTTGGTTGCTGTTACAAAGATAACTTTTCCTGCGATTTAGGAAAGAAAAGTGCTTAGTTAAATATTCATTCCGGTATTACTCGTAAACCATGACTGAAAGCTCAAACGAATTATGAATGTTTGTTAATTAATCTGAAACTTGTTTATGGTCACTCTACTAAAGAAAGGAAGGTTGGGATGATTGGATCACTGAAGAATGATGTCTAAAAATAATCTCCCAAAGAAGCTGTTCTAAAGGAAAACAAGAAGGTCCACAATGCAGAGACTTAGGCGGCTGAACCATAGAGAGGAAGTCTTTGCTGTTTGAAGGTAGCTCACAAGGTCGAAGTCCGGAATCAATGGGTAAAACTTACTAAGTATGTACAGAACCTTGCCCTAAGGCCTGTTGCACGGTTTAATTAGTAAAATAACTAAAAATGAATAAATAATTCATACTTAAAAAAAAAATCAAGAGAATTAAACAAAGAGATTCAAAACAAAAAACAAAAAATGATATTGTAAAATAGAAACTAGTACACTGAAAGCAACTTTATTTCAACCATAGTCTTATAACTTAGTCTAAAGATAGTATCAACCACTCGGTGAGAACGCAACACATGAAATGGTACATGATTTTTAACAAGATAATGTAACATTATTTAATGTTAAATTATTCGTACTTTCGTTACAGTTGCTGATTGTTGTCATAGTAATTGTATTTATATTATAATGCCGATTTGACAATTGTTATAGTATGGTAATCTTGTCAAATTTTCGATATCTAGTTTTCCGGAAATATCCGTTTTAAGGTCCCCTGAGTCCAAAAAAAGTATTTTTTTTTGTTTTTTTTTTTAGAACGGTCTGTATGTCTGTGTGTAAGCGTGTGTAAATATGTGTGAAAAGAATAACGCAAAAACGAAAAGTTGCAGGACGCTCAAACTTGGTATTCCGTTTAGGTCATGAAGATTTCAGGTAAAATCATTCAACAGGAAGTGCCACTTTACTGAATGGTTTTTTCGAAAATGGTTTCAACGATTTTCTTCAAACATGGCATATCAATTATACATACAAAGAGCTAAAACTTTTATTTGAAATATTTCTCCGGGAAAATTCATTTAAGGGCACTTTTTGGGGAGGAGTGGTGTTATGGTTTTCTCAAAAATGCTATTTCGGTTATTACATAATTCTATCATCTATAAAATAATATTAATTAGAATTGAGTATGTTGTCGAAATCCTGAGTTTTCCAGAAATATTTTCTTGAAAAATTCTTTTGAGAGGAGTGATGGGGGAGATAGATTTTCTCTGAAAGCTACATGTATATATGTATTAGTAAATAGTAAATGTGCTGCTAAACTGCCTTGTTTGAAGAAAATTGGTTGATTGCAAGTGCGAATTTATGGTATGTGTTCTTTAGGCTTCCTGTAATTTTCTCCATTGGAGGGTTTCAAAACATGTTACAGAGACTATACTAGTAGGCATCTGAAAAACAATTATAACTATTTAAATTGCAGTCAGAGATAGTTCTGTGATGTTCACACCAGATTTTTTATTTTATTGTCAATATAAAGATCCTTTTGTGTATGTTTTGTTTTGTTGAAGAGGCACAACAACTAAGGTCCTTTGCCACTGACGTTCAGCCAGTATATGCACTTAATCACACTTTTCATTCGACCAATCTTTCCAAGTACAATTTCTGATATATGCTCAGATTAAATTAAATTAAATAGCTGAATATCTCTAAGGAAGTGTATTGTTTTGTTTACGCTACATTCATCATCATCATCTAGGGCCTCTTTTAGATTTTTTGGCATATTCAATTTATCTCTAACACTAGCATATTGTGGACATTCAATTAGAATGTGGCGGACCGTCAATGGTATCAAGCAAACGTTACATATCGGCGGTTGCTCACTACGAAACAGGTATCTGTGTGTTAGCAGAGTATGGCCTAAGCCAGTGATGGCGAATCTTTTGAGCTCGGTGTGTCAAAATTTTGAAAAATAAAAACATAATTCTCGTGGCGTGTCACTCATCAAGTTAATTATTTGTTTAATGCCATTTAAAATACAAAAGCCAAAATTATGAAACCAATAGTTTACATTTAGAGACTTATCTTACATATTTCATTGACACTTAACATACAAAATCAAGTAATATATATATATAAAATATAATTGAACAAAAACAGAAAAACAATATAAATTTATACAATTAGAAAATAAATATATATGAAAAATTAGTGACTTTTTTGGTGTGGTGGTTGGTTCCGCAGAGCTGGAAAGCATCAGAGACATTTTCCGTGGTAGACTGCTTCATTTTGTGATCATCGACCAGTTTCGGGCGTTCGCCCATCTTCAGGATGCGTTTTTCAGACATTGCGACAACACAGACTTGTACAGAGCAAAGTTGAGTGTGAAAACTAAGTTAAAAACGCATCCTGAAGATGGGCAAACACCCGAAACCGGTCGATGACTACAAAATGAAGCAGGCTACCGCGGAAAATGTCTCTGATGACTTTTTTGGTGCTGAAGTTTGTCTGCTAAATCTTCTATTTCGGGTTCATACTTGGTACAATTCAAGGCCAAGCCAGCGCCACTGACTTCATCTGTTAACCGATTCCGTTTGTTTGTCTTAATATTATTTAATGCTGAGAACAATGTCTCACAAAAATATGTGGATGAAAAAATTGTTAGCAAAACAACTAAAGGAGATCTCGAGGAGCGGTCAATAAAATGTACACTTTTTTTAAAATCTTTTCCAACGTTTCGACAAATTTATTGTCTTTTTCAGGGATAAAATTTAAAAAAATGTTAATCGGTATTTATAATTTCCATGAAACAAACTAAACACAAAATATGTAGTAAACAGAGAGAGTTGCTAACTATATGAGCTACATTATCAGAAAAAAAAGATTTTTTTGAATTATGAAATTTTTTATCTTTGAAGATGCGTGTCACCAAAAATGAGCTCGCGTGTGTCATAGGTTCGCCATCACTGGCCTAAGCGCAATCTTGCCAATACAACTTCTTCTCGTCGAACAGCTCGATATGACGTCATCCATTTTTCCTTGGGGAGTTCTTAATATTTCTCAGTTTATTTGCAGTTGGCATAGATCGTTTTGAATTATAGGGAAACCAAACAATAAGGTACTTAATAAGCATTCTTTATTACAAAATTATATCTTTTATTTATGTTACTGAGCTAAGATTTTGCCTATACATGTATGCGCATTCATGCGCATATCGTTCTTCTGCAGGGCATTACTACTTTACTTGAGAAAAGGGAAAGGTAGATGTAGATTGTTGTAGGGGATTATTGCACTGTGACCGGAAAGATCCATTATGCCCCCCCCTCGGAGTCTTCTCCAATGCACAGCCGGCCTCCAAGCAGTGTTCTCTAACTAGCTACAGACAACACAGCCCATCACCGGACAGTGAGTTGTAGAGGCTCCTATGAAGAGAAAATCTAAAGGCCGTATGCTGGATTCGAACCCGGAACCTCGGCGTTGCTAGTCCAGCGCGCTACCACTGAGCTAATCCCTTCCTTCTCCCTTGGCTTTCGCCAATTAACTAGGGACGGAGACCCTAGTTTGTATATTGTGTTTGTCTTTGTCTGTAAAGTCCAGAGTGTTCGTAGTTGAAGTGTATTGTTTACTGCTCTGACGAAATGCACGGAGTACTAAGCTGTGGTAACCCGTGGGTTCGCTATTCCCCAAGTAACTGCATGCAACAGATACCCCTTGCGGGCGAAGGGAAAGGTAATTCGTGTAAGCCGTTGACAATGTTATGGGGTTACATAACCGCGAGAATCTATCACTTTTCTGTCATCAAACGGTACAATCTGTTTTGTGCAAACTGTTCATGTTTCTAAATTATTGTTAATGATCTTTCTCCAAATATAATGCAGTTCATTTTGTTTTATTATTAATATTTTAAAAGACTTTCTTCCTTTAAAAATTTGTCTTTTGTTCTATTGTTAGCTTAACTTCATACTTGTCTTCTTTTTTTTCTTGTTCTTTTGTTCCACGCTTTAATAATTACTCCTTTTGAAACCACTTCTTTAATGTAAAAATCCTTCTGTATAGTGCTATACTCATGTGCACAGTGCAGGAATCTCTTATGCAAATAAAGTAATAAATACAAAGCAACATATTTTTGTTATCATTAAATTTTGCAAAAAGGAAATACATTATGAAATTTTAAAGAAAAGAAAAACTCTTGATATATTTCTGTAAGGAGATATATTCATATATATGTATATACGAGTATTGTTAAGTTTGAATTGGGTCTCTATGGAATCGTTCGACCGTAACAACTTTGCTCACGGTCCATAACACAAGTTGTACTGTGCATAGTAATAAATACGTGAGAATCGCACTAGTACACGAATTCATACCATTTCTATTATATTATTAAACAGACTTTTATCGTCACCTTATTAAGTTGTTAATAAGAGAGTAAACTGAACTTTTTTTTAAAAAATAAATTTAAATTTTATCTAAGATTTTAATGATTAAAAAGTATTTGTTCTTAAAATTTATTAAAAACAAAAAGTTGATTAGAATTTAATTACTTATATTTATTTGAAATATAAGTAATATAAGGCCAAGTCTATGAGAGCATCAACCAGAGCCGCAGTAGTTCTTCATTAGCGGTGGAAGGTACACATTAGAGCGAGTTCAATGTTTTACCTATTTGTGGTCGGAATTAAATGGGGAAATTAAAATTATTAACAAGAAGAAAAAAAAGAAGAATAATGGCTGCCAAACGGGCCAACTTTGCCAATATGAAATTGTTAAAGACTTCTTATCTGTCGAGAGCCACATAGGTGCGGCTATATAAAACCCAGACCAGTTTTAACGCAGAAACATGGATTATCACCGCTGCCCGTGTTGAACTGTTTAAAAATATTTGAACGCAAGCTATTGAAAAGGATAGATATAAGGTCCAGTCATTGATATCGAATCCGGTTCATGGAGGCTCCGCACAAAGAGTGAGCTTTATTTACTCTACCAAAATGGAAATGTGGTCCAATTTATTAAGGCTCGCTGCATGGAATGGTTGGACACGTAGTAAGTATGTCAAGTGATAGGATGCTGAGTAGACGGCTGAATGAATCTGTTATCGGCAAAAGAAGTATTGGCTGACCACAGAGAAGATGGCTGCATTATGTGGAGGAAGTCCTTAAAATCTTGGGGAGGACGGAGACGTATGAAGATGAATTTCAGGGTAGCCAAGGCGGACTCCGTGCTGTAGCGCTGCTTAGTAAGTAAGTAATTATTTGAACTTTAAGGGAAAAAAATATTTTATTAAAAACGAGAATATTTTGGACACGATAAAATTAATTTTTTTTGTCAAAAAAATTTGACAAGTAATCTGAATTAAAACTGAAAATTTGATACTTCCGTAATTTTCTGCAAAAATCTCTAGGTTTCTAGCGACAAGTAAATTAGCCGCTTCTTTAACCACTCCATTCATAGGCATCATGGATGTGGTTGATATTATGTTAAGCAAAAAGCCCTAATGGATCGTCTAGGGTTGTTTTTTGTCACTTCTCTTTACAACTACTTCGTGGAAAACAGCTTTGCATAGCAATAAATTTCCTTGGCCTCTATTATAATGAGAACAGGAAATATAACAAACCAAATAAAAACAAAGCTAGATTATGTGATCAGAAAAAAAAACAGTAAAAAATAAAAAAAAAAGGAACGAAATTAATAATACGTAAACATGGGATGAAATTCAAGATATCCTGGCCTGGATAAAGTGTTGTGAATCAATGAGTGCTAGCGAGTAATTAAAAAAATAAAAGAAGAAAAAAAATCACACAGAGAAAATATAAAAAATTAAAACGTGTAATATTTTCAGTGTTACAATTTTGGTGGTGTTTGTGTGTTTAGGATACTCTGACTGTCTTTTGTGGTGGCCACTAACTGATATATAGCGTGGAGGAATGGTTGGTTATATGAGTGGTATAGGTTGGCGAACAGGCAGAAATGTGAAGCCATGAATTAAACATTATGTAAATCTAATTTATGTTTTATCACTCTATATTGTCCGGATACAAAACTTGTTTCAACTACAAGTTATTTCTAGATTTGTTTACAGAGAGAGAGAGAAATAAATATCTGTATGTATTCCAAAAGAAATGGCCTTCACTAGACACACACCGGATTATGCATATTTTGTTTTGCATTATTTATTAATTAATAAACAGGCCATTTTTTTTATTTTTTTATTTTATTTATTAATAAAACTGAACTCGTTTTACTTTCTCTTACTCCTAGAAAGAGGAAGTATTGTAATCGTGTCAAATTTTCGATATCGAGTTTTCACCGGAAACATCCGTTTTGAGGTCCCCTGAGTCCAAAAAAGTGGTTTTTAGCAAAAGGCCTGTGTGTGTGTGTGTGTGTGTGTGTGTGTATGTAGGTATGTGAACAGCATAGCTCATAAACGAAAAATCGCAGAAAGTTCAAACTTGATATTCCGTTTCGGTATCACGATGTGATCTGACAGTACATTATCTGTCAAAATTTCTCAACCGAAAGTACCACTTTACTAGTTGGATTTTTAACTTTTTTGCAATTTCCTCAAAAATGGCTCCGACGATTATCATTAAACATTAAACATCAACCACACATACAAAGAACTACAACTTTTATTTGAAACATTTCTTCGGGAAAATGCATTGAAGGCCACTTTTGGGGAAGGGGTGGGGTTAGGTTTCATTCTAAAGTGCTATTTCAGTTTATTAGACAATTCTGTCATCTGAATAATGTTAATTAGAATTAAATATGTTGTTGAAATTCCGAGTTTCAAAAAAATCGGATAACCGGAAGTGCGTTTACTTTACCACTTTACTGAATGATTTATTCACTTTTTCGCAATTTTCTCAAAAATGGCTCCGACGATTTTTTTTGAAACTTAGTATTTTTAGTTGCTAAACATGCAAAGATCTACAAGTTTTATCTAAAACATTTCTCTGGGAAAGTTCTTTTAAGGGCACTTTTAGGGGAGGGGTGGGGTTAGATTTTCATCAAAGTGCTATCCTAGTTGATTATACAATTCTATCATCCAAACATAATTAGTTAGAAATAAATAGATGGTTGAAATTCCGAGTTTCAAGAAAATTAGTAAACCGGAAGTGCGCTTTTACTGAACAGTTTTTTCAGTTTCGACGAATTTCATTAAATTTGGTACACAAACTATAAAATTTGTCAATTATCATTTTGAGAACTGGAGTAACAGAAAGTTATGTGAGTGTTTCACACCAGATTTTTTTTTATAGGAAATGTAGGAGTTTATGAATTTTAAAAAACTATTTAATCATTGTTGAATTGTTTCTAGAACAAAATAGAAAATTGTTCATTTGTAAAAAAAAAAAACCGTTAGCTCATTGTAAATTCTGGAGGTGAAATTGTTCACGTCCGAGATTGTACTCACGTGCTCCCTGGATATCCAACTAAACGAACAACATAAGTTGCCAGCGCAGCCTAAAATTTTATATTGGACCACGCAATGCAGAATGGCTGAATAGCCGAAGTCATGTTTTATAGGAGAATAAAATAACATTCTAAATTCAAAATACTATCAGTCTGCAAATAATCGAAAGCAAAGTCATGTGAATGATTCACACTATATTTCTTTTAGTTTACGCTAGAATTTTACTGAACAAAACTAGCGTATTATTTTTTTTACAGCTACCGTAATTTATAATTACTTTCTCTTACTCCTAAGTAAGAGGAAGTATTGTAATCGTGTCAAATTTTCGTTATCGAGTTTTCACCGGAAATATCCGTTTTGATGTCCCCTGAGTCCAAAAATGTGGTTTTTAGCAAATGGTCTGTGTGTGTGTGTGTGTGTATGTATGTATGTATGTGAACAGCATAGCTCAAAAACGGAAAACCGTAGAAAGTTGAAACTTGATATTCCGTTTAGGTATCACCGTGGGATTTGACAATACGTTATCTGTCAAAATTGCTCAACCGGAAGTACCACTTTACTAATTGAATTTTTTTACTTTTTTGCAATTTTCACAAAAATGGCTGCGACGATTTTCTTTAAACTTTCAACATCAACCACACATTCAAAGAGCTACAACTTTTATTTAAAACATTTCTCCGGGAAAATGCACTGAATGGCACTTTTGGGGGAGGGATGAGGTTAGGTTTTTATCTAAAGTGCAATTTCAGTCTATTAGACAATTCTGTCATCTAAATAATGTTAATTAGAATTAAATATGTAATTGAAAAAAAAATGGGATAACCGGAAGTACGATTACTTTGTCATTTTATTAAATGATTTATTCACTTTTTCGCAATTTTCTCAAAAATGGCTTCGACGATTTTTTTGAAACATCGTATATAAACTAAACATGCAACGATCTACAACTTTTATATAAAACATTTCTCTGGGAAAATTCTTTTAAAGGCACTTTTAGGGAAGGGGTGGGGTTGGATTTTCATCAGAGTGCTACCCTAATTGAATGTACAATTCTATCATCCAAACATAATTAGTTAGAAATAAATAGATGGCTTAAATTCCGAGTTTCAAGAAAATTAGTAAACCGGAAGTGCGCTTTTACTGAACAGTTTTTTTCAGTTTTCGACGAATTTTATTAAATTTGGTACACAAAGTATAAAATTTGTCATTATCATTTTGAGAACTGGAGTAAGAGAAAGTTGTGTGAGTGTTTCACACCAGATTTTCTTTATGTTAGGGTAGAGTATAATCTAAAAAAAAAATAATTTGTTTATTTGTGGACATAACTTTGTGATAATACTGATGAATTTTAAAAATATACATCAAATGTTTTCAGGTAAAACGACATTTATCCACCTGCTAATAAACAATTATAATTAAAGTATACTTATAATTAGTGCCAACCAATAAAAATAAATAAAAATATTAAATCATCAATAAAATGAATTGAAAAAATATATAGATATAAAAACATTTCCAGAAAATCAGTAGAAAAAAAGTGTACGTTCCACCCACAAAAATCTGTCACACAGCTCCCCTCCCATAATTGGAGGTGGTAGTATTGGAAGCAACAACTGCGCAAGTTATCCACCCCCTTTAACTTTAAGCACTCACATTCCCGCCACCCAGAACGCCAAATATAGCCATGCCAACACTGTGCACTATGAAATAACGTAATTTTTTTGTACTTCTGTAACAATTATTAATTAAAGTGTTCTGAGTTACCCAAGTTTATTAATATTATCTAAATCAATATATCACTTTAAATTATTAATATATTTTAATTAGGTCCACATTTTAGATAATTTTGAAAAATTATGGAGAATAAATTGTTTGTTTATTAGTTTCTCTTACTCCTATTTTTATTAGATTCCTTTATTGTTACGATATTCTTAGAACTCCTACAAATTCGAAAACTCGGAAATCGGTTTTAATTCCTTTTTTAAAAAAAATAAATTGTTGGGTGAATTGATACAGGATGCATTTTATCATCTTTTGATATGTTTTTGTTTTAATTTCCTAGTTATTTTTTCCAATTATTGCTAATTAAAAAAAAAAAGAAAGTAAAATCTGGTGTGAAAACCTCACACAACTTTCTCTTACTCCTGTTCTCAAAATTATAATTGACAAATGATATAGTTTGTATACCAAATATAACGAAATTCGTCAAAAACTGACAAAACTTTTCAGTAAATGCGCACTTCCGGTTTACTAATTTTCTTAAAACTCGGAATTTTGGCCATCTATTTATTTCTAATTAATTTTGTTTGGATAATAGAATTATATAATCAACTATGACACCACTTTAGAGGAAGCTGTAACCCCACCTCTCCCCTAAAAGTACCCTTAAATGAATTTTTCCAGAGAAATGCTTTTGATAAAAGATGTAGATCCTTGCATGTTTAGTTTATATACGAAGTTTCAAGAATATCGGCTAAGCCATGTGGAGAATAACGCGAAAAAGGAAAAAAATTATTTGGTATACTGTTAAAACAAACGCACTCCGGTTATCGATTTTTTTCACAACTCGAATTTCAACAAAGATATTCAATTCTAATTAACCATATTTAGATGAAAGACGTTGTCTAATAACGGAAATAGCAGTAAGATCAAAACCTAACCCCACCCTCCTCAGAGACAGTAACCTTACATGAATTTCCCGGCGAAATGTTCTGAATAAAACAGTTGTAGCTCTTTGTACATTAGTAGAGTATCAAGTTTAAAGGAAAATCAGTCGGAGCCATTTTTGAGAAAATCGCAAAAAAGAAAAAAAAAAAAAACTATTAAAGTGTTACTTCCGGTTGAGGAATTTTGACAGATAACGTACTGTCAGATGCTATGATGATACCTAAACGGAATATCAAGTTTCAACTTTCTACGGTTTTTCGTTTTGAGCTATACTGTTCACAGACACAGACAGAGACACACACACACACACACACACACACACACACAATTTGCTAATAACCACTTTTTTTGGACTCAGGGGACCTCAAAACGGATATTTCCGGTGAAAGCTCGATATCGAAAATCTGACATGATTACAATACTTCCTCTTACTAGGAGTAAGAGAAAGTAAAAATAGGCCATTCCCCATCTAACGTTTTTCTTTACTGCAAATATTGATATTTCCAATTGACATATTTTATTTATAACTTGAATTTTACTAAGCGTTTAGTTGTATTCAATATAACATTTATAGAATATGGTAGAGAATCGTAAATTATAGATTTGTTCATAGGAACTAAGAGCTACTTCGATTTCACTCCCCTGAAGCCAACAAAGCTGCGCTTCTTTCAACTCCTAACACTACTGAAATTCAGATGAAAGCATAGCTTTACTTATCACTAGAAAGCTCCTAATTCATTTTTTCCCTGCAAATAAAGTTTTCAAATAAATGTGATAGCTTTATTAAGTGCAATCATTATTTTAAGTTTAATGAAATTCGTTGGAGTATAGTTAATATCGTTCGGTTGTCCCGCATTTTCGGGAAGACGAATTTTAACAAATTTGGTTGATTTTTCTAAATTTTTCGGGATTAGATAAACGAATTATCAAGTTTGAGCTTCCTGCATATTTATTATAGGATTTTTAATAAGTACAATATTATTTGTTTGAAAAACTTGTTCGCTTCAAACTTAAGACTTTGGAACCTCTTGAAATTCCTTCGTGGAGGTTGAATTACTTAATCAGTTATGTAGTAAAAGTGATTATATTACAGCTAGAAGAGAACACAAATAACATTGAAACATGACCCTATATAAAATTTATAATATGACGATATAAATTCTGCATAACTACTTAAAATCACCTTTTTGGAAGTGATAAGTTAATATCTATCACAATCAGCATACCAAGTTTAAAGGAAATCATTACCACTAGTCGTTTACCAGAAAAAAAATCCAAACACTTCAAAGACCTTCTTGTGGTGGTTGGTTCTGCAGAGCTGGAAAGCATCAGAGATATTTTCCGTGATAGCCTGCTTCATTTTGTGATCATCGACCGTTTGTGGGCGTTCGCTCATCGTGTAGACTGAGTGTCTAAACTGAATTTGCTCTGTGCAAGTCTGTGTTATCACACTGTATGGACAAACGCATCCTGAAGATGGGCGAACGCCCGCAACCGGTCGATGATCAAAAAAATGAAGCAGGCTATCACGGACAATATCTCTGATACTTCAAAGACCAATCCTGTAATGTCATACATCTGCTTAAGCTTAACTATGTGTTCCCCCAGAACTATCCGAAAATCAATTTTTAGGGGTAAATAGTATGCAAAGTTTAATGAAATTCTTTGGAACCGTTTACGAGACAATCGCAAAAATCTATAAGTGAATCCATTCAGTAAAGTCGCACTTCTGGTGATAGATTTTTGACCGGAACTTTAGTATTACAGAAATGGTGGCAGTATCTAAACGATATATCAACCAAGTTTGAGCTTACTGCGATTGTTCGTTTTTCAGATATTTTATTCACACACACAAACATACCATTCGCTAAAAACTTTCTTTTCATAGGGATTTCAAAATAGGCATTTTCTTGAAATACTTAACTTTGAAAATTTAACCCGGTCGCATTACTTCCTCTTACTAAAATTAAAAGAAAGTTAACAAAAAGAAAACCTTCCTTTTTTATGATAACAAAGGAATACGCTATTAGTATAATATGTTCTTATAGTCAGTTAAATATTCAACAATATTCTAGTACTCTTCAATTGTAATATAAAATGGTTATCAATCTTTATCAAGTAGAAATTGTAAAAGGAAATTATTGAATGATATGTTATGTAGAGCGTGGGCAAAAAAAGATTGGTCCAACTTTCTTTGTAACAAAGTGATCTATAAATTGCATGACTTTAAATAATGTATGTGACTAGCATTGTTAAGTTTATGAATTTTTACACAAACAATATAATATATTTATTGTTTATTGGTCTGTAAAATTTGACATGTCACTTCCTTATCTGATGTAACTAAAGTTTAGGGACACTGTTCTATTTATTATATTTCTGAAATCTAACCATTCAGATTTTTAACTACTGTTTAAGAATTTAACTTTATTTATTTCATAATTAGTATCCAAAATAGCACACAAATTACATAATGAAAAAAATATTTTCCTATTATTTGCCTTCCTTTTTTTCTTAAATGAAAAGTTAATATAAGTTTGCGCATTTATGAGGTTTATGAATTTCATTTTGGTTCAGTCACTGCATTATGAACGCTTTAAATAATTCATCCATTCTATCCCATGTAATCGTTAAATCTAATTATATGAGTTATTTTATAAATACCTAAGATAACCCATGTACTCGTTGACAGCTTAAAACTATAATTAGTGATGAGACAGCAGTCCGCATTCCTCCGGTCATGTTTTCATTATACACCTCCTAGGACAAAAAAAAAAAATACTATTACATCCTCTTATACCTGTAAGAGGAAATATTTCGACCGTGTCACGTTTACCATATGGAGTTTTCACAGGGAATACACTTTTGATTTCAGACATACAGACTTAGATTCATGCTATCTACTCTAATTAAAGTTGATAAATCTAAAACTACATTCGTACTTCTACATACAATTCATACAGAACTGAGATGGACTACTCAATATTCGTCTAACATCTAATGACCTAAATTTAAAAATTAAAACACTATATATGTCCTATATTCTCTATTTTCATATCTCTATACAGACCTATATAGCTTGCACAAGGTAGTCAATATTCCGCCACTCTGGTAGCTATCATGCATGTGTGTGCGTGTGCTTTTCTCCCTCAACAGTAACCCTATTGAGAAGGAGTTTATGTTCAGTGTGCATTATATATAAATATATATATATGTGTGCGTGTGTGTGTGTGTGTGTGTGTGTGTGTGTGCGAGTGTGGACAGTATAATTCAAAAAAGGAAAACTTGAGAAAGTTCAAACATGATATTTCGTTTATGTTATACTGTACGCTTTCTCCTGTATTCCCCCCCCCCATTTTGATTTTGAGAAATACATATTTACAATAATAAACCAGTGCTCCAAGTAGTTAGAGAAAGAAATAATAACTAATTCAAAGCATTCACAAAATATTTGTTCATCAGAAACTATGAAGGGAACAAAGTTCAAATTGTTTTCATGTGAATACTATCTGTAACACTTATCATTAAATTGATTTATTAGTGCAGATTCTATTGTACTAGCTCTGAACACTTAAAATTAAGAAAATTCAGTAAGCTTTGTGATTTTCTAATCTACTGAAGAATGAAAGGACAAAATGTATGATATTCAGTATTCAGTATGGAGAAAGGATACGTGAAGCTGCACGAACGGGTGCTGAAATCTACCCTGAAGGGAACTCATCTGTTTTGGTCGAAAGTTCTACATGTAGCCCGTAGATTTCGTACTGTCGGCTCAGTAAGGTGTGCATAGCCGAGACGTAGTCAAAACAGTACGTATCTACTTTTGATGCTGAGCTTGACGTATTGTTGTCAAATTAGAGGTACTTTAAATATGAACGGAGAGACCCCGTTCGGGTAAGTTTATAATCATATAACTTCCACTCTTGCCGCGCTCATGTGACCTGAAGATTTTGAGCGTAGATTAAATTATTTTAGCCATAATAGGTGTGCATTCCAAGCTATGATTCTGATATTTTAAATAATGTTTTATGGAGTGATGAATGTAAATTTACAAGGAATATATAGGTGGAATTTTTGAATATGAGCACATGAAAATCCAGATTTTACATATTGGACATGGAGTCAGACAATGATTTTGATAAATATGTTGTGCAACGTAAATAGCAGATTGATATGTAGGTTCCTATTTTTACAGTATCGGACACCAACAGATATCTTCATTTCTTGCGTGAAGTTCTCCTAGATATGCTTAAAAATGTCCGTCTAGTAGGCCGACAAATGATGCACTTTCAGTAAAATGGGTGTCCAGCTAATAAAGCGAGGAATGCAAGGCGTTATCTAGATCGCAGTTATCGGAGTGATTGGATTGGCACGCACGGTCCTATTCAGTGGCCGCCCATTCCCAAGGCCTTACGCCTCTGGATTACTTCCTGTGGGGATATCCAAAAAAATAAAATTAATGGAATGTTGAATTCTGTCACCACTATCGGAGAATTTATAGAAAACGTTTCTGAAGCATGCAAACAAATCCGGCCTGATACTGTACTGAATGCAGCCAATAAAAACTGGACAAAAAGGGAGCATTTGTGCTTACTTAATAATCGTGCCCACTTTGAACACTAATGTGAATATGTTTTTTTACCTTATTAGACTATAAACTCAAAAACATGGAATAATAACGAGCAAATGGCAGAAAATTTCTCTAAATTCAAAATTGAATATCTCAAAAAATATTTAACGGATTTTACTCGATTAGTAACTATTATTCATCAAAATATCTATTTTTTGGAATTCGTTACAAAAAAAAAATAACATAGTCCAATTAAAAATAAGAAAGTTGGTTTCGAAATCTTTTTACTTTTGTGCAGCTTAAAAAAAAAAAAATAACGTCACATATTTGGAATCCTTGAAAAAATTAAGTAGGTTATCATTCAGAATTTTGTTTTTTTTTTATGTGGCGTATTTTCAAAATCAAGTGCATGTTAAAATGTATGCATGTGGTTTTCACGTATATAATATCCTATGTATGTATATGTATAATTTTATTCAGACTTGAATCCATTACCACTTTTACTACTGCTTTAGCCGGATATATGTATAACATAATTTTTTTTGTAAAAGATTCCAAATCAAGTGGTAACAAGGGGTAAAATTCAATAAAATATAGAAGACGAAAGCAGACTGGGAAATAAATTTAGCGTAACAAATGGTACCTTAGAGAGAAGGTAAAAGCTGGCCTTAGAATTACGAATAGGATGGATGAAGGTTGTGTGTAGTATAATCAATATTTAGAGCATCTGAAAATTTCAACTATAGGCAAGTTCATTTACCTTAGTTATTATATTAGGAAATGCCACTTATTAAAAAAAATAAAAAATATATTACTTTATCTTATAGCTGTCGAATTTTCAAGATTCAGTTTTCATGGAAATACATGTTTTGAGGTCCACTGAATACGAAATTGTGTTTTTCCAAAATTGGCGTATTTGTGTGATAAGTATAGTTCAAAATAAGAAAGAAACGAGAAATCGCAGAAAGTTGATATTCAATATTTCGTTTAATATATTGGTCTCAATAATGTTTAGATTAAAATCGACCAAATGAAAATACAACTTTACTTTGAGTGAATATTTACTTTTTTATTTATTTATTTTTTTTCTCGAAAAAGATTCCAATAGATTTTTTCTAAACTTTGTATATAGTAACTTCGGACCTTAATCGGATCTATCACTTTTATTTGAACCATTTTTCTGGAACTAATTTATTTAAGATTGGTTCTGAAGAAGTGACGAAGTTGTTAGGATTTCTTTTCAAGTGCCATTTTCAACATATATTATTTATTTATTTATTTATTTATTTATTAAGCGCCTTCTTCTCAGCATATTATACGGTTATTTCATGTATATAATATTATAAAAATTAAATATATTGAATAAAATTAGTTATACAAAATTGTGATTTTACTGTACGGATTTTTTTATTTTTTATTTTTCTGATATTTTCTTTAAAGTTGGAATTTAAACTTTAATAATTACTTAAAATTTTGCTACATTTTTCAGAGAAAATTTAATTTGGAGGGGTTCGTGTGAGCTGGGAAGTCTGCTTTACTCGAAAGTGAGAACTCCAAAACTGAAAACAATTTGCCAAAATGAATATGCTATTTAAACTGCATTAGGAGAAAGTCGTGTGCGAGGGTTTCGTACCTCCAGGTTTTTTTTTATAATAGTAATTAATACATTAATACTTCCTGGAAATTAAATCGCTCTTTTAGAATAGATTGGAACAGAAGGGCGGACTTCAACCCAAGCACTGCAGCCAGTTTTCAGGCTTATTGTAACTAGCCCCTCTTATATAGTACAGGAATTCTCCCCTCTTCATGAGGTCAAGGGCTTTGTCCACTTTGCCCTTTTTGCGATATTATCTCCTCCGGTCCCAATGTGCCAAAGATTTCATATCGCAATCTGCCGATTGCAACACAATTGGAACATCTAATGAAAGGCCCGTTACCTTCCCATTCTTACAATCTGCACAGAGCCTCCGCGTTAATTAATCCCACCTTTTACCATGCCTTATGGAAAGGTCCGCTATCAGACAATTCTGATTCCTGCCTAGACCTAGGGTCTGTTTGGTTCTGCTCCTGCACAGTCTTGGCATAACCTTCTGACTGTGCTTTGCCCTCGCCCTTTTAAATCCATTCCTTCAGAGACGCCTCCAGAGAGTCTCCTCAGAAAGCCTTCAGTGTCGCCTGGCTAATCCTACAAAATTATATTTCCTTAATTCTAGGGTCTATGTGCAGATCTTCTTCCGCACAGATTAACCGCTCAATTAAGTTTAACATAAAACATTTTCGATTTAAGAACAAAAATTTTACCTGCAAGATTGTCCTGTTTAAGGAAATTTAATAAAAGTGTCAATAATTAAAAATAAAAGTAATAAATATTAAACATTTCGATATATACATAAATATAGGCAGTGTTGTATAAGACATGTGAACAGAAAATGGATTGGTGGTAAAAAGAGCTCTGTGGAAGTGTACAAGTCCCCGGGAAAACTCTTTCACCATTCCCTAGTACTTCAGTACTTCTGTAAAGCTAGTGTAGAATTTTCTCCCTCTCTCTCTCTGTGAGAGTTTTGTGGAAAAAGGCGGGAAATAAAGCTCTTTTGTGTGTGTGTGTAAAGTAACGCACACAAAATAAATGCTACACACGGTGTATGAGAGTGTGTGTTGGGTACCAGCAGGGTGATACGTCACTCTGTACCACCCGACCACCCTCGGAAGTTCCCTTCTTGTATGGCGGATAGGTGTGGGTTGGTCGGGGTAGTGTGCCCGTTCCCGGCTCACCATTGTGCCTTTATTGATCAACACAGGCCCTCTTCCCCCTTCTCCTAACACAATGATGGCATGGAGAAGCGGGGTTGTGAAGGGGCCGAGTTAAGGGCGGCACTCAGACATTCTTCACTCTGTGAGATCTCAGATCTCTTCTTCACTTTCTACCCGTACATACAAAAGTTATTTCTAATATCACGACCTTCCTATAACGTTGTGAATTCTCTTAACTTGGTACTTATTTTGTTTTTGCATAAACAATCAACTTTGTATAAATTATTTCTATGAAAATTAGGTTACTCTTCTCTCGAACCATTCTAATTTAAATTAAAAAAAAAAACCCTGGCGAGCTACATTCAAACGAGTTTCTATTACTGCAATTAATACAATTTAATTCACAAAATTTCTTAACTATTGCCATGAGGTAGATAGCAGGGGTTATATAATATGTTTACTGATTGTGAATTGTATGGTAGTGATAACCGAAATACTTGTAACGGTAATTTAAGTTTAAACCTGACAGATCACCTAGAACTCGTAAAATCAAATTTTGCTGAATAATGTTTTAAATGAAAGTGATAAGTTTATATCAATGCAGTAGCATGCCAAGTTTAAATTTAAACTTTAATAAAATCGTTATAGTCTTTTTTTTTTTTGTAAAAACAATCCAATAAACTCAAAAAGCTACTCTTTAAAATCTCACTTCTGGACATCTGATTTACTTAGAACTTGGAATTCTAGCAGTGTTCTGTAATGGATATTAATATTATAGAATTAACATAAATATGTTGTACTCAAGTGTTACTTAACCCTACTATTGCCCCCACAATCCCCCAAAACATTTCACGAAAATATTACAAATAAAAGAGTTAGATATTTATGTGTACAGATCGTATACGAAGTTTAAAGTAAATAGTTAACGTTGTTTTTAGATAAAAATCGATAAAAACTGAAGAAAAAAATAAAAATTCAGTAAAGCTGTACTTGCGGTTGCCGCGTTTTTACGCGAAACCTTTATATCAAGTTGCGATTCCAGCAATTTTTCCAGTTTTGAGAGATTTTAGTCACACACAGACGATTCGCTAAAAACAATTTTACCGTAATAAAGGGTCCTTGATTGTATTTCCGGTTGAAACGCAATTTTGAAAATTTGACATGATCATAATACTTCCTTTTAGTGGAAGTAAGAGAAAGTACAAAAATTTATGTGCCCCTTTCGAGAAAATCTTTGAGAAACTCAGTTTTTTTTTCTGTAAAATCACATTTCCCGGTTAACCAATCTGTGATCTGTTGGTTATTTATGTGTGTAGAAAACATGGAAGAGAAAATCATTGATGGCATTTATGATAAAATTGCGAAAAAGTGATAAAAATCAATAGAGTCATACTTCGTTTGAGCGGATTTTGAGCGAAACCTTCGTGTCAGACCACATTGGTCTCTAAACGAAATATCATGGTTGAGCTTATTCTGGTATTTTGTTTACACTATCATTCACACACATACATTCACAAATACACCCTCAGACATGCAGACCATTTGCTAAAAACATTTTTTCATACATAATCATAAACATAAATAATATGTAACATACCATGCAGTTCATATAATCAAAACATCGGAAAACGGAAACGATCACAATTACTTCCTTTTATACCATCAAAGTAAAAAAATTGATGAAGTAGAAATGACGTGAAAGATACTGCAAATAAATCATTAAATTAATCCGAAAATAAAGGTACCTTTGATTTCTGGTGTTTTATCTGTTATAGCATGCCTGACCGGTTTCGGTTTTTTATTCATAGTCAGAGTAAAATTATCATGTTCGTGTATGGAGAGAGAGTTTACTCCAACTTAATGCTTCTGTTAACACACTACACTTGTTGAATTGTTGATTGTATATGCGGGGAGGTTATAAGGTTATGGTACTATGTGTGTATGTGTATGTGTGAATATGTGTGTATGTGTTTAATGATAAAATGGAATTATTATAAATTATGATTAAACATTTGAAAATGGTGTCTAATAAATAGCATATTTTGAAGGATACTTTATAATTAAATTTTAATAATGGTCTTGAATATGCTGGTCTACTAACACCTTCTTTAAAACATCGATTCAGCTTATTACAGTATATATGAACTACCTCTGCTAAAGCATGTCTGAAGAATAAGTTACTGTTTACAAATAAATTTACTTTTGCAAATGGTTTGCTTTCGCATCAGCTAGGTAGCCACTAGTTTCGAACCAAATTCAGATTTGAATTAAAGTCCTGTTTATGTTAATAGTGTATAAAATTTTTATGGTTTACCTGTATGTAGCAGCAAGAGAAGCTCAGCAACCAAAGAGAGCAAGAGAAGTTCAACCACTCTCTCGGACTTGAGAGAGAGAGTGGGAGAAACTGTATAAATATAGCGACGGACAGTCCATGAGGGACAGTTAAACACAGTTGAAATCAGTTCAGTACATCCAATCGCTACGTGTCATTCTCATACCACTCTACCTTAAACATTCATCTATTGTAAAGTCCAGGCAGTCTGTGTCTATTTATTAATATATCAGTTAACCAGTGTTAACCAAGTCTTCTTCTTAGCTCGTCAAACAAAACCAATTCTCTCCATCCAACACATCCATTATACTGTAGTACAGCTGTAACAACTTGAATCTGTCCTAGATCCCCGTATATCCTGTATCGTTTTCAAGTGATTTTTTATCAGCTAATGATGAAACGAATGTAATCATCACGACAAGCTGGTAAAAACAACAGTATTCCTCCACCTAGTATGTTAGTGGCGGATTAACCTATTCAAATCATTTGCAAGCGTAAAAGGTCCAATTAACTAGAACCGGGTTAAAGAACTAGTATCTAATTTTGGTGATCATATAAATTAATCATATTTAGCCTAGAGAATAGAATCGGGGGGGGGGGAGCCTCATTCCACTGCGACCTACAAATTGAGGTCTATTGTGGATCCCCTTAAATTACAGAACAGCCCCCAGCTTTGCCCTCCTAATCAATCCTAGCAAAGCTGAGAGCGGCTCCGTCATGAAGCTTTCAGCTTCGGGATTGCCCGTCCCCAATTGAAGAAACCTAATCCTCGCCAGGCCGGCGCACTCACAAAGGATGTGCGCCGGGTTCTCCTCCTCTACCTTGCAGAATCGGCATACCGCACTGTCCGCAAGTTGTAGGTGGTGCATGTGTCTATTCAGCCTACAATGCCCTGTTAGTAGACCCACAATTAACCTTATATCCCTTCGGGTTTGGCTCAGTAGGTCTTTGGTAAATTTAGGCAAATGTCTTTTAATGAAGAGCTTTGCCTGCCTCTGTCCTGGTGTTCCCTCCCACCAACGCAGACGCTGATCTTCTATCCACCCCTTGATAGAAGTTTGGATGAGGCTCCTGGACAAGCCGCAGAAGGGTTCGGGGCCTATAAAGGTATCCTGCGAGCCCTCCCTCGCTAGGGCATCCGCCCTCTCATTGCCCAGGAACCCCGCATGTCCCGGCACCCAGGCGAGTGTCAGTTTATTCCGAGTACCCACCTCGGTGAGGGCAAGTAGGCAGTCCCACACCAGTCTTGAGACTATTTGGTGTGAGGAAAGTGCCTTCAGGGCTGCCTGACTGTCGGAGTATATGGCCACTCTTCTACCCACTATCCTTTGCCTTATGATCTCCCTAGCGCAGAGTTGTAACGCCACGACTTCAGCCTGAAAGACCGTGGCGCACTTCCCTAGGCTGGCCTTAATTATCATAATTATTATAGGGGTAATTATTCTGCGCCAACTACGAATTATAGACAGTGATTTTTTTACTATTTTCATTGATTTTAATTGTACTTTATAATAAAATATATACATACGTATATATATTTATAATAATTATTCTTATAAGTATACCACCACACATTGACGATAACATACAATAGGGATTTAATAAATTATTTATTTATTTATTTTAATAATCTTTTTCAAATAAAGTTCTAAAATATAATAATTTATGAATTTTTTTTTTTTTTTTTATGATTAAATACAATTTTTTTTTATTAACACATTTGATTGAATTATATTATTAATAAAATATTGTATTAATTACTTTTAATTTATTGTTCTAAAAACAGAGGAAATAAATAAATAAAATCAAGTGATATGACTTTTGTTTTTTAATTAGATTAATTAAAAATAGTAATATATTATTAAATTATCTAATAATAATAATAATAATTTAGATTATTAAAGATATTAATTTCATTTTTATTGATATTAAATAAACATTTATATTCCATTTAAAAGAGAGGACGCCATTTCTGTTTTGGGTGGGTTATTAACGGTGATTTATTTTTCTGTCTATGAGGTGACACCTCCGCCATGGGTCTAGTTCCTTTATTTCTTTCATAAAGCTTTCTTCCATTTTATTTATATTTTAAAGTTTTTAACAAAATATTAATGATCCAGAAAATTTAATTTTCAAAATTATTTAATTATAGTTAATTTTTTTTTTTTGTAATTTATTTCTATTTAACGTAGATGTGGAAGCTTTTGTTTATAGTTGATTTTATTGAATAAGAAACAAACATTTCTTTTCGCTCTAGTTAATTTTAATGTATAACATTTTTTATTTAAAAAAAAGACGTGGTGTGAAACACTCACACAACTTTCTCTTACTCCAGTTCTCAAAATTATATTGACAAATTTTATAGTTTGTGTACCAAATTTAATGAAATTCGTCGAAAACTGAAAAAAAAAAAACTGTTCAGTAATGATAGAATTGTACAATCCAACTATGATAGCATTTTAGAGATAAACATAATCACACCCCTCCCCTAAAAATGCCCTCAAATGAATTTTTCCTGAGAAATGTTTTTAAATAAAAGGTGTAGATCTTTGTATGTGTAGTTTGTATAGGAAGTTACAAGAAAATCGTCGGAGCCATTTTTGAGAAAATCGCGGAGAAGTCAAAAAAATCACTTAGTAAAGTGGTAAAGTAAACACACACTTCGGGTCATCTGATTTTGTTCAAACTCGGAATTTCAACAACATATTCAATTTTAATTACCATTATCTAGATGACAGAATTGTTTAATAAACTGAACTAGCACTTTACATGAAAACCTAACCCCAACCCTTCCCCATAACTGCCCTTAATTGAATTTTCATGCAGTGCACACTGAGAAGGCTCCGGGCGCTAATGACCATAGAGATGTTCCACCTACTGGTTTTTTAGATATTCCACTTGACATTATCACACACCTAGAAAATGTGACAAATTGGAAGAAATGTTTTTTCTTTTATACTCAGACGATTTCAAAACATAAACTGCAATTATAATAGAAGAATGGTGGAGGAATGTTTGAACCTTTACTTCAAAATATTTATTATAAACAGTGGCTGCCTGCTAAAAATCAAATTTTTAGTAAAATATATATATTCTGAATATAAACCTCCGTCTCATGTAAAATATACAAAATTAGATTCATTTATGTTCCCTTATAATTTAAATCTTAAGAAGACTAGTAAAAATGGTCTATAATATCGGCTGGATACACGAAAGTTGACAAGATATTTGTGGGAAGCGAATCCACAGTTTCAACCAAAGCTTGTAGCGAACTTCAGCCTAACCTGGGTCTGCAAAACCTCTTTAAAAATCTTCTTCTCCTTTTTTTCTTTTCGAAAAAATCTGTCAAATCACAAAAATTGATAGGTTTATAGTATGTGCAGTTTTTGAAATAATTGTTCAAGAAAAATCTTTGAACCCATTTTCTATAAAAATTCAATCAGAATGTTTATTTTTCGTAAAGTTACACTTTCCGAATTAATTGATTTTCTTCCAAATTTGGAATTCTAGTATTGGTTTAAAATGTATCTTTATTATTATTAGACACGTGACGGTAACGTATATTTTGTTGAAGTGGCCATTTAGAGGAGAATTTGGTGTTGCCGCTCCATTAAAAAACCCTCCAAAAAATAAATTTCCTATCTAGAGAAATATTTCAAATAAAAGTGATTTACTTTTGTATTGAACGCATATGCAAGTTTAATGAAAATTACTGAAGCCATTTAGATAAAAAAAAATATGTTAGGTAAAACCGAACATCCAGTTGATTGAGTTTGACCGGAAATCTTCGTAGTAGTTGCAATAATGGGAACACTAAGTTACAGCATCCTGATATTTTTCATTTTGCTGAAATATATTTTTTTTTTTTACATACGAGGTATGTAAATTAAGTAATGAGACTGATTTTTTATCTTTTTTTTTATTCAAATAAAATTACAATTCAACATTGTCCCCTTCAAAGTAACTACCTTGGGAAGCCACACAACGCTGATGAAGACGATTCTTCCATTCGTCATAGCAGTGCTGGAACTCGGATACTGGAATAGACTTCAGTTGGTCGATTACGGCTGTTTGAATATTCTCCAATGTTCCAAAATGACGTCCCTTGAGGTGATTTTTCAATTTGGGGAACAAAAAAAAGTCACATGGACTCAAGTCGGGTAAATAAGGAGGCTGAGGAGCAACAGGAATGTTATTACTGGCCAAATACTCATTAATAGAAATCACGGTGTGACACGGAGCATTGTCGTGATGCAACACCCACTTGTTTTTGATGTTTGGTCTCACACGCATGACTCTTTTTCGAAGTCTCTCAAGAACTTCTCGGTAAAAATGTTGGTTTACCATTTGGCATTGAGGCACAAATTCTTTGTGAACGATTCCTTGGCTATCAAAAAAGCAAATCAGCATGCATTTGATTTTTGACTTGCTCATTCTTGCTTTTTTTGGCCTTGGAGTGGTTGAAGTGTGCCACTGCATGCTCTGACGCTTAGTTTCTGGGTCATACTCAAACACCCAAGACTCGTCTCCTGTAATAACACGTTGGGATCGTTTTCAATTGCTCCCAAAAAGTCAAGGCTCCTTTCCTTTCTGATGTCTTTTTGCTCTTGTGAAAGATTTTTCGGAACCATTTTTGCACCAATTTTTCTCATCCCCAATTCATTAGTCAAAATTTGATGAACGGTTGTGTGAGTCAAATTCAACTCTTCGCCGATCATTCGGACTGTCAAACGACGATCTGAACGCACGAGATCGCGGATTCTGCCAACATTTTCGTCAGTTCTTGAAGATGAAGGCCTTCCGCTGCGAGGCTCGTCTTCAATTGATACCCTTCCTTCTGCAAACTACTTAAACCACCTAAAAACCTGTGTTCTCGACAAAACATTGTCTCCATAGTCCTGGCACAGTTTTCAAACGTTTCCGTTGCACTGTGCCCAAGTCTGAAGCAAAACCTGATAGCACAACGTTGCACAAACCTGATGACACTCATTTTTAAAACGCACTGAAAAAACCTTGCTCACAAAAAAAGTCACTACGGACAGTGCAACAACTCTAGCATTTTCAAATTTGCACTGGACGTGTTTCAGATGTTTACTTGCCCTACCACGCATGCGCCGCGTCTCCAGTGTTGCCAGATCGAACACTAGAAAATCAGTCTCATTACTTAATTTACACACCTCGTACATACACAAAGATCCAGACTGTCTAGATGCTAAAAAAAAAAGCCTTAGTCACACCCCGTGAAGATTATAGAACATGTATTTCCGGCGAAAATTATTTTCACAAAATTTTACCCTTCCGTATTACTTCCTGTTTCCGCATAAAGTAAACGTAATAAATAAGTTCTATTTCTTCTTGATTATTCAAGGAATTTTGGCAATTATTTAAAAAAAAAAAATTAAAAATAAACTCAATTTTTTTTAGTACCAAACACATTTTAATGTTGTGTTATTCTATTTTTAACTATGTTATTTGCTTTTAAATCAACCACTTTTTTTTATTATGTCGGAAGTAGTGAAGAAGTAGTTCTGAATTTTCCATGTTTTCGTTCAAACTTAAAAAAAAAAAAAAAAATTCAGCACCGAGCGAAGCTGTAGTTAGTAAAAGTACGTATTTATAAATGAAATGTGACTGTAATGTTAAAAATAAATAAATCATTCAAACTTTTTAATACTAATATCTAATTTTTGAAATTTTTTTTTTACTAAGAGATAATAATAAATTATTGACTTTATTTATTTATTTATTTTTTTTCTTTAAATATTTACGAAATGGCCTTGATAAAGTAAATAGGTCTTTTTTTAGTTATAACTCTAATCGTGATTTATGTATTTATATATTTTGTATTTTATTAATCCTTATTTATATATTTATTTAAAATGTATAATATAAGACTTAAAAGTTATTCTGCTAAAAAAAAAAAATAAAAAAAAAAAAAAAAATTCACAACTCCAAAAATTTGACCATGGAATTTAGGCACCTAAATTTTTGGCGCAAAATTTTTATTACTTTCTCTTTGGAGTGCTGAACTTTGTGTAAATTTTAATAATAATAATTTTAAATTAAAATTTACAAGTTAATTTAATTAATTAAATTCACTCTTTAGCAAAATTGGCTATAATAAATTCATTTAAAAAAACAAAAAAATTGAAATAAATTGTTGTGGTTTGGTAAACATCAAATATTTTTTCGTAGGAGTGACTATCGTGGTCATTTTATGGGTTTTTGGCGTTCGCCTACCAACTGAATCATTATGTAAAACTGATTTTGCTATGTACAAGTCTGCGTTATCATACTATGAAGGCATCGTGAATGTTGGACGATATCGTAGGAGCTAACATGGGGGGAAAAAAATCTCAGATGTTTAAATAAATGTGAACACACTTTATGAGAAAATGCTTTTTTATTTATTTATTTATTTATTTGTTTTTTTCACCTTACTAAATATACTACAAATAAAGTTGATTGGGACTGTACTCTATTTTGTTGGATAGTTTACTTTGAATGGATGCTACAAGGGATAACATATACCATCCCAGTTTAATCAAAATGAGAAGGAAGATTTGAGGAGGCCAATAAACATACTCGGTTTCTGAATTCAGTTCCACCATCTTTACTTGGGAAGGTAGGGAAATAACTAGTAAGTGGTTAGCGTACTAGACTTCCACGCGGAGGACTCGGGTTCGAGTCCAGCTGTGCTACCCTTAGATTTTTTTCTTTCTAGGAGCCTCTACAGCTTACTCTCCGGTGATGGACAATGTTGTCTGTATCGAGAGAACACTGACCGGAAGCCGGCAGTGGACTGAGAAGGCCAATGATCATAGATGCACCTTATATAAAAAAAAAATACACGAAACTTAGTAAGTCAAGTGTGATATTCCGTTCTACATTGTTTAAGTGTGTAAATTTCTACTTTACAACTAAGCAAATAATGGAAATATTCCACTTAAAGACATGGGTCTTACCGTCCGTTGTTTACTGTTTTCATCCTTCAATATTTCTCTATTATACTGCCATTGTTACGCAGACCGCAAAGCTGAAATATATTGTAGTAGGGGGTTCGATACTCGTTCTTGGTTTCGGATTATATTTGATGAATTAATACGAATAATTAGACATACTCACAGTAGTAATGTATGTTTGGTACACGCCTCTGTCCGCAACAATGAACGGTAGTTGGATGTAAAGGCCGCCTGAAAGAAAAATAGGCATTACTTTACTTTACACTTTTATTACCCACTATTAAGCAATTAAAGTTTATTAAAAGTTGTAAAAATATTGGAATTTAAGTATTACAACAAGAAAAAAGTCTAGTCTCTCAAATTTTTTTTTAATCAATAAATATTTGTTGTGGTGGTTAGTTCCGCAGAGCTGGAAAGCATCATAGACATTTTCCGTGGTAGCCTGCTTCATTTTGTGGTCATCGACCAGTTTCGGGCGTTCACCCATCTTCAGAATGCGTTTTTTAGACAGTGTGACAACACAGACTTGCATTGGGCAAATTCAATTTTCACACTGATTGGTGTTTTTAACTGTCAGTGATGTCAGACTGTCACTGACATCAGTGATAGTTTGTTAAAAAATACCAGTCAGTGTGTAAACTGAATTTGCTCTGTGCAAGTCTGTGTTGTCACACTGTCTGAAAAATGCATCCTGAAGAGGGACGAACGCCCGAAACCGGTCGATGACCACAACATGAAGCAGGCTACCACGGAAAATGTCTCTGATACAATAAATATTGCTTTAACATGCCTTACCGGATTTTTGTATGTGTCTCAACAGCATATCGATCTTCTCAGTATACTACCAGTCTTCGAGACATTATCTATCACCGGACAGTGAGCTGTGTCTCAGCGCTGCCTTGCCTCGAGTCCGGTGCCTTCATGATCCAATCCACTAGAGCACGCTCTGGTGAGCTATCATGCCTTTTTTTTTCTTTAATTAATCATTCTGGATTTTTTGTTTTTTCAAGGATTTCAAAACTTCACTGACTCTTACTTCAATTTTTTTGGATATCCCATAAAACACGCAAATCTTTAGGCACAAAGAATAACATAATGAAGATAAAATTCAATAATTTTGTACAATGTTTTATTTAAGACTAATTCATTTATTTAATTGATAATTTCTTCGGCAAAATATTTAATGTCCAAAGTTCATTAAAATGATAATTCCAAGAGTTTTTAGTTGGAAATAAAATTCAAAACAAGCCTTTACTGTGAAAAGGGTATAACGACGATTCGATGACTCGAGCGATTATTATCGCAATTAACTGACCCTGTTAAAAAAAAAAATACAGTCCTTTAGAGATAAGCAAAAATTTCCTAAATAAGCAGTAGCTCGCCCCACTCTTGAATATAACCTTTTGAATATAAAATAAATATATTAGATTTAAAATTAAAAGTAATAAATATATCCAATTAAAAGTAAATAATCATTTAAAATTCTATTAAATGAAGAAAGTAGTATAGTATAATAAATTTAGTATTAGGTATAGTGTGTGTGTGTATATATATATATAAGAATAAGTTGGGCCTCAGGCAATAAAGCAAATAGATAAGATTCTGTCTGCAGCACTTTCTCTTAATGTCTAACGGTCACATATTTATATTTTGCATTCAATCATTTTTTTTTTTTTCTTTTCCACAGACAAAGAAATTGTATTGGCCTTATCTAGAAAATATATTACCAACATATTTCAGTAATGTTTACTATGTTTTCTTTCGGAGTATCCAAAGTTTAATTTATATTTCTATAAATTTTTAGGAAAGTTATAACAAACAAAGGAATTAACGATAATAAGTGTTTTGTTATTTTATGTATTAAGCGCACATATTCTGATGCAACATTCTTCTTCTTCTTGGCGCTACAACTCATGAAGAGTCTTGGCCTCCTCAAGATGGGGTCGCCAGGCGTCTCGTTCCTGCGCAGCCGCCCTCCAATCTCGGAATCCAAGCATTGCCAATGCGTCTTTTGCCACACAATCCTGCCATCGCAGCCTTGGTCTGCCTTCTTGCCTGGGAACTTGCAAAATACCCTTCAAAATTGTCCACGGGACCTCTTCTCTATACATCCTCGCCAAGTGCCCTGGCCTCCGCAGTCTTCCAAGTTTTATTACCTTAGAGATATCCGGTTCCTTGAACAATGCATAAACTTCTCGGTTGTGTCTTATTCTCCATTCTGGCCATCTCGTTTAGGACCATAGATTCTAAGAAGCAACTTCCGTTCAAATACCGCCAGGGCTCGTTCATCTGCTTTATCATGGTCCACGCTTCGGAACCGTAAGCAGTCTTCCAATTTTTATTACCTTAGAGATATCCGGCTCCTTGAATAATGCGTAAACTTCTCGGTTGTGTCTGATTCTCCAGTCTTGGCCATCTCGTATAGGACCATAGATTCTACGAAACACCTTCCGTTCAAATTTTTTTTTTTTTTTTTTTTTTTTTTACGCGCACACCGTATGGGCCGTTCCCGAGCTCTCGCTCATAACAGGCCTTCCGTTCAAATACCGCCAGGGCTCGTTCATCTGCTCTCATCATGGTCCACGCTTCGGAACCGTAAATTAGCACTGGACGAATGAGCGTCTTGTATAGCAGTGACTTTGTGCTACGAGAGATGAGCTTGCTTTTCAAATGTTTTGCTACACCGAAATAACACTTGTTCGCGGCCATAATCCTGCTTTTAATTACTAGGCTCTGATGCAACATTATTGGGGTTAAATAATTGAGTAGGAAAGGGATTGCTCAGGTTTATAGCGTACTGGACTCCCACGCGGTGGTCCCGGCTTCGAGTCCTGCTGTGCTGCCCTTAGATTTTCTCTTCCTAGGAGACTCTACCGCTCACTGTCCGGTTTTAGACAGTGTTGTCTGTAACGAGAGAACACTGTCCACAGGCCGGCAGTGCACTGAGAAGGCTCCGGGCGCCAGTGACCACAGGTGTTTACGTACTTCAAATTAAAAAAGAATAATAATTTTTTATTACAATGTATTTATTAATCCTTAGTTGTAAATTTTAAATACTCTTCAGGGATCATGGCGTTCATATAACAAACAGCTTACCAGTGCGTGTACATGGAAACCCCAATCACTTCTTGCGTATCAATAAAGAAACTGCTTCTGATTCAAAATGTCCGAATTTTGCTATCCATCGCCAATATCAAATCAAGAATTTCCAGTTGGTTTTAAAAAGTTGAGAATATCAGACTTGTAATTTTTGTTCTTCATTTTTGGACTTCTAATTGATGTGGTGGTGTCTGTATCAAGAAGAACGCTCAAAGATAAGAGAATCTTGTATTATTTTTAATTTATGGCACCATTTTTATTAGTTCATTTTCTCAACACTCACCCGCAGTATTCTTGAAAAAACGCACTTTTCAATAAATGTTCGTACATGTTAATTTCACAGAAAAGTGTGTCTTAAACTAATCATTCTATGGTGTGTTTTTATAGAGATCTCTGACGTTAGATGTCAGTATTATTTGGGATTGTTTAAAGCGTTGTATTCTGGATTATAATGTGTTCATGTTCTAATGCAAATGAGCATAAAATTAATAACATATCCCCTCTATAATAATAATTTTTTTCTGGAACAATTTGTATCAGTTTTATTATAATTGTATTAACTGCAATGAGAGAAAGTATTGTCACATTAGATCACATTAGATTTTAAGACTTGACTTCCGGATGATGATGATTATTATTATTATTATTATTATTCAATTTAAGGCGCGTCAACAACTGTGGTCAATGGCCCCGAAGCCTTCTCAGTGCACCGCCGATCTCCGGACAGTATTATTTCGTTAAAGACAACATAGAACACTGTAGATGCTCCACGAAAGAGAAAATCTAAGGGTAACACTTTTGAACTCGAACCCGGGATCTCCGCGACGTAGGAAGCGTCAAACCTGCTAACCAATAAGCTAATCCCTTCCGTTACTGCAATTATTATAATTGAATTAAAACAATTTTCTTTAATATTGGAATGTTTATCACGTGCAGATGCGTCAAATTATTGCAGCTGGGCGTACTATAGTGTTCCCTACAAATCATTAAATGGACTTTGATAAAGGAGAAGTTGTCGAACGTCATTTCGAAGTAAAGACAGCAACTATTTTGAGAATAATGAAGCTTCTGAGGTTGTACATCTAAACAGGTTCATTACACATACACACACATACAATATATATATACGTAATGGATCTTATTGGAAGAAATAAAATCTGCACGGAATAATTAGCCAAACCTCTGTATTTTACAACTTGAATCATTGAAGTTATACAGTGTTGACAAAACTTTATATTCGAGATTTCGTCCACCTTAACAGCTTCTTCTCATTCCATGTATTAGCAGATCCCATGCTTTTGAAAGCAGGTGAGGTATGTTCATATTGAGTGTTTGCTCTTAATGAGCTTTCAGTAGTGGCAAAACTGGTCAAGCTGCTATCCAATGATCTAAATGGACTTAAACACGAAACAAAAAACTGCCAAAAAAGGGACAATGACTCAGATGTTATACATTCTGCTATATTCGAAGCAGGTAATTATTTTTAAGCACGATTATCAAACAATTAATTAATTTTATGAAAAGAGAACTGATTAATTAATTTTCTTTATTTTTTTACAAAATTAGTGAAAACTTGTTTCACATATAAAACTTTTAGAAAGGACTCGACACTTGATATCATTCTGTCTATCTGATAGTGATTTAAATATAATGAGAGCAAAGCAAAACACGAAGCTGTTCTAAAGTTGAAACTAGACGTATGTACGTCAGTTAATGATCACGGAACGTTCTAAATAAACGCCGCTTAAGTTAATTTAACTTGCTACTTAAATTTATTTCTATCTTAAATTTTATTGATTGTGAATAATTTAGTGTTTTTACTATTTTCTTTTGAGAGAAATAATTTTTATAAGCTGGGGGGGCTTCTTTAAAAAACTGCAGTTCACTTTTTTAATGAAGTTCGTATTTGAAGTTTATAATGTATATGCTAAAACTTTGACGTAATTGAGTAAGAACAGTTAGATTTTTAGAGTAGAATTTTGTATGTATGAAGCAAAGTTTAAGATTGGTGATTAAATTTTCAAACGCTTCTTCTTGATTTCAGGTAATTGCTCGCCTTTAGTGAGATAGAGATCTCATCTCAAGGCAAACTGAGAAAGTTGAATCACTACAACTTGATGACATAAACTAACTGAAATTTCTTTACTTCTCGATTTTAAGTACCCTTTGAATAAGTTTAACATATCGGAGTCGATTGGATAGTCAAAAGATTTTTACTGTGACCAAATTAATATCAGGCTTAAATTTTTTTTTGTCCTATAGATATTTCCAACTATTTGATTCTTTCTACTCTCAATCCTCACCGAAATTTATAGAGGCATCTAATATTTGAAATTTATAGTTTCAAAAATGGTGTTTTTACTAATATGTAACAATTTATCAACACCGGTCTTTGTTTAGATTTTAGATTAGAGGATTTATGTGTCTCGATGAAAGTTTTATTGTGCTCTCCGAAGCCTACTTAGTGCACTGCAGGCCTCCGAGCAGCGTTCTCTGGCTACAGACAACACTGTCCATCATCGGATAGTGAGCTGTAGAGGCTGCTAGGAAGAGAAATCTAAGGACAGCATGTTGCGGGAACTCCGCGTTGCTAGTCCAGCGCGCTACCACGGAGCTAATCCCTTCCATTCTTCCATGGCTTAAGCCAATTAACTACGGACGGAGACCGTAGTTTGTGTACTCTGTTTGTCCTTGTTTGTAAAGGGTAGTTTGTAGTTTAAGTGTACTGTGTACGGTTCTGACGAAGTGGCTGGAGTTCTGAGCGGTGGTAACCCGTACAGTCGCACTCTCCGAGTAACTGCACGGAACAGATACCCGTTGCAGGCGTCCGCCTTTGTTATATTTATAAGATACTTAATCGTTCCGAAGATATAACTTATTTCAACGCAACACATGTAAAAAAAAACATCAGAGACATTTTCCGTGGTAGTCTGCTTCATTTTGTGGTAATCGACCGGTTTCGGCGTTCGCCCATCTTCAGGATGCGTATTTTAGACTCTATAGAGTGTGTAAACTAAATTTGCTCTGTGCAAGACTGTGTTGTCATACTTTCTGAAAAACGCATCCTGAAGATGGGCGAACGTCCGAAACCGGTCGATGACCACAAAATGAAGCAGGCTATCGCGGAAAACTATCTCCGATGCAATATATATTTCATTCATAACAAATATGAATATGAATTATTGGATTTCACTTAGTTTTAACCTAATCTTAGTCTAAGCCTAATTAATGTTTATTCCAAAATTACAACCCACTAGCAGACAGACTTATTTACAATTAAATGTAAATTTCAACCAAAATCCGATTATTTTACTTAAGGAACATAACCTTTAATCGGAAACTTTAGCATACATTAAGTTAAATAGGCGCCTGAAAGGGTTTCATTTTCATGGTAATTTTCTAAATTTATGTATATTTAATAGCTAATCATCAAGCCACTTTATGCAGATGGAGTAAAAAAAAAAAAAAAAAGAAAAAAAAAATGCAGGTATTTATGAAAGAACACCTGTATGAGAAGGTCAATTATTACTACAGTTGCAGCAAGATTATTACAGACTATAAAGTATTGCATTGTATATTAGATGTAAAATAAATAAAAAAATGATAAAATTAAAAAAAATATCTACAAAAGATAAAGCTATTAACGATTAAAGTAAAGTGAATAACGATTCGTTTTAAATAAGAATTGTAAATAATGTAACAACTAAACTATTTAAAGAAATATTTATTTATATTATATATTATATTTATTACTTTATTATTTATAATAAAGTATTTTATTATCATTGTAATTAAGCTATTAATCGTACGTTAAGTAAAAAAAAAAATAATTATATATATAATATCATGAATAAATTTAAAGTAAGCTTATTCCATTTGTTCCTGACCGATTTCGGATTTTCATTCACCAAGTTCGTGTAAAGAGTTCACATCAACGTAATATTTCTGTTATAGTCGCATTTATTGGTTTATTGTTTGTCTATCAAACCAAACTCAAAAAAATTTCAGTGCTGGATAACAAAAGAGACTTTTTTCCCTGATAGCCAGCTTCATTTTGTGATTTCGGACAGTTCGCCTATCTACACGATACTTTGATAAACAGTGATAATATCACAGATTTGCACAATAAAATATCGATATGCATATTTTTTTTTTTTTTATAGATTTGTTTTTATAATAATTCTTATCGGTTTATTTAATTAATCTTTTGTTTTCTCCTTTGTAACGAAGAACATTTGATTCATTATACAGCATCTTTTTTCACTTTGCTGGAGTTGTCTTTAGCTAGTCACTTATCTAGATGGTTTGGCAGAGAAGGGAAAGGAATATATACATCTGAAGTGTGTGTGTATATATATATATATATATATATATTGTAAACTTTATACATTCAGTAACAACAATCTTCACGCACGCACACATACACACAATACGGAATGTTCAGTTCTTCTATATGTTGTATGTATGTATGTGTGTATGTGTGTTTAGATTTAGGGCTTAATCCAGATCGGTATCTTTTCTATTTATCTGGTGTATGTGTTGGTGTGTTAGTTACAGTGAGAGCGTGCTAAAGCAATGGTGGGTGTGAGAGTGAATGAGAAAAAGACAACCTTTTGTGATTATATATATATATATGTGTGTGTGTTTGTATGTATGCGTACGTGTGTGACAGAGAGAAATAGAAAGAGTAAAGCATCTACTTGAAGATATGTATGCGTGTGAATGTATGTGTGTGTCTGCGCGTTAGTATGGCCGCGCCGGATGTACCAACATTGATTAATGTGAACCAACTGAGCTCCAAAACATTCTACCACTTGTAGTGAGACAGCGCGAGCTAGCTGTAAGTTGAAGTAAAAGAAGAGAAGAGAAATATATAACTTCGAACACAGAAGAGAATGTATAAAGGCGTGAGAAGTTATAAAAGGAAGAAAGAGAGAATGAAGGCTAGAGCGAGAGGACTAGAATATATAGGAGAGAGAGAGAGAGTTTAAGAGTAAAAGCAGGCCTACCTTCAGGGCCGAGATAAAGGGACAAGGAGGGAACCTGCAGGGCTTGTAGATAACTTTTGAAATACCACCGTACTTGTAAGAGTCACGGACAACCGTAGGATTTAAAAATAAAGTAAACCTTAGGGAGGTTTGTATTTATCTTTCTTCTTACTATTTTTTATATTTTTTATTTTTTTTATACTTGCGAAACCCGAAATCTCATTACGCATAACATAAATCTCTCATAATTACTGTATATAAATTAACAATTAAAACAAATTTATTACTGTTCCTTTCATTTACAACTCTGCTAAAAGCAAAATAAATAGAAAATACAACACGCTATGAAAATTTAATTAATTACAATAAATTCGTTAATAGATTTTTATTTTATTTTTTTAAATATAAATTATAACGTTATAAATATCTCATTGTTTATGTGGGCTTTCATGGACAATCCTTGGGCGTCATCATGGAAAATATAATAATGTGCTATGCGCACCCGAATTACACAATAGTAACTAATTAAAATATTGGTAAAAAATTTACCATAACACTAAATTATCATAATATAATATGGTTTATTCAAACTATTTAAAATTTTATCCTTTACGAATTTTTTGATAGAATTTATTTTGTTTTTTTTATAGCATTATCTTAAGTTAAGACGAACCGCGGTTCGCTGTGGCTCAGTCTGATTTTTAGGCTTAACCGTGCGTGATTTTCATAATTTGTTTCGATGCTTTGGAATACACTGTCTACTAATTCTTCTTTTGAATTTACAATGTTGTAGAAATTAGATGGGAAGGTGATTTTTCCCGTTTCCGGATTTATAGGAGCAGTGCCGTTACCGAGTTCGAGTATTTATTTGTCTTAAAAATATGGCAGCTGTTGGATCGTTTTGAAGTTGAACTCTCATATTCGTTGTTAAATGTTAAATTGTTTTTTTTTTACTGTGCTCCAATGAGTTGAATATTTCAAGCAGGCATGCAATTCATCAGCTGATGTTGAGCGAGGTATCACTGGAAGCGTTTGCCTGAAGTCACCGGCTAGTAACACCAATGCTCCACCAAATGGAACCTGATTATTTCGCAAGTCTTTCAGTGTATAGTTTAATGCTTCCAATGTCTTCTTATAAGCTATTGTACACTCATCCCATACAAAGATTTTGCACGCCTGACGAACCTTTTTCATTCCTGATATTTTAGAAATGTTACATGTTGGGTTTTCTGTGAAGTTCATGTTTAAGTCAAGGCAGTTTAAGAGCTGAATGCGCTGTTCTACCTCCTTCCGTCAACTTAGCAGCAATACCGGAAGAAGCAAGTGCTAACACAATATGGCCGTTTGAACGGATTTTAGCTCGGAATTTCCCGTTTCCATGGGAACTTCGGAATAGAGGTACTTATAAGTAGTTGAGAAAGAGGTTCAGAGAGTTGAACCACCATTCGCAATACGTCTGAGTATGTCTATTTCTGCCATCCTCGCGAAACGCTCGAAGAAGTTCCCGTTTCCGTGGGAACTTCGGAATAAAAAGTATATATAAACACTCTTATACAGAAATGTAACATTGTGTACAAATTTCAAGTCAATCCCATCGACTACTTTTCGAGTTTTGCGGCCACAAACATATGGATGCTGAATTTTTATATACTCGTATATAGATGAGTTCCAGTGGAACGAAATTCCAAGTTGTTTGAGGCTTATACGTAAAAAAATAATTCACGGACCCATTAAATTAATCATCATACCATGCCGTTTTTCTGTCAATATTAATTTTTCATTTTATTTTTTAAAATACAATTTAATGTTCAATTTATTTTTTAAAATGCAGGTAAATTTCCAAGATCATAAACCTGCTATAATCCAGACTATCGAGAGTTCAATGGTATAAAACTGATGCATCGACTGGAATCATCTAAAGAAAATTTTGTTAATAAAAGATATATAGAATACAATTTATTTAAAATTAGATTTTAAACTATGATTCTACAATTTTTTTTTTTTTTGCTGCCATACTGACTAGGCGGGCTGTTTTAAAGAGGGGACAACATTGTGTGAAGCGGTCAACTATAAGCGCTAGACAAAAATCAATTATCTATTATTTATTTTCTTTCTATCAGCTCAAATAGAAAATAAATCTTGTATGTATATATACATATATATAAGATAACCGTTAAGTTGAACAAATTAAAATAATATGTACTTCGTTAAGTGAGAATTAAAATATAATAAAAAAAACAAAGTTAAAAATATATATATATACATAATATATAAATATTATCATTTGATTTATTATAATTAGTATACAAAAAAAAATAAAACTATATGGACTAGTTACTTCTGTCTTCATAGTAATTGGATATGATTCATTGTTTAGTGGTAATAAACAAGTGTAGTGTTGAGTTTATGACTCATTTATACAACAACTATGGCTCATTATAACATTCTATTTTACGTGGGCGGCTAAATTCAATGACAACTGTGTGTGTGTGTGTGTGTGTGTGTGTGTGTGTGTGTGCTCAGTGTTTTATACGTTTCCTCTTGCCCTATTGGCTGGGCTATTTTCAAATAGTATTATGTATTTTATTCAGAGCATTTCTTTTGATAAATTTTTTCACACCCTGTTCACTAATTGTTTTTTTTTATTTCATCATTAATTATTCTTTAATGGATATTTCTTATATTATATGTATATATATATATATGTAATAGCAAGAGAGAATTACATCAGCAAGAGAGAGCAGACAGACCGAGAGAATTAAGAGAGAGAAGACAGACCCTCTCTGGTACTCTCTGATTTAAGCAGGCTAGAGTGGGAGAACCTGTATATAAGCCAGTGAGAATATCTATATATATCTATCTATCAGATTCAACCATTGTCTCATATCTCTACTCTTACCTTTTATTCTATAAAAAATCATTACAAGTCCAGTGCAGTCAGTGTAAACTTATAGCTATATTATAACAGTATCTTCACATCTCGTCTAATTAATCAAACCCAATTTTTCTCCTCATCAACTCCATTATATATATATATAATTTTCTCTTACTAAAGGAAGAATTACAATAATTCTAATTGAGTTTTCAACCGAAAAAATTCATATTTTAAAGATTCCTTGAATTCCGAAAGCTTAACTTTACGGTTCCCACAAAACCCCGCAAAAAATTAAATTTACCCACGTAAATGTTTACTTCCGATTGAAAATTTGTGACACTATCCCCTTATTTTCATAACAAAATCTCGCCAATACGAAAAAGAAAAAAAACGCAGGATACTCAAATTTGATAAGTGTTTAAAAACCATCGCATTTGACAATGTAACATTTCGGTCATAATCCATTAACCAAAAATGGTGACTTGTGTAATTGTTTTTTTCTATCTATTAATTTTTTGACGATTTATCGTCGAAAATTGTTTCAACAATTTTTCTTGACACACACACACATAAATGCCTGTTTGAAGCATTTTACCTGGAAAATGATGATTGTGAAGCCTGCGGGAGCTACAACAATAATTGTTCCTCTAAAATCTCACACCAATACAATGTATGTTCCGTAATTTACATAATAAACATAAAAAACGGTTAATCAGAAGTACAACTTCGCAGAACAGGTTTTTCGGTGTTTTTGGAATTTTGTTGGGAATGGCTTTACCCGAAACTGAAAAATGCAATTGTAAAAAAAAATAAAATTATATATTAAATATATAATATATATGCGAGTATTTGTAGTTATATATATATATTTAAAATAAAATAAAAAGAATTATATATAAAGGTGGCTTAGCATGGCAGCTGGGCCAATGTCTTGTAAAACCGGTTCACAAAAAGAAATTCTGTGAGTGTATTAGCCTGCCTTGAACATTCGGTAATGTAATAACCTAATTCATTTTAATATTAAGAGCATTTTTGTATTGTTTCTCCTAATATATAAATAATACATTTCAATCTCATTATTTTTGTAATTTTTGAAAGTGTCCGAAGTTTTTCTGGATTTTCATTAACGATTTATGCGAATATTTTTGTTCTTTTTAAATTTTCCTCAGCAAATCAAAATCTTCGTAAAGTAAATATGTATAGTTATGCTATTCTTATTATGGCTGAATAGAAGCTATAGAAGGGTGATACTAGTGTGACTGCAGTTTGGCTATAGTTGTCCCACTGCACTTCCCATTAGTCCACATAAAACTTCTGCACCATTAATAAAGTCCAGATCTTTTGTGGGAGTATTTGCAATTTGAAGTTTGGGGCTCAATTTTGAGATAGCCGATAAAAATTTAATGGTGACTGACGAGAATATAACTCATATGTTCATGCCAAAGGTGATCACTGAACTAGGCAGGGACCTTAGATTTGTTATAAATTCTAAGAATTCAATAACTAAGTAGTTTGAATAATCCCATTGTGTAAGGTTTGGCTGAACACTACAATACAAATGATCGTCTCGGTGGAAATTTAATAAGGGTTTCACGTGAATCTTTTATTAGCCAAAGTTTAATTTAGCGCACTTGGGAAGAGGATTGTTGTTAAGAAGGCAGAAAACATCTTGGCACCTTGGGACTTAAATATGTACCTAATTTGCTTGTCGACCTCTTACCGACATTTTATAACTAACGTATCCTAGGAGCCTAGACTTCGAAACTAACAATTCTAGAGTAAAAGCTCAAGTTAGCGCACTAGGGAAGAGGATTATTGTCAAGAACATAGAAAACAGGAGCCCTCTTGGAGAGTAATCATGGTATGTTGGCACTTAAATATGTATTTAATTAGCGTATCGACCTCTTACGGACATTTTATGGCCAACGTACCCTAGGAGCCCAGACGTTGAAACTAACACCGTTGGAAAATCTACTGTAGTATGATCACAGATTTGACACGGTTACTGTTTTCAGAGTAGTTTCAAGGAACTCCTTCTCCCAGAGTGACTGGGCTTGTTAATTAGTGATAAAAATGTGATATTTTATAATATAATTTTACGAAACCTAGTAACAAAACCGTCTACACAAATTAACATTTTTAATTATTAACATATTATTCATTTAATTCCGAATAAATAAATAATATAAATTCTTGGACCATTTCATTTTTTTTAACTTAACCTTCAACTATTAATTTGAAAACTCAATGCGGGTTGAAACAGATATTATTTAAATTTATTTAACCTAAAAATGATTTATATTGTATCAAGTTCATTCGTCTATAATGTGATTCTTAATCATTCCGTCCAATAATGGTTTTCTTCATATAATCAAATAAATATAGATCATTGTTATTAACTAGGGCTGTTCTTGCAGTTGTTGAAGGATTCTCTTAGTAGTAGCGTAGACAAGAAAGTCATAGAAATACACATTATGACCAAATTTGCTTAATATATAATTATAAATTAATTATTTACAATTCACTTTTTTGCTCTCTGTTTAGTTTCAAACGAGAAATATCAAATTTAAACATCGCTACCCAATCAAATGTATTACTTTTTATTCCGATTTGCTTTCTCTTGCTGCTATGAGCGGAATTATGCCAATTTGTTAAATATTTGGAAATTGAGTTTTCAAGAAAATTCATATTCAGAAGTTGTTTGAGTTAAAATTAATATTTTTAACGAATACCTGATAAATGTATATGTATATAAGTGTATGTTGTGCGCGAGCGTGAGGGTGAGAAAGAGAGAGCACTGTTTAGCTCAAATTAGAAAAATACAGAAAGTCAAATTTAATACGTATTCGTAAAAAGAAGGTGCTATACTATGGTGTCGTTCAAAATTCGACAACTGGAAATGCGACTTTCGAAAAAATGTTAAATAAGAACATGTTGCCGTAAAAAAAAAAAAAATATAATTCTAGGGGTGAGTTCCCAAGGTATTCTTCCAATTCCAAGGTATTCTTCCCTTTGAAATTATTTTTTTTAACAATCATTATATGCCTTGCTGAAATTTCCGAATTCCAAGAAAATTCAGCTAGCAAGAAATGCGAACTTTATGTAATGGACTTTATTTATTCAGTTATTAAAGAATTTCTCATAACAGACTCCAATGTTAGATTATAAGGTTACTTTTCCGTCTCACAGAACTCAAAAATGACTAAACAAAACCAATTTCTACTTAATAAAGTCGTCATCAGACCGATGTTTATTCTAACGCTTCCTCTATCTGGACCCTGACTAGTAGCAGTAACATTATGAAACTCCAGATAACCCATAAGAAATTCCTGTGACTGGCAAAATGACTTACACTAGGTTACACTAAAATCTTCCATCTCCACATAAAATCTTCCTCCAATATCGTCTTCAGAAATTTCTTTTTCTTTCTAGATTGTCATCCCCAATTCACTCCGTCGCGAAATACTTTCCTTTTATTCACTACAAACACAAAAGTTTCAGCATATTCTTTGAAAATATTAAATTCCTTAAGTTACAGGCTTTTCCATCTTTTCCCATGCATATTTTTTCTTGTTATGTCCTAAACATTCCCAAGTAAACAATCTGGAACTAGGTTATAATGTATGAATATATTTTGGTACTTCATTATATTCTTATTATATATATTTATATATATATCGTTAATAGAAGGTCATTAACAACTTTGCCATTTATTAAGGGCAAATATTTCAGTTTGAAGTCATAATATTACAGTTCTTGTGCAAGGGTTTAGCACTAGAATAAAAACTTCGGCTACTATTTATTGTTAGATCGCAAGAGGTATTTGTTGCATGCAATTACTTGGAGAGTAGCGACCCTACGGGTTACCACAGCTTAGTACTTCATGCACTTCGTCAGAACAGTACACAATACACTTAAACTACACATTCACTGTACACTTTACAGACAAGAACAAACACAGTACACAAACTAGTGTCTCCGTCCCTAGTTAATTCGCGTAAACCAAGGGAGAAAGAAGGGATTAGATCAGTGGTAGCACGCTGGACTAGCAACGTGGAGGTCTCAGGTACGAATCCGGTATGGTGCCCTTAGATTTTCTCTTCCTAGGTGCCTCTACAACTCACTGTTCAGTGATGAGCAGTGTTGTCTGTAGCTAGAGAACATTGTTTGGAAGCCAGCAGTGCACTGAGAAGGCTCCGGAGGGTACAATAGATCTTTCAGGCCGCAGTGCGATAATCCCCTACAACAATCTAGAATTCAGCGACATTAATATGCAAAACACTCTATTTCCTACCCTTTATGGAGGGGGAGAGCACTGAGAATTAGTGTAATAATTATGAGTGGATCTTCGGTTTCCAGGCAATCATTCCATAAACTTTGGATTCACTGATATAATTCTCATATTTTTGTAATTTTATTTAATTAATAGTTTCTTATTTCATTATATATTCATTAAAATCTATTGATTCTTTATTAGTCCTAATTAAAAAAAACATTATAATTATAAGAAATAATTATATTTTTTTCTTATACATTTTTTTATTTATTAAAACTCGAACTATTGTTGTATGGTTTATTTTTATTTGGTTGTTTATTAAGGTGTCAGTACTCGGAAGTAGTTCTCTGGCATGGCCTTTGCTTTTCTTACTCACTAAAAGTCAGACCCCCGAAAAAAAAGAAAAAAGAAACACTGTTTACCCACAAACCGTCCTGATTTATTGATACAATTTATTTCAGAGAAACGCCCGCCCCGGTTTCTATAATACTGTATGTATTTGTGTGCGTACGTATGTGTGTGTGTGTGTGTGTTTTGTGCGTTTGTATGCTCGCTTGTCTTAAGTTTATAGCCACTACTGTCTGCCGTCGCGTGGTCACGTGGTTAATTGCGTCATAAAAGTCTAACCCATGGCCACTAGCTGGTCTATGATTTTTTTAAAACCAATAAAAAAAAAAAAAAAAAGGCTTCAGAGAATGAATGAAATAAACTGATTTCTTTGTTTTTTTGTTATTATTATTTTTTTTTTTTTTTGTAAATAATGTGTCAATATTTTAATATTAGAATATTCAGATTTATTGAAATAACAATATTATAGTATATATTATTAGTTATTACAGTTCGTTCTTTCTAGTTTATTGTTTTGTACGTTTATTAGGAGTATTATATCTCTTCCTCATGCTATTATATATGTGTGTGTGTAGTATCTACGTATGTATCTATGTGTGCTTCCTAAAAGTTTACTGATATCTCTAATCTTTATCATTTTTTTAATAAAACAACAGAAAAACAAAGTATATTTCTACAATTTTTTGAAACAATTAATATAACAGCGATTTATAAGCTCAACATTTTCCCGATGATAGATTAACATGGAAATAATCTAAACTTGAATAAACTAATGATTCTTAATATTTATTGCAAACATATGTGACAATGAACTAAGTAACATGCTAAAAGACCAACAACTATTCAACCTATTGACTCTGGATTCTTCAGCAGAAAAGTAAAGACTCTTAGAATATGATAAAATATATCAGCAATAAGAATTGTTCTGAACTGTTATTAATAAAATACGGATTTCTTCCATTCAAAACGGGTATACTAAACAATAAAAAGTAATTATTTCTAATTGTAATTAACAATTAGCAGATATTGTTAATACAACAATTTAAATAAGAGATACGTATGCTCTTGATCAGTCGGTACTTTTTAAGTAAGCAAACTTTTATTTAATATTACTTGAAATACTTAAAAAATAATTTACGAATTTCAAAAAAAAAGGACCGGGATTATTTACCATTTATTCTACATTCCACAACACGTGTCAATTCTTTTGATTACGTTCATGCTATTCCTACACATAGTAGTAGATATATTGTATTAGTTGTTAACTGCATTGGCTTCAACTTCAGATTTTGGACTGCCAGGAGTGTCTCTATGAAGCCACAACAACATAATTAACATTTTGTATAAAATCCCAAAAAAATTCCTTTAAATTAATGGGAGATCCAAATATAAGGTTTATTATTTATGCAGTTATATACGTATAGTTAGATACAGAGTGCCCGCAAGGGGTTTCTGTTGCATGCAGTTACTTGGGGAGTAGCGACCCCACAGGTTACCACAGATCAGTACTCCATGCACTTCGTCAGAATAATGCGCAATACACTTAAAATACATACACTCTACGCTTTACAGACAACAACAAACACAGTACACAAACTAGTGTCTCCGTCCCTAGTTAATTGGCGAAAACCAAGGGAGAAGGAAGGGATTAGCTCAGTGGTAGCGCAGTGGCAATGCGGAGGTCCAGGGTTCGAATCCAGCATGCTGCCCTTAGATTTTCTTTTCCTAGGAGTCTCTAGAACTCAACTGTCCGGTGATGGGCAGTGTTGTCTGTAGCTAGAGAACACTGCTCGGAAACTGGCTTTGCCAGTTCTCCAAAGAAGGCTCCTGGGGGGCACAACAGATCTTTCAGGTTGCAGTGTAATAATCCCATACAACAATCTACATTAGATACAGAGGGTGTGGTTGTTATAGAACCAAATGTATATCAGTATTATTGTATATGGAAATGTTTGACGTCTTAAAGTAAAAAAAAAATGTGTATAAATATGTATGTATATGTTGGTGAGTATACTTAGGTTAGCGATGTGTTGGGTCACATAGCAACTACTTTTGCAGGTCATATAGGAACAAATACAGTGAATGAATTGGGGACGTCAGTCTAGTGATATTCGTGTATCCAGGATGTGGCAAATTTCCAAAGAACTTGATCAATAAAGAATATATGTGCAATTAATATTCGAAGTGTAAAAAAAAATCGTTTGATTTCGTAAAATGCTGAAAAAAAAAAACCGTCAGAAATTATTTTTTTAATTTTGTTTAAATTTGGAAATTTAGAAATGCATTTAATAGACAAAAAATAGTTTCTATATAAATAGAAGAATCTTACACTGTACCAAAATAAGGAAAACAACAGTTCAGCTTCTTTTAATTTCAATTTTTACCGTAAAAAAGGAGTTCTAATGAAAAAGAAATGGGTGCAGAATGAGAAAACTTTCTGAAAAGTTGCATTAAGGTTGGCGGATTTTGATTGAAATATATACAGAAACGAAAGAAGGGAAGGGATTAGATCAGTGGGTAGCGCGCTGGACTAGCAAGCGGAGGTCTCGATTTCTAAGGCTAGTAGTGCTGCTTTTAGTTTTTCTCTTCCTAAGAGCTTCTACAGCTCAGTGCTCGGTGATAGGCAGTGCACTGAGAAAGGTTTCGTGAGTGCAATAGATCATTCAAGCCGCAGTGCAATATCTCCTATAAAAATCTATCTATCTCTATCAATTTCTGACTCTACATTGACAAACTCCTCACCTGAATTCACACACACACACTCACGAATCAAGTGACATGAATTTAAAAAATATTATTACCTGCTTGCAAGACTCTTTGACATATGATCTAAACTGACATTAAGCAGCAAGATACGGATATATAACGCGCTACTGAAACCGATTTGGACTTACGGACTCGAACTGTGGAGTTAAACAAGGCATTCCTATATCTATAGTCTTCAAAACTTATAGCCGAAAATTCTAATATATTATGTGTCCAAATAGAACTATTCTTAAAAAAACTATTCTTAAATCGTGCAAGATTTAATTTTGGTCTGTTGCTAGAACTTTCATTCACGCCTTTCCGCTTATCCTAAATTATGTAATAACTAGCCAACCTCTTTACACCTCCCTGATATCCATTCATCGTCTTTGATCGACGTTGGTCACTAGGCAGTGTAGGTCAGTAATTAATTCATTTGGAAAGCCAACATTAGGTGGTAATTCTGTTCAGGTCATGTCATATTGTTTACTTGCTTGTTGCAGGAGCAATTGCACCTGCACTTGTAAATTCTAAGAAGGTTTACCAAAAAAAAAAAATTATAGTATGGTATATTGTTTATGTAGGGTAAAGCTAGGGGAGATGACGGGGGTAGAAAAGAAGACGCAGGCTTTGCTTCTCTTGTTTGCCACCACGTCGCGTCATGGAAGTTAGTCCAGGTGTAGAGAGATCAGAAGCGAACTTCTTCTGCAAAATTCTTCAGTTATTTTGTGCGTTCATCTACGTTCTACGAACATTAATCCGCATCAGCTATATCTCTGGTGAATACCTGAATTTGCATAACGCTTAGTAATTTTTTTTTTTTTTTTTGTATACTATATTAATTGCAATTGAAATGAAAGATTTCCTGCTGTCGTTAAAGTTAGACTCGTAGACTTAGTGTTTACCAAGTTTCATGTTGATCAAGCATGTTATCTTCAGAGAGGAGAGGTCTCCTATCTATGGCGCGTCAACTACACAGTAGGAGAGGACGGCCAAATGTAGTGTATTTGTATTTTGTTTCTGGAATAAATGAGAATGTCTTTATTTTGGAAAATAACATTTCTTTTTGTAGATAATAGTAGTTAATATACGTTTTATAAGCATTACCTCTTTAATACATCTCGTGTATTTTGATACAGGGCATAACTTTGAAATGTGCGTCATCTCACCTAACTTTACCCTATATATATATATATATAAATTTGTGTTAATTTTATATTTTATTTGTCCGTATAATATTTTCAGAAATTAAAAATAGAAATTATGATTATATACTTATAAATTATGAACTTTTTTAATAAATAATTCCCATATAAATTAAAGTCATATTAACCTTGATTATTATAAATATAATAAATATTGCCAGCTTCCAAAATGGCGGTACCCAGTAAATCAGTTTTAAAACAAAATTACGCTTGATATAACTCTGCTGGTTTTACTCTGATAGCCAGGGAATGCACAGTATCTCTACGTGGGTTACAGGGTATACGGCAGTTCTAGAAGGTTGGGTTTGGGGAATAAGAAATGCTTACCCTTCCTGTATTCACTAGCCCGCCCCCTTTGTTACTAACAACAATTTGATGGTGTATGCGGTTGTGGATGGCCCATATTAATGCCTCATCAGTGCTAAAACATGGTTTTAAACATTGTGTTGTCAGTTGTGCTTTGCAATCTTAATAACATTCTCTGTGTATTCACTAATATATGCGTTTGTTAAAGTTCTTATTTTTTTTTTTTTTGTTGTTGGCATATTTTAAATTATAATTACTAGTAAATGACTAATCATAAATAATAATTACAAATCAATATGAGGTCACTAATCAACAAAGGAATTTCTCTTGCACTCTGATAAGTGCATTTATTTTTTCTATTTTTTATGCTGATTCTGAAAATAAGTTCAATATTTCTCCATCACGTAAGGATTTTGAGAAATTTTTGTTTATAATTTTCTCTCAGAATACATATTGTCTTTTAACCATATTTCTTGTTTGCTATTTTACCATTTTTTTTTTTTTTTTTTTTTTACGTAAACAGTACTAATCATGTTTCAACAATTTTCCCTCTAAACTAGCTACTACAACTAGTTTTAACTGGGTTCGTTTGGATAAAATACTCTAAACTTCAATAAGAAAAACACCAATTTATTGTTTTGCACAATAAATTATAAATACAACACTTAATAATAATTAATTCACAGTTTAAACCACAAATGTTCACTTTGTTCGCTTTTTATACATTTTTCACAAACGTACACTTAGTTTGTAACAAGAAAACTCTCTTAGACTCTCTGTGGTCCCACTATTTATACCGGTGGAGAAAGGTCTAGAACTTTCTTGATTCTTGTAGAAAGAGCTAGAGCACTACGCCAGCGCTTCCTAGCGGCCACTAGGAGAACATGAGGTACCTGCTTTATCTCCTAGATGGCACCAGTGTTTTAAGCTAATCATATTTAAGTTATTATATTACTTGCAATTAAACGGGTAAGTATATTATAAGAAGTAATAAGAAAAAAGATTTTACACTTCATAGGGTGTGGTAATGTAACACGTTTTGCGGTTAACATAATGTTTCGTAAGTGTATAAATGATCCGAACTGGTTTTTTTTCGTATGCGTTGAATTCACTAAATATCCAGTAGCACTAGAGAAATATAACAATAAAAAAAAAGCGTATGAATACTTTAAGCATTGATAATCAATTTATATCTTTGACATCAAATTCTTGCTATTGCTTTGAGAAGCTGGTTAAATGGTAAAAGCATTGCTGTGCCGTTTGCAGTGCCTATGATTTTTTGTTAAGCAAACAAACCATATAACACACTGAAACTTTTGCTGCATCAAAATTGTCAGGTTTTCTATCAAGATAAGAAGAAAATTACATATTCGAATTTGTTTTCTACTATTCGCCCACCAATACATTCGGACGCTTTTCTAATTCCAGTTAATACGGAAGATTTAAACGAAGGTCAGCTTTGTATAGAAGCAGAAGGAGCAGCTTCAGAACTGTTTCACTGTATGGACGATGCAAAAAATAAAGAAGGAATTTGTATAGGCATCTCAGATTACTCTGGAACTGCGAAACGCAAAATTTCAGAGATTCTAAGCGACTTAGCATGCTTGGCATGCTTCTAAAACATGGAATGAAAGCTTTTTGGAAAACAAATAATATAAATACTACTGAATCTTTAAGAATTATCAAGCAAAATTAGGTTGCAAAATGGATATTGAAACACATTTTTAACACTCCCATTTGGACTGCTTTACACCGAACCTAGGTGATGTTAGTGATTTTTCAGGAAGAACGGTTTCATCAAGATATTGCCACTATTAAAAAAAAAAAAACTTTACCAACGAAGATAAAATCGTGAAATGCTTGCTGATCACTGTTTGTCATTACTATCAGAATGTTCCAGAACTGAATACAATAAAGGAAGAGAAAGAGTTCCTAAATAAATTGTAATGTCACAATTATTACTTAGTTTACGACAAAACCTTTATTTTTTTGGAAAGTATATTTTTCCGAAATCTGACGTGTACAAGGAAATTTATTTTTGCTGTTGTTATTATAATGAGAAAATGAAAATCAATTATATATAGGTTGTAAAGAAAATATAAACAGTTCAAAAATTTGATGGAAACAAAAGCTGATGTGAAACGACTGAATAAGTAATTATTAAATTTTTAATTGGCATATTAAACTTGGAATTTTTAATACATTTAGAATTTTTAAACATTTAGTTCGCCTTAGCGTTTCATCTAAATATAGATGGTAGGAAGTACAGTTGCTGGTTTTTAGGGCATAAGGTTTACCTTGCATTAAATTGTAATTTAGGCATTCTGTCGCTTCAGCAAATGTTAGCGCCTAACTTACGAGTTTCAAATAAATGGCATTGGTTTTTAAATGTGTGCAATTAGCCTACTGAATTTGAATAAAAATTATAATTGATGTGTTAGGTGGAGAGAATTTAGGTCTGGTTGATGAAATGAGAAGACTTGGTTAAACTGGTTAACTATGTATAATAATGAAGACACACAGTCAGCCTGGACTTTACAATAGAGAATGGTTAAGGTAGAGTGGTATGAAAATGACACGAAGTGACTGGCGAGATGATAAACTTATAGTGAATTGTATTGAACTGTATCGAACTGAATTCCCATGGGCTGTCCGTCGCTGTATTTATACAGTTTCTCCCACTCCAGTCCGAGAGAGTGGTTAGGTTTGTTTCTCTTCTCTTTACTCTCTTTGGTTGCTGATCTCTCTTTGGTTGCTGAATGGATGTGTTAGTTGGAGAGAATATAGGTTCTGGTTGATGAAATGAGAAGACTTGGTTAAACTGGTTAACTGTGTATAATAATAAAGAGACAGTCTGCCTGGACTTTACAATAGAGAATGGTTAAGGTAGAGTGGTATGAAAATGACACGAAGTGACTGGCGAGATGATGAACTATAGTGAACTGTGCTGAACTGTAGTGAACTGTATCGAACTGAATTCCCATGAACTGTCCGTCGCTGTATTTATATAGTTTCTCCCACTCCAGTCCGAAATAGTGGTTAGGTTTGTTTCTCTTCTTTTTACTCTCTTTGGTTGCTGTTACAAAATTGTCGAATTCGTTGAAGCAAATCATAATACCGGAACGAAGGAAGTTCATCAAAACCTAACCTTTTGTTATGTAACTGGAATATCGTGTTTGAACTTCCTGCGAATTATTGACCACTTTTTCTATCATAAAAACTGTACTTAAGCTCAATACTTCCTCTTAGAATCTAAAATAAAATAAAAAAACTCTTAATTTACTTTGAAATTTTTGTTACTGTCTACTTGGCACCCACCGAAGAATTATTGGCATATTTAGAGGTGAGTTCCTCCACAGTTGGATGGAAGCTGTCTGTCTGTCTGGCAACCAATTTACATCCAAAGACATTACCTGAATTAAAATTAAAGTTTTAAATGGGTTCTTTAGAACGTGTACCAAGTTTTAAGTAATATATAGCTTATTTAAAACATTTATTTTCGTTTTAGTTTCTCATTCCATACATGATTTGAAAGTTTTATAATATAAATTTATGTATTATTTTGTTTTTTTTAATTTTAGTTTTGATTTCTTTTAAATAATATATTCTTTCTCTTTGTGTTTACATGACAAAATTGGCTTTTGGTAATTAGATTTTTTTTATAATATTTAATTTTAATTTGTCATGGTAATTATTTAAATAAGTAAATTGTATTTCTATTTTTCTTACTTATATAAGAAGTATTCTTTATTCTAATTATTATCATGTTAAAGTTCTTTTAGTAATTCGTGCAAATAAATAAAATTCTTGTGTGAAATCCACGTCTTTCACTTACCGTAATTAATCTAAGTTTAGTAGCAATTCTTTATTAAAACTGCATCGTTTACAATTGGTCTTGCCGTATAGAAAAAATGGTATGTTGCTTTTAAGATCCCTCTATCACAACCAACAAAGTTTGCAATGAAGTGTAAATGTAAACATAATTGACAAATCACTCAAAGAAAACCGCAAAATCAATATTTTAAATATAAATTATACCTTTTCGTCTGAACAGTCAGAATTTCAAGATAAAGAAAACCGGGATACGCAGGGGTGCCTCCAAGCTAAAAGATTCATAAAAGCAAGCAGGGGATTTCGGAGTATGTCCTGTCTCTTAGTAGGACGGGTTTGAGGACCTTGGTAGGGATAGTGACTGGACGCACTTGGGTGTCCAGTCACTTGTTCAACATAGGGAGGACGCCGAGTCCCATTTGTCAGAACTGTGATGACGGAGTTAGGGAAACGGTGTATCACTACTTATGTCAGTGTCCCCGTTTCTCTGGAACTAGGTTTCGTATATTTGGGAGGACACCACTCTCGCAGGATTACCTAGGCGAGTTGGAGTTTAGGGATATCTTGGTATATTGCAGATTAACCGGCAAGTTACCGGGGGAGATTAATTAAGGGGTCACGGGGGGGGGATCGGGGGGATAAGAGCCACCCACATAGGCTTAGGTCCCGCGCCTTTGGGCACCCGTTTGATAATAATAATAATAATAATAAACCGTTATTCCCGTTTTTGAGAATATTTTTAAAACCTCAAAAACCATCAATAAATATAAAGTCTCTCACTCCCAGTTAACCAATATTCTTCAAATTAGAAATTCTAGCAATCCTGCTAAGGTATTATTATATTATTTAGATAGTGGAACCCTATACTGTACTGAAGTAGTACTTTAGAGCAAAGGTTAACGTAACTCCTCTTCCAAAATCAATAAAAAAGATGTTTTTTCATTTTTGAGATAAGCATTTTTGTTAAAACGAAACAAAAAAAATCGTTCATAACATAAACACAAAAACATTCAGACGACCGGAAACATGCATTTCCGATGAAAACTTCTAAAATTTAACAAGTTCGCAATAACTTCCTCTTATTTACAGGAAGTTATTGTAAAAATTTCTTGTGAAACCTACACACGACATTCTTTCTTAGTGCAGTCTCCAACCAGTTAAAAATATTGTTCTTTACCTGATATTTTGTACAAATATTTTACGGTGCTTGCTACTTATTATTGTTATTAACGCCAGCCTAGGGAAGTACGCCGCGGTCATTAATGCTGAAATTGTGGCGTTACAACTCTGCGCTAAGGAGATTATAAGGCGGGGATTGTAGGGTAGGTAAATGGTCAGGCAGCCCTGAAGGCACTTTTTTCAAATAGTCTTAAGGCTGGTATGGGACTGCCTATCCTTCCCTTACTGAGATGGATGCTCGAAATAAGATGATGACACTCTCCTGGGTGCCGGAACATGCGAGGTTCCTTAGCAACGAAAGGGCGGACGCCCTTCTGCGGGTTTGCCCAGTAGGTTTCAAGCTTCTATCGAGAAAGGGAAAGAACACCAAGGCAGAGGCAGACTAAATTCTTTATTAAAATTTATTTACCTAAGTTTACCAAGGGATCTATTGAGCCATAGCCGAACGAATTGTAGGCTGAATAGGCATATGCACAAACTATAATTTACAGGTAATGCTGTATGCGGATTCTGCAGGTCCGAGGAGGAAACCCCGGTACACATCCTTTATGAGTGTAACGGTGTGAAGAGCACAAGGTTTCTTTAACTGGACGCAAGCATTCCTGAAGCTTCGAGCCTCATGACGGAGCTACTTTCAGCTTTGCTAAGCCTGATTAAGAGGGTTAAAGGATGTGCTATGATTTTAGGAGATCTACAATAGTCCTCTTAATGCAGGTCGCATGGAATGAGGCTCACACCTCCACGTCAGTCAATCTATTCTAATATTATTGTTTTGAGGAAATAAATAGTAAATTTACGGACATTTAGAGGAATCCCTCTCCCTCCTTCAATAGAACTTTCTAAATATATTTTGTCAGAAAAATGCTTCAAACAAAAATGATGAACAAACTTATGTATTTAGTAATTCTAACAATAATAATTGCTGGAGCTATTTTACGAGAAAAACTGGCCTTATAAGTATGGGAATATCAAGTAGGGAGTATCTATGATTCTTTTTTCGTTCTTTGAGCTATGCTGTTCACACACATAATACACACCAATCACACACTGCATAGACCACTTTTTCGAACTCAGGAGTGCTTTGAACATGTATTTCCTTTAAAATATCAATCTCGAAAATTGGATTCGATTGTGGTAGGATAAAAACAGTTCAAGTTTCTCTTACTATAGCCATAAGCCCTCTTTGATGTATCTTTTAATCGTAATAGAAAATATAATGTATAAACTATTACGAATACAATGTATTACAGTATCTCTCTTAAAACTATATTGGGAGGAAACTAAAGAAATAGATTATAGTTCTGCATCCAGATGCAAATAATGATACAGCCCCACTCAGTGAATGAATTTCTTGCTATTAACTCAATCACCTTCCTTGCTGGTTTCAAAACTACACGTTTCAAAAGTAAGAAAGAGATTCATTTCCCTAAAAAATATTGAAATCCTGAACATGCCTTTGACTTCTAAGAATGAGTCCCAGCCTATAGACCTCTATATATATCTAGCGAACAATATTTTTTAGATTAAATTCTAAAATTGATCTATTCTGACTTACAGAGCATCAGAAGTATATTTCATACAATTAATGCTCAACTTATATTAAATTAAATGAATTTTTCTCCGAAGGTCATTAACATCTATACCTCTAATAACATTCATATATCTTCAATAATTGAAATTCATAATAGACTAAATCAAGCCTATGACGCAAAAGCGTTTGAAGGTTCTAGGCCTAGTGACGTGATTATTGGAGGACGGATGATTTGCATATTTCTCTTCTCCAATTCAGTTTACATTGAGCTTCTAACATCCACAATTATTATGATCTTCTATTCATTTTTACTTAGGTTAATGGATCAGCAACGTTTAAAGCCCTCGAAGTTATAGAGCCACGATTAATGCTACCAAAGACAAAGAAGACTATCATTAATTCTAAGTGAAAATAATTATTAATGATTGGATGGTATGAAATTATTATAATTAATAATAATAATAGTGTATGCTAATAGCCAAAGCTGTCGATGCCCCCCTCCCCCAAAATAGTGATTTATTTATTTAACAACCATACAATTCAGTTCAACTATGATGCACACAATATGTATTATTGTTTTAAAAATCTATTCGCAATTTTCTCATAATCTAGTTGCTACAGTTATGTATAAAATGACAAATATTCTTTAATCTCAGATTTTAACAGATATAATGGTTTTTTGGGGGGGGAGGGGCACATCCCGCATACACACCCCGACCGTTCTCTAGAAACTTTTTTTCTTATTCAGGGAACCGCAAAACATGCTTGCTCCTATTTTCGAAGAAAACTCTACTTCAAAAATTTGACAGGATCTTACTCCAGAGGTGATTGTTGTAGGGGATTATTGCACTGCGACCTGAATGATCTATTGTCCTCCCTCGGAGCCTTCTCCAATGCACAGCCTGCCTCCAAGCAGTGTTCTCTAACTACAGACAACACTGCCCATCACCGGACAGTGATTGTAGGGGTCCTAGGAAGAGAAAATCTGAGGACAGTATGCTGGATCCCAATCCGGAATCTCCGCGTTGCTACTTTGGCTTAGGCCAATTAACTAGGAACGGAGTTTGTGTACTGTGTTTGTCCTTGTCTGTAAAGAGTAGATTGTATATAGCTTAACGGTATTGTGTACTGTTCTGACAAAGCGCATGAAGTACTGAGCTGTGGTACCCCGTGGGGTCGCTACTCCCTTGCGGGCTTATACCATAGGTAAGGGAAAGATAAAAATGAAAATCACTTAAGTGATCATCCATTATAATTAACCATGGTCATGCAATATAAATGTCAAACATATACATTCAAATGTCAAACCATAGAACCTTCTGAAACATGAAGGTTTCAGGCTGGTTTCAATGGTACCGCTTTCCCAGTCTTTTTTCCCAGTAATTCGCATTTCCTAAAAATGCCTTAACGGTTTCTTGTTTAATGGAAACACCACACCACAGGGTTCTGCTTTTAATTTTTTTTTTTTTTTAGTTTTCCGAACGCTTTATTATCTTTATAGATTGTATGCTTATTAAACTTGTGTTGGCCACCCACTTTTACGTTATTCGGAGCAAGCATTTTCTTTGGGACATGTAAAGTTGGATTTATTTCTAATATATCATTTGAGTTTGTTTGAATCGATAAATTTTCCACTTAATTTTAAGAACAATCTAAGTTTTCCAAACATTTTGTCAACATTTGAAAGACTTTTTTGAAAAAAATTGGTCATTTTCTTTCCTCGTCTGTGTGCGTGCCTGTGCTCGGTTGTGTCGTGTTTTGTGTGTGCGTATGTGGTGTGTGCACGCGTGTGTGTGTGTGTGAGGGAGAGAGAAAGAGAGTGACCAGCTTTACTTGATAATGGAAGTTGAGTAAAGCGAGAGAAAGTAGGTAGAGCCAGACTATTCAACAGATTTTTTTTCCATTATTACCAGCAATTTTCGGTTCCTAACAATAAATTGTAAGACTGCATGACAAAAGGTCGGTTTTCCTTTCTAAAAATACTCTTTGCCCTTGTTAACCCTAATCAGTAATATTATCTAATTATATAATGTCCTTAAAATCCCCGCCCCCAAACTCAGATAAAAACCAAAATTTAACCTAATATAAGGTACTTAATTCAAACATAAATCTTTGAGAGTTAATCTACTATTCCACACCCCTTCAACATAATCATTTAAAACATGGCATAATATTTCCAAAAAAATAAAACTAAAAAATTATAAAAGTTAAAGTGAATTTACATTGTGCAACGACACACGAAAGATTTCTTGATTATTATCATGCAAATAATTACAATATTTTAGAAAGATTTATAAAGATGATAAATATATAAATAACAATAATCAGATTTTTCTTTGTTATAATTGCACATTTCATATGTTAAAGATACTTTCGTTAGAACTCTAAATTAGCTTACCTGATTTAGAACTAATAAATTAGCTTCTAATGTTGAACTACTTACCTCAATACTAAAAACAGGTGGCCGTTAATATGAGTACGCCATCAAATTTTTATCACTCTTAAAATTCTACTACGCACTGATAATTTTTTTAAAATAATAACTGGCATATAAACCGGGACAACGTATTACTATTTATAAGTTTATAGATTTAAATAAGGTATTTAAAATTGTAATCTATTTTATAAATAATAGAGTTGATAATAAAAGATATTGAAATATAATTTAAAATTAGAAAGGATCCTTAACTTCAAAACAACGTTTCAATTTTTTCTATGAATTTATAAAATGCCAAAGTTTTTTATTTTTTTTTTTTTAACGAATTTTATTTGGACAGCATCTTGAATTATTTTTTTGTAGGAGCTCATGAAATAGAAAATGAAAAATTTTTCTTAATCTATTTTTGAAAATACACTAAACTCCCGATTATCCGGGCTAATGATGGGGAGAGGCGGCACGGATAATCTAAAAACACTGATAATCTGAACTATAATTATTTATTTCTAAAATACAACATATTATACATTTCTAAGGCAGACAATTATTTTAGACATGTTTAATGTCATTCTTATTAAGGAAATCTGTTATTTTGGTTTGTTGGTAGGGATCTTTTAATGATTTTTTTTTTTTAATATCAGTTCAAATTTTTCTAAGCGCTATTTATGTCGTTGTCCTGGAATTCCCATTGGTCGATGCGTAAACATAAAAGGGAGCAAATATGTCTTTAAAAAATACATATACATATAATTTTTTTTTTTTTTTATATAAATTCATACACGGATAATCGGGAGTTTACACTATTAATAATAATTTTAATACAATTTTATTATTTGTATAGTGGGGGGGACACTTTTATTTGTGGCTGTACACCCATGTGTGAAACTGGAGGTTGAACACTTCTATATGACATTTCAAATCGCGTGTTAAATAGAAATTTTGTCCTGCATCAATCAAAACTATTTATAAAGGAAAATTATCTATATAAAAACATATAAATAGAAGGAATGTTTTATTTCTAGTGAAAATGGAAAAGCTTCAGGGAATTTGTTAAAGAATCGAAGTAAAATTGTAAAATCCAAAACGTATGCGCTTATTGTAATATATATAATAATAATTTTCATTATAATTAAAATATATATCTTTTTTTTCATTATAAATATTATTGATTTGCACATTTTAATATTTTCTCCGGCAGTTAAAATTATTCTGTTAATTCTGTACTAGATGGTCGCTTTTCTCTGTCATTTCCAAGAAAGGTTTTTTTTATTTATTTTATTTTGCTCATTGACTGCTGTGTTCATTAGCGCCCTTAGTCATTTTTTTCTTCCTCTAACTCGAGCTCGGGAAGTACTTACTAACTTATTATATGGCTTATGTGGCTTCCAACCACAATATATTGCTCAGCATGGCCAGGGGTAAACCCTAGGATTATTAATCATTAAAACTTTCTATTTGAAGAAATGCAATTATGTATTTAAAAAAACAATCCTGAATATAGGATTATATTTTTTTTATATAATGTAATCTTCAAAAGATGAATAATTAGGAAAGAAATGATCAAAAAAAACAAAAAAACTATTATAATGGAGTTGATGAGAAGAGAAATTGGGATTGATTAATTAGACGAGATATGAAGACACTGTTATAATATGGCTATAAGTCTATACAAACTGCACTGGACTTGTAATGGTTTTAATCGAATAAAGATTTAGTTTTAAGTTAGAGTAGATTTATGACATGATGTGATGTATTTTTGAATCTGATAGATAGATGTCTAGGATCTCTCACTGGCTTATATACAGGTTCTCCCCACTCTAGCCTGCTCTGGTCCGAGAGTACCAGAGAGAGTCTGTTTTCTCTCGGTTGGGCTTGTGTTCTCTCTCTCTCTCTTGCCGTTATGCTATTATTCCTAATTTTATAAAATTACGTATTAATTGCCAAATAAAAATTACATACTTGGCTAAAATTAATAAATATTTGGGTTTTTTTACAAGTGGACTATACCAAGATAATTATGAAGAATGTCGAAAAACGTAAACAGAAAAAATATCTGGTATTGTTATGGATGGACCACAGATAGATATAAAGCTTATAGTGTTGTAATTTATTGTTTATATTATTAGAAGTGAAAGAAATACAAGATTTCATTTATAGATTAGTGAAAATAAGAGAATAGACCTTTGAAAACTTTCCACGACGGACCCCCAAAAGATTCTTTTGCATTCCAGGTCATAAATTGTAATATTATTTCTCTTCTATTAAATCTTATTTATATTTGAATAATCAAAAAATTTTTTTAAGAAAATCTAAAAATACTCTCAATTAATTTTATTTAAATAAGAAAAAAAAAAAAAAATTAATTAAATAATTAATTTAAATATTTTTTATTAAATTTATTCTAAAAACTCAATCTTTCGAAATTATTTTAAGTTACTTTAATTCCATTAGATTATTATGTTATTTATTAATAAATAAATATTTACATATTTAATTATTTTTTTTTTTTATTATAATCACATTAATATAAAGAATTCTAATTTAACGCAATTTAAATAAATACAACGATTTAAGGTTTTGATTAAAGAAAAAATGAATAAAAAGGCCAGTTAATATGTTAAAAGTTCAACAAATCAAAATCGAACATAATCAATCGGCGTTAATAAACAATACGACTGAATAGTGAAAAAAATAAATAAATAAATAAATACAAATTTATTACAGATTATAAATTACAATACGGAAATATTGAAACAACGTAATTTTTTTTTTTAATCTATTATTTTGCATTATACCTAAAAAAAAAAAAAAAAAAAAAACAAATGACAAAAAATCGAACTCTTCTCAAAAATTATAACAGAACAAATGTTTTTAGTTCTTATAATACAGTCAAAATAATATTAACATTTATAAATAACTCTACACACCAGATATATACTCTTTGATTAGTCTGTTTCAGAGAGGTATTGGTGAGTGGGGGGGGGGGCAGCAAATGGAATTCAGGATTTCAATTATAATTATTGATAAATTATTTTTTTTTATTTAATTGTTTTATTAGTAAATCTGGTTTTATAAAATTTATTTTTTTAAATTTAAAACAATGACGAAATTTATAAAATCTTTATACGAGTATAATAAAGAAAAAAAGTAATTGTATTTTATAAATTCGTTTAATTAAATAGAATGATTCATTTATTTATTTATTTTTGTTAAGCTATTACCGACTATCAAACTGCATTTGAATTGATTACAACCTTCTTTTTTTTTATGACGAAAGCTGGATATTACTTTTAATTTTAATTTAATTTATATTAATTTATTCAATTAAGATTTTATGGTAGTTTTTATTGCTCTTCAAAGACTTCAACAATTACTTAATATAGATTTCACTGTTTAAATTTAAGAAGATGTAATAACAACTTTTTTTTTTTTTTTTTTGATGTTTTGTTATAAATAATTCTATAATAGTATGCGAAAAAAATATCAGATAAAAATGAACATTAATACAAATATTTAAATCAAATAATTAATAAGATTGGTAATAAGTTACTTTAAAAATGGCCTGTAAAAAAGAATAGTATATAGTATAGGTCCCCCAGGCAGATGGTATGGTGGCCCGGCCGGGCAGGAAGCCATCTTTAGCCCCGTCAACAATGGCCGGTCTTACCTCTTATGTTTTTTACTTGAATGAATATATTCTATTATATTTTTTCCTTCATTTATTTATAATATTATCAGTTTTCCAATTTTGATTTTTATGTATATTCAATATAATTAAGATTTCCAATAAATATTGTTTAAATAAATAATGGTATAATTTATATATTAAATCTTAGAATAAAACACATTAAATCTTGGTTTCACTTTTAATAAATAAATGTCATAAAATTCATTGATTTTATTCTTATCATATTATTAAATTAATTAATTAAATTAATATGTTGAATGGAAAATTGTTTAATTTTAATATTACTTTATGAAAATTTAACAATTATTATCAATAACTACCTACCTATAAATTATAGGTAATTAAATTTTCCTATTTCACCTTTAAATATTTCAGTCATTGCATCTTTAATAAAACAAAACCATCTGGATAAAAAAAAAAAAACAAGTTACAAAAAAATTGACCGCCTGATCGCAAACTGCATCTGACTTTGTTAAAAACTTTGTGGCTCTCCCGGGAATTTTTATTTTTGATTTTTTAGGAACGATAAAACGTTAAATTAGTTCCGTTAAGTTACATAGTTGATAAATATTGTCAGAAATTATCAATGTTTGATTATAGTTTCAGAAAGTTTTTCTCCATTGAAAAACTAAATAATATTGTTAAAACAAAAAAAAAATTATCAACTGATTTCTAAAAAAATAAAAAAAACAAAAAACAAAAACAACAGAAAGATGTTGTGTAAAATGTACATTTCGAAAATACGCATCACTGACAACCACGTAATAAAATTTTCAAATGATCACCGTTTTCTTTATTAAATCTATTTTAATTAAATTGTACATTAAGTTAAAGAACATTTACTGGAAGGGAGACTGCCTAGGTGCACTCAGGGAAATTAGTAGCCATAATAAGGTCTTCCTGGTTTGGGTACCTGGGCACTCGGGTTACAGAGGCAATGAGGCGGCGGACCGCCTGGCCCGGGAGGGTTCAATGAGAGCACTTATCGGGCCGGAGCCGTTCTGTGGTGTCTCAAGATGCCTCAGGAGTGCATCCATTAAGCTATGGATGCAGGACCGATCAAGGGAATGGTGGGTCAAAACTCCAGGCCAGAGACAGGCGAAAAAGTTTATCTATAGCTACTCGCCCAAGCTAACTGCAGAATTACTCCAACTAGGCCGGGCGGCCATAAGGATAGCAGTTGGCGTTCGCACTGGCCATTGTAGATTAATTAAGCACATGCATCGCATGGGCCTGGCAACGGATAGCCTGTGTAGGTTTTGTCAGGAAGAAGAGGAGACGGCATTGCATGTGGTATGTCAGTCCGAGGGTCTGGTTTGGCTAAGGTACCTCGCCAAGTAAAGAGAAGCTGGTGCCAACAAGCTTCCCTCAGCCAGGGCTCTCTCTCAGACCTATTAAGTCTTTTAAGGCAAGTAGGACTCGAGAGGGTGCTCTGATTGACCACCTGGTAGCCCCGCCCCCCAATTCCGGCTAAGGACAGGATCGGGGGAGGGTCTCCAACAGGGGGTGCTACAATAGATCCTTGGGGTGTCGCGGCGGCGTAGGCTGAAGAGCCAATTCCCCCGTTAGAATCTAATCTACTCGAAGGGAAAAAATAATTTCAATATTTTACTTTTTGCTTCATTAGTGAAGATTAGATTAGATCTACTAAGAATAGTTGTGGGGTAAGATATCTCTCTATGTATTAGGCGAATATATATAATTCTAAGGAAATTTAGACATAAGCTCTATTAAACCGTGATCAAAACACATTTCCCTGGTCAATAATCAATATATGCCTCTAAAATACATACCACGTAAAGCATCATAATACTGGATCAACTGTAGGAACCAAATAGCCAGCTTACACCCGACCAGAACTTAAGTCACTGATGCGTTATGATGAGTGGCCAAACAAAATATTCAACAAATCAAAAATGTAAATAAAGTTTTGAACGTATTTTAAAAGAACAATATTTTAAAACGGAAACTAATCAAAAATTAATTAGGTCATGAACTAATTATGAGAACCAGTTTTTTTTTTTTTTTTTGTGACGATTAGAACGGCTATGAGATCTGTTTATTATTTCAATCAAGGAAACCATTTTTAAAAAAAATTCTACTCAAATAATATAATTTAAACAGATTATTACGTTTATATGTAATATTTCACGACAAACTGGGAGAGAGACTGATAGTAATGGGTCAGCAACTCGCAAACCCAACTTGCATGTCTCATGGCTCTTAGATAAAAAAATCAGTGTAGTAATCTAAGTTTGACACTTCCGAACTATATGATATATTTATAAATATTTCTCTCTCGAACAATTTCAGCGGCATTTTATTAAAAAACTATTTGCACTCCCTTCCTGTACTCCTAATTACATGCTCCATATCGAAACCGCCATGGACCCCTTATTCCTTCCTCTTTACTCTACATCTGCACTTTAAATATTTCCTTAAAGTATTAGCCCTATCCTCATTTCGACTGTCTCGTATTGTAGCTCTCGAAGTAATCAAGCGAAACGCAGCTTTCTTTGGACGCTGGAAGAATCTTGGCGAGAAACACTCTGTGGAGTTTGACACTTCATTGGCCAGTCACAATCAATGGCAGTCACAACTATTATTGTTAAGAGCAAAAAACCTCGCAACCACTAGGGACGAATCTGTTAGAAGAGCTAAAAATACGGAAAGCTTCCTTCTTCTACAGGGAACTGACTACTATTAAAATGGAATTTGGGGCCTATTTTGGTAAAAAAATCTGGATCACAAAAGTAAGCTGATTGATTTGAGATGGTTCTTCCGATTGAGTGGCGAGTTAGTAAATTTGGGTAGCGTGCCATGATTAGACAGCGAGGAGGATAAAGAGACTTTGTGCATTATGTACGTTTGGAGTGAGGGAGGATCTTTTCCAATTTTTTTGGCAGAGTGTCCGAGATTAAATGAGCTTCGCATTAAATATATGGGATGCTCTAATATTTCCGGACCCCAGATTGTTCAGTTGCTATCCTCAACTAGACTGCCATCCACTTGTGAAATTTTCCAGAAAAGCATGGGAGTCTTAGAATTAAAATTCTTAAAGGAGACGGATTCTTCCATTCATAACTTTTAAATCCATACAGTTATTTTAGTCAGAAGTGGTCAATTTATTTTTACAATTTTTGTTTTCTATTAATATAATTATAAAATCAACACAATCATAACTTTGTATTTCATTACCAGAATTTACTTGTTTCTTTTATTTAATTATCTTTATGTCTGTATTATTACCTATATTACTTCCTTCTATTTTTTACTTTACATTATAGAAATTTGGTGAAAATATTATTTAATGTTTCTTTCACTGTTATATGATTTCATTTTTCTTTTATCATTATTACTATTATTATTAATTATTATTTTCTTCTATTGAATGTACCAACTCCTGCAGACGGCTTTTAGCCATGCAATATTTCTTTTATTATAATTTATCATTTATCTATGTATAATTTGTATAACAAATAAAGGTTTATTATTATTATTATTATTATTATTATAAATATTTCTCATTTCTAACTTTATATTCTTATGATATTTCCGAGTTCTTCATAGAATATATTGAACAAACTGATTCCTTTAAAAAAAAAAGAAAGAAAAATGTAAGGTTCATCAATTTACTCGTAATATAGTTATATAAGAACCATCCGAATACAAATATTGAAAAAATAAATAAAAATCAATTGTGATTCATTCACACTATCTTACTCCAATTAATAACAATTTAATTAACAATTTTTTTTTTTTTTTAAATTGCAATGTTTACGTAGTTTAGTTCAGCTGGCCATTAAAAAAAGTTCATAGGGTTATACTTATATATACGAACGTACGAGTGTATGGAGAGCCATCTATTTCAACAACTAAATGTTGTTGCGGCAATTTAAATTTAAAACCAACACACAGCCTTCAAAATCACTTAAGAATCATTTTTATTCGAAAAAGAAATCATATAAATAAAAATGATAAGATATTATCAATGCAGTTTCAAATTTAAAGGAAATCGTTCTTGTCTTTTTCAATAAAATTCACCAAAAAAAAAAAAACCTGAAAACCTATTCTATAAAGTCATGGCTTCCGGTTAACCGATTTTCTTCAAATTTGGTATTAATCAAATTTGGAAATCATACAGGAAAAAAAATACATACTTTTACAAGATTAAAAAGAAATAATTTACAAAAAAATAAAAAAAAAAACATTAAATAGAACACAATCAAGCCGCGATCTTAGATGGAGAATCAATCGTAAGAAAATAGCAATACATACATTGTACTGAACGGGTAATACTTTATGGGAAAGTATAACGCTACTGTAACCCCCCAAAAAAAATTAACACGCAGACCAAATCAATTTTACCCAGGGAAAATTATTCAAATAAAAGTGATGGATTTTGTCAAAAACTTTCATGTTAGGTGCGGCGGTAGTATCAAAACGGAAGTGCAATTTTCAGCTTCCTGCTAGTCTTCCTTTTTTGAGATAATTTGTTAAAAAAAACAAAAAAAAAACACATGTATAGAGAGCATTTTCATAATCAAAGCATCATAAAACACATATACTTCCGGTTATAACTCAATTTCCAAAATTTACAACGATCCTAATTCCTTTTTCTTGCTTGGGAGTAATTTTTTTTTTTTTTTTTTTTTAAATTTAAGGCACGTCAACTATGACTATGGTCATTGGCGCCCGGAGTCTTCTCAGTCCACTGCCGACCTCCGGGTAGTGTTCACTCGTTACAGACAACACTGTCCATCACCAGACAGTGAACTGTAGAGGCTCCTAAGAAGTAAAAATCTAAGGACAGCACAACTGGACTAGGAACCAGGTATTCCGCGTGGGAGTCCTATACGCTAACCACTTAGTAGTTTTAGAGACATTTTCCATGGTGGCCTGCTTCATTTTGTGGTCATCGACCGGATTCGGGCGTTCGCCCATCTTCAGGATGCTTTTGTCAGACAGTGTGATAACACAGACTGTCAGACACAGAGCAAAAATTCAGTTTATACACTGAGGCATATTCTACCCTTTAATAATGGATACATCCAACCCGTGGGAGGGTTGTGTAACTTAAACTACCATTTTTTTTTTTTTTTTTTTTTTTTTTTTTTCCACTCAGGTACCACATCACCTCTCTTAGCACCTAGTTAGGCCCTATCAAAAACACATAAAGACCAGTGTATCAACTAGATTTGCTCTGTGCAAATCTATGTTATCACACTGTTGGATAAAAAGCATACTGATGATGGGCGAAATCGCCCGAAACCTGATGCTTTCCAGCTCTGCGGAACCAACCACCACAACAACACTTAGTAGTTATTTCCCTCTTAAGAATAAGAACATTATATAAGTTATTTTGTAAATAAATCTAATGAATAAAATTTCCCTACAATTATTCATGATAGTAATCTAAATTCACATTTATCGGACACAATTTCAATTCATAATTGAATGAATATTGGTTATGGAATTAATTGATTTATCCTGGGTACCTTTTTGATTTTGTTTTCACCCTTAAAACTGTGAGTTTGATACAATTCATGGTGTTTTTTTTTTTAACATAGATAAACAAAAAAATATCTACCTTATATCCGTTTTAAAATATGATCCTTTACTATAAAAGTTTGAATAATATTGCAATGAATGGTTTTTCTGGGCCACAATATTCAACAAATATCACTTTATACAAAACACTTAGAACTCATTCCAATATGAGAACAAAACATAGACTGACTGTGTGTTAGACGAATGGGGAAATAAAAAAATAGAAAAATTAAAAAGAAAAAAAAAAAAAAAAACTGAAGGTAAAAAAAAAGAAATACCATTTCCAAACTTTCACTTCTCTGTAAATTTATGTTTTTTTTATAGGTTAAACATAAAGGTGAAGAATTCCTTGCGGTACGTTTTGATTTTTTTTTGTTTTCCATACCTTATTTTTAGGGCTGTTACAATACTATTGTTAGGTATGTAGAAAGAAATTGTAGTGTTTTGTTCCCAGAGTTAGATGAAAAAAAAAACGAAGAAAAAAAACGTAACCATTTGAAGTACGAAAGAGTATGTACCCTAACTTTCTAATTTCCTTTTATTATAGTCCTTTCTACCTACTTTTTTTGTTTTGTTAGGACTTAGATATAAAAAAAATGAAACTTTCATATGCTATCTACAATGAATTATTTACTCATTTATGTGATAGTAATATTTATAACCAATTTACCGTAATTTAAAGATCAATCATTACTTTATAGTCTTAGTAATTAAATCGTTAATAATATTGAATTTTTTTCTCTCATTTGTTACAGGTAATTATATCCCATAAATTCTGAAGAGGACAATTTTGGTATGTTTTAACAGTAAATAAATTTAAATTTTTAATAATAATTATAATAGCGAAATCAGGTGCTGGGCAATATTGTCTGTAAGTATAGAAAACTGTCCGGAAGCTGGCAGTGCATTGAGTAGGCGCTCCACATGCCGTCAATAACCATAGATATTGGACGCGCGCACAACAAAACAAAAAAAAAAGTAGAAAATATTCATAATAATAATAAATTCTATATTAGACTTAAAATTTTTAACAAGTAAAATATTGCACAATCAAAATTTATAACTTTGATTTCAAATTAATTTATCATAATAAATAATATAATTTCATATGTAATTTATTTATATAAATAAATGAAAGTTTTAGATCTTTATAAATATAAAATAAATAAATAAATAAATAATTATATATATAAACTATAAAGTTAATATTTTCACGAATATAGAGAGAGAGAGAGAGATGTCTTATAATAAAACCTTTCGTCCTTTATTAATGGAAAACAACAATAATTTAATCCAATAAATAATTTGGTTTACATAACAAAATTTTTATTTATTATTGAAATACTAATAAATTATATTGTCTAAAATGCCAAGGTAATAAATTTTAGTTTAAATGGGGGAGGGTTTCTTTTTTTTTTTCTTTTTTTTTTATAGAATAAAATAAAAATAGCAATAAAAACACCAACAATTGAGTAATGGTTCATGTTTTCGAAATTTTTATTATACGTTTTTGGGGTTAATTTCAAGGTACAATTAAAATTAATTAGATAAAAAAAATCATCTAATTGTTTTATTTATTTTTTTTTAAATGCTATATTCAATTTTATTTATAGATTTGATAATTTAAATAATTAATTCCGTCTTACTGTTTATTATGAATTACAATCTAGACAAAATTATTCATAAATAATTTCACAGAATATGGAAAAGAATGGAATCTATTTCTGAATTTGAAAATGTAATTTATATATTATTTAAAGTTATTAATAACTATATATTTTAACAAAACTGACCTGTGATTCAAATTTAACAGAATAATATTAAAACTTAAGAGAATCAATTACCCATTGCTATTTCCTTACGATTCTCCAACTAAAATCACGGCTTGATTGTGTTCTATTTCAATGATTTAAAAAAAAAATAATAATTATTTCCTTTTAATCCTGTAAGAGAATGTGTTATTATCCAGTGAGATTTCGAAATTTTAACCAAAGAATACTTGCTTTTAGTTTTTCTGAGTTCGAAAAAAAAAAGAAGGTATGTATCGACTTTTCACGTATTGCAGTATTATATTTTCAACAGAAATACCATATTTTGTATATATACAGGGTGTCCCAAAGCATAATATGGATAACGTATTTTTTCTCTGAAACTAAGATAGCTAGAAAAAAACAAAAAAATACGTGTCCCCGTAGTTTTTTGTTAGAAAACCGAATTTAATTTGCAAAGTTGTTTTGGTGCTTTGAGAAGCGAGATACAGGCACCAACTTCACTTTTTTCAAATGGGGAGGTGTGGTTTTTATTTAGGAAATAGATTCCTCTATTTTTTGTAAGAAAAATTTGCTTGAACGGGTTTTTTTCTTTGAGCGATATTTTACAAGTTATGAATGAAAACATGATTCCTATTTCATGAGGATATTATAATGGTTTTTTGATTGAATAAGAAGAAATATACAATTTTATTATAAATTTTACTCCTCATTAATTACAGATCTTGCTCGAACTGGCCTCCACCATTAGAGATGTATTTCTTTGGTCGTAAGATACAATTGGCAGGAAAAAGCATGTGTATGCATCTCGCTTCTCGAAGCACCAAAAAAAAAAATTGACAAATTAAATTTGGATTTCTAACAAAAAACTACGGGGACACGTATTTTTTAGTTTTTTTCTAGTTATCTTAGTATCCGAGAAAAATTCGTTATCCATATACCTTGGGACACCCTGTATAGATATAAAAAAAACAATAAATAAATAACTCAGAAACAAAAAAAAAAAAACAAAGAAACCACGGCAAGCTGAAACTTGGTATTCCATTAAGTAAAAAAAAACCGTGGTTTAAAATCAAAATAATGCCTTCCTAAATAATTTTGAATTTCATAAAATCGGTTTAAATGCTAAAGTAATTTTTACTGATAGCTTTTTTTTTTTCAATTTTTGTCGATTATCTCAAAAATTCCTTTAACGATTTCCTAGCTCTTTAGGCAATAAGCCTATCAGTTTTATCTAAATCGCTTTTCTAGAAAAAAGAAAGAAGTCATTTTAGGCATTATCTAAGGGAGAGCGGTAACTACAGACTTCGCTTGCCTTCGAATGATTAGTTAATTAGAAGTGTCGTTATTGCAACAATATTTGTGCATCGATTGGTTGTTATATACACCAGATTTTTTTTTTTATAAAATATGAAGTGAACTCTGAAGGTAAATCCAAAATAACCACACTAAGGTCAGATTTGAATATAAGGATCTTAATTTATATTTAAGACTTCCTTTTACGATTATAGGGTTAAGTGGGGGGAAAAGTTCAAAACACTTTTCTTTTTTTTTTGTGGTGGTTGGTTCCGCGCAGAACTGGAAAGCATCAGAAAAGACATTTTCCGTGGTAGCCTGCTTCATTTTTGTGGTCATCGACCGCTTTTTGGGCGTTCGTCCATCTTCAAGATTCCTTTATTCTCGGAGTTTAGTTTTAAATACAGTTAAAAAACACCAGTCAGTGTGTAAACCAAATTTTGCTCTGTGCAAGTCTATTATGTTGTCACACTGTCTGAAAAACGTATCCTGAAAATGGGCGAATGCCCGAAACCGGTCGATGACCACAAAATGAAGCAGGCTACCATGGAAAATGACTCTGACACTTTTTTTTATCATCACAACTTCATTAAATTGTCTTATAATAAAAAAATGAATAATTAACAACATTGAAAAAGAAATAAATGCAATATATATAATTTATCCGATACGTTTTTTTCCAAGATAACATGCTTTATTTTTATGGTTCATCGACCATCTTCGGGTTGTTCGCCCATCTTTAGATTCTGTATTGATAAACAGATTTCAGAACTAGCTCACTATTTATTAAGATTTTTAATGAATATAGATGAATACCCAAAAACCGGTCGATGGCCACAAAATAAAGGCGAAGATATTACGTAGAACACAGGAAAAAAAAACTGCACTATTATCCTGCATTCCTGAAAATAATTTAACAAAATTTGGTCATAGCTAGGATTGAAACCGCCTATTTTTATTAAGTATATCCTTTCTAGAAACTGGAGAAATTAATTTATAATCAGGAAAAATTATGTAGCAATTAAATTATTGGCAACTAAAATATGGCATAGAGATTTTTCTTTAATGTGTTATGGATTAGATTTTAATATCTTTGTTATTTTTGGATGGAATTATAACCAGGATTTATGGATTAAATTAAACTTTCTGTGGCTAGATATATTGTTTAGTGATTTACAATGTATGGTTATTCTGGCTAGATTAGAAATCTACCGAACTAAGAATTTAGGTTTAGATTCTTCATTCTTCATACACGTTTGTTCTTGGTTGTTCTTAAGATTACTTTACACATATTTTTTTTCCTTTTATTATTAGGTTTGGATTAAGGTTATTGAACTAGTTTGTAATATTTTGCGATAGCGGTTACTATTTATATGAGTATCTGTTAAGACGGTAAATTACATACCCCCCCCAAAACCCTTTTACCCATCATAATACCACCAAACCAAACCTCCCAAACGGCCTATACGGAAAAAGCTGCCGCCTCCCAGTGGACTATTGTCAGGGTATAAAGGGGTGTAATATAAAATGGCGAGCCAACGGGGCCTTTACTGATATTGATCCATTGCTGCAGGGGTGGGAGGAGGGGAGAGGGCTCTAGTTATAAAGGGGCCTAGAGTGGCGGTTCTGTATGTCCCGCCAAGCGAATGCCCGCATATAGGTCATCCGTACAGCAGTAAAATCTGTCCACGCTTCCTGTTTAGTTTATATATATATATATATATATATATATCATTCAGATTTTACAGACGCGCCACTTGAAAATAAACACAAAACCTATATAAAAACAGTACATTTACAAAAGACTATTTATAGAAACTATCATTTTTAATTTTATTTAATAATCAAAAAATTATTTATCACAAGACAATATTAACCTAAAAAGAATCACCCTTTCCAAATGATGTTTTAGGAAAAATCGTCCTAAATGAAAGTTTCTAAATATTAAAATATGGAAAAAAAGAAATCATTCAATTATCGTTATATATTTTTTTTTAAAACCAAATTAAAAAAAAAAATAAATAAATAAAACAACTTTAAAAATTGAAAACAGTGGACTAATTTATTCTAATAAAGTGCACAAACAGAATATAATATAGGTATAACACACTTTTCAATTCTACTATTATTAAATTTACTAATGGAACGAGAAATAATCACACAAATACCATTCTCAAAAAACAAAAATCAAGTATTTTTTTTTTAACTAATATTTATTCTTTTATTGAAAAATATACACTTACTTGATTTTAATTATTTAAAAAAAAGAAAAATGTTTAAACACCAGTTTTTAAAATAATAATAATAATAATACTTAATTCATGTTAAACAAAAATTTTAAACAATCACAATAAACACAAAACAAAAATTAATAATTAATTGTAAGAAAGAAATTAATCAAAACAAAACATTCCCAGTTTGGGTGTCCATCTTGGATAAAAGAAGGCTTGATCTGGTTGTCTGGAAGGTTTTTATTCCATTGTTTACCGTAATTAAACGCACTTTTCACCAAATATTTACACATATACCGAACAAATATTATAATATCTATTAATTTTTTACAATATAATTTTTAAAAACCTTTAATAACACAATAAAAATTAGTAAAATTTATAGAGAAAACATTGTTTAAAATGCTATGTTGAACGCTTGCGTGAAATAATGGTGGTGGGAGGCGGCGATCCGACTACAATCCAATATGGCCGCTTGGTTGGTAGTGTTCAACTGGGACATACAGCGCTATCTTCAAGCAACTGCTTGCACAACAAACAGTTCTTTGGTGTAAATAATTTTCTTTTTTTATCCAAAATTTTGTCTTATTTTGTATAAAATTGATTAATAATTTATTTTCTTAATTGTTTCAATAAATTTATTTAATTTTATTCCAAAAAAAATATAAAGTACGAATGTATTCAAAATAAATGTATTGTACAGACAATCTTCTTGGTTCATTTCTCAAAGTTATTTACTGATAATTCTTTATTTTGGATTTATTAAAAATTGTAAAAATATCCACTTATGAATATTTTTTTAAATATATTTTTTTTTTTAAGTTTACTTAAATGGATTAAGGAAATTAAGGAAACGAGATTAATTATTAATGATACACTTTGATACAGTGTCAATTGAATCTGAGTTATTCCTCAAATAGATAATAGTTTCTTTCTTTAATTTTAAATTAGAAAAATAGGCTTTGATGAATTAATTTTCAGGGCAGAAATTTTAACCATTTATCACGATATTATGATTCCAAAAGTTAATTATTACAATATAATATCTAAATACTTTAATTATTGATGCAATAATTCTGGTTTTGTTTTGTTCTTAAACTGTATATTGTTCTCTTATCGTTATTGTTGCTCATAAATTTACTATATAAATTAAACATTTAACTGATAATATCTCTTAATATTTCAGCTATTAAAAGCTATCTCCGACTTTTCGCTTTTCTTGAACTAGAAAAAAAATGTATGGATCTGCTTCAAGATAATTCTGCTCCAATACTTTTTGCCAAGATTAGAGATTCTTGCTTGAAAGATGGATTTTTTTTTCTTTTTCACAATTTTCATTATTTGATAAATGGAAAATTACCAAAGCCTCAATAAAGGAATTTAATTACAAGATTTCTTAAGGTTTCTGAAATAGAAATCAACAATAAATAAATATTGAAATTCAAGAAGTGTTGAAAACTAACGACAACATTGACCAAAGGATCACTGATTTACAAACAACAATAGACATCATAACAAAATGATTCCAAAAATGGAAGCTACGTCTCAACACCACTAAAACAGAAGCAAAAATTTTTTGTTTTCGGATATTTCAAAATAAAGACCTTCAGTGACTAAAACTAAACAACCAGGAAATACCCTGGAAACCAAAGGACCAAGGAGTTCGCTATCTTGGTGCAATCTATGACACAACACTCATCTGGAGACTACACATTATCAACAAACTACAACAAGCATACAGCCGACTGAAACAGTTATATCCACTTATAAGCAGAAACACACCACTCAAACACTCCTGTACAGTACTTCTTTATAAGACGCTTCTCAGACCTCTGTTGACATACGCTTGCCCAGTCTGGATAACTGCCGGCAACACACTGTCGAAACGACTTCAGACATTTCAAAACAAAGTACTCCGAATTGCTTCAATAGCCCCTTGGTTCACCAGAAACACACAAATACACAGAGAACTACGCCATTACAGATATTCACACACACACAAATGACTAAATTAACAGACAACTTCTTCCTCACATTTCACACACTATCCTCAAAGTTCCACTACAACATAGGTGGACCTACCCAATCTAGAAGGCTGAAACTGCGACTCTACCAAGATTTATGAAGACCATATTTTACCACTAATCTCTATGTGTAAAGCTCTTGGTGAGTTGGCCCATATTATGATTTGTAAATAAATAAATAAATAAATAATTTGAAATAAATTTCTGTTAGGAATATAATGAAATAATGATTTATAAAATTTGAGAAGGCGTCTGTCATTCTCCAATTTGGCTTAAAATATTCCATGAAATCGATGGATCATTATATTATAATACTCATTTCTCAACTTGGAAAACTGGAAGAAGTTATCGTTTCTAAAACATCAGCTCTGAAGATGGATTAAATTCAGCAACTCGCTAGTATCTACTATGACGGACATAAACACAAATACCAGCCAGCACCCAATTATCTTTTCAAGAATAATAACTTTCTTGGATGGAGGTTTCGAGATTATCATGCTACTATTCCTTTTTCCAAGTCCTCGTTCAAATCGCTTGGACTTAAAGTTGTGAGCTAGAAGAGTTTGATCATCTCATGGCACTGGTTTGCTTGTGTTGTAAAGAGATAGGGTTCAATACCTTTTAATCGGGACAGAATTCCCATGGAAGAACTTGAAGGTTTATAGAGGGAGTCAAATTCATCTGAAAGACCTATTGTGGCTTAATTCAATGTAAGTTTGGTCTATACAGTGTAGAGATCATACAAAAAGCGTTCAGTGTTTAATTGATAGTAAGTTAAAATTTGTCTCTGAATTCGCTTAACATAGATAGTTGCATGTTCAGCTATCATCTCTACTGCCCTTAGATGTGTAGTGTGCAAGTCGGATTATTCCTGTTCTTAGACTTGGATACCTGCAGGAAGACATGACCCTGAAGAAGATTTATTCCACCTTCCCCTTCTAATGTGAAGAAAGTTAAACTTTGACCACTTAAAATTGATTTTGCTGTTTGCTCGGGCGTGTGTAAATTTTTAGATGGTTAGACTATATGTGATTTCTGGACAAGTCGCGGCTCTGGGAGAGATATTAGTGGCCTTCAGGAGTTGCTTTGGATAGCACAGATTTTGTCCTCTTCAGACAATTAATTAATTAAATAGAGCAAGATAATAATGAAATAAATGGTTTCCAATACTATAACCCCACCCCCACCCCCCACCAAATGCACACTTAGAAATTCAATAGACAAACTTGAGTTGGGTTTGGCCCTTTTCAGTTAAATAATTAAATAGAGGGGACTATTCAATATAATGCGCTACTCAATAGTGTGCAACTCTTGCTAATTCAAAATTGCAGTTCCCAACCCTTTTTTTTTTTACTTTCTCTTACTCCTGTAAGACGAAGTATTGTGTTCTTGTCAAACTTTTGATCTAGTTTTTATTGGAAATGTAGATTTTGAGGTCCATTGTGGTTCCGGTGGGGTTTATAGAAACTGGCTTGGTGGTTAACCCGTAGTCAGCATAAGTGATTATCAAGTTCAAACTTGATATTCCGTTTAACTTCTACCATAGGACCTGATAATAATAAGGATTTGTTTAAAATCTGTCTCTATTAATGGACTTTTTTTATTATTTTACGATATTCTTCAAAATTTGTTTATACACTACATACATTTAGATCTGTGACGTAATGGAAACATTTTTATCAATCTTTGTAAATTTCACTTCTATATAAACCTATAAATCTCAAGAGGTTTGTAGGATTGAATGAGGGGGTTATGTTTTCCATTTTAATTTATTATACACTTCATTCATTTACATAATATTATTTACAATTAAATATAATGCCAAAATTAAATTTATTAATTATTCATCAAAAAACAATAGTTGATGCGTTCACATGTGTGCAGAAGAAAGAAACTTATGGTTTCTGTAAGAAAGAAATGATGCAGGGCGGAAAAGAAATTGTATATTATATTTGTTAAGGTACAACATATAGGACATATGTGTAAGTGTGCACATTCAGAGCCCTTGTAATAAAAGCAAAGGGTGCGATGACCCGGGGAATCGTTTATATAGCAGCCACTCTTTCTAAGGGTACTGGACTCCTATAAATCACCAGCACAACTTTCTTTAGAAGATATTCCCAGACTCTTCACTACTTACACTCTCTCGCCTACACATATTACAATCGAACAAACGCCTTTTTAATATTTATGTCACTTTTATTATTATATAAATAATATATCAAAATTATTTATAATAATTTACGTCAATATACTTAAAACATAATATAATTTATTATGTATTTAAAACTTCTTAAATGGACAAATCGTTGAAATAGACTAGACAAGCAGATATATTAAAGCATGATTTATGTGAAGTTGCATGCAATATGTTCGTAAAATATAATCTCATACATTCAGAGATTTATTCAAATAACTTTTTATTTTCCCTTACTATTTATAGAAAATTCTTTTTTTATTTTTTTTATTTTTAATACAAATTGAAATTTGTGAGATTTGTTTTCTTGATATATGACTTGTCAGTCTTCCAATTAATCTACGATTATAGAAAGAAAGCTTGAGACTCTATGAATAATATGGATAAATCTGCTGAGGAACAAAGCGAAATTCCTGCATGAGAAAGTGCGTTCGGTGAATGGAGCACATGAACTTGTCAAAATGTAATTTTAAAGAAACACCAAAGGTCAATAAATTTACGCGTGTATTCATGTGTATCTAAAAATAATTTTAGATCGTAGTTGACTAATACGATTATATTAAATATAGACCATGCTCCACTCCTTGCTGAGCCAGGTACTGGTGGCCAGCTCAATTGGGGATATTTGATAACCTGCTCGTATATTCTAAGGCATTACAACATGCTCCTCTGTGACTTGCCGTCATCACAGGATGAAGCACGCGCTGATCAGGTATTGAGTGAGCGGGGCTTTGATTGACTTGAGGTAGTCTACAGCGTCGATACAGATGGTTCTACTCGCTTTGCGGGTATCATTTCTTTCGCAAGCAGTGGGAAAAAAATACGTTAATACGTGACCCTAAATAAAGGCTTTGTTAATACTGAAAGTACTTCAAAATATGTATTTTTTCGAGGAAAACTCAGTTACAAATATTAGACTCATCACAATGACTTGCTTATTATCAACACAAGCTTTCCAATCCAACCATGCTTTTAATAATATCGCTGTTTTAAGAAGTCCTATTGAATTCGCATAGTAATTATTAAGTTAGAATAGTTGGACTTTGGTCAGATCCGTTTATTTGTCAGCAATAGAGACACAATGCGCATTATCCTAGTATATTGGAATTTTTTTTTTTTGTTTAAATGAAGATTTCATTTTATTGGGGTGTGCATATGGTAAGGAGCAACATAACGGAACTACTTCCGTTTAGTTCTAGTTTCGCTAGCTAGGAACGCTAGGAACATTTAGCTTTCCACTTTTCCCACTATGCTGGGTAAAAAAACATTGGAATCCTTATGGAAATCGATACCTGATTTCTTGTAATTAAAAGAAAATTGCTCTAGCCACTGAACACTGCCGCAGGATTCTCCCCTGAGCTACAATAGATCTTTAGGTCGAAGTGGATTTTGCTTTAAAGCCACTCCCTCTTACATAACTAACATCATTCCCATTTCCTTAGATTTTGGATTTATGGTGCAATTAATTGGACAATGGATGGGTACTAATTGTCTCTCTAACATCTAGAACTGATTATTATTAAATGCCCCAGTTTTCTCAGTTGTCATAAAAAAAAAAAAGTATCAACATATAATTAAATTAAATTTAGTAGACATGGACCACAGTCCGTCTGCCAAGTCGACGTTAGTAACAGTGTACCCTAAATTATTCATATTTGGATTAGATTTTACGATTTTGAAATTTTAAAATATATAAAATAAGAATTAAAACTTTATAAAAAAAAAAAAAAAAATTGAAGTGAAACCGTCTCATTGTTGTTACATTCTCTACAAACATAAATACTTACTAGATGTTAAGTTGCTTCCAATTTCAATGAATGGAAGACTATAAACTTTATACAAAGACGTTTTTTTTTGAGAAATATATAAATATGGAACATGGAAACATGGAGGAATGTATGTGACTTTTTTTGGAAAAAGGTTTCAAACAAAAGTGATAGTTCCACTAATGTATAATTAGTGTTTATATAATGTTTAATGAAACTGGTCGATATTTTTATGGAGTAAATCTCAAAAACCTAAAACAACTGTTCAATAAAGACACACTTCCGGTCAACTGATTTACTACAAACTCAGAATTATTGTAAAATATTTATGATTAGATTATAATTAATTGGCATTAATATTATTATTATTATTAATGATATTATTTAGATGATGGAATCGTATATTAAAACTAAAATAGACATTAAAGTTTAGCATAACCCCCACTTCTCTCAAATTTCCTCCTTTAAATTAATTTTCACAGAAAAATTGTTTTAAATAAACTTTGTAGTTTTTTATATTATGTATTTTACAAAATATGTTTATAGAAAATTGTTGGTAATGTTTATTGAAAATATCGTAAAAAAATCTGAATAATTTATTCAATAAAGTGGTCCTTTTTCTGTCTTTGGAAATTTCACAGATAACTTCCTCTTCCGGATCCCATGGTAATGCCGTTGTCCCAGTGTGCTAGCTGTTCACATATTTCCATAAATACATACACTTGCACACACACACATATACACGCAAACCATTTTCTAAAAAACTGCTTTTTAAGTTCAGAGGTTGTCAAAACGTGTATTTCCGGTGAAAACTCGATATCCAAAATATCTATTTTACTGCAGTAAGTGAAAGTAATTAATATTTAATAATTAAATTGTTCTATCAGAAAATTTCTATAACTCGTTGTGGATCTTATAAACTGAAAAAAACTTTTGCTAAGAATTTCTAACAACTGCGAATATTATTAAAAATATTTATTAATGTTAAATTAAAATAATATTTAATATAATGGAGTTGATGAGGAGAGAAATTGGGATTGATTAATTAAACGAGATCTGAAGACACGGTTATAATATGGCTATAAGCTTACCCAAACTGCACTGGACTGTAATGATTTTATAGAATAAAGGGTAGAGTTATGACACGATGTGATGTATGGTTGAATCTGATCGATTGATAGATCCATGTCTAGATCTCCCACTGACTTATATACAGGTTCTCCCCACTCTAGCCTGCCTAAGTCAGAGAGTACCAGAGAGAGTCTGTTTTTCTCTCGGTCGGGCTTGGCTCTCTCTCGTGCCGTTACATTTAGACTTGATTTCTGTGAGAACTGGACTTTTACCTAAAAAAAATGGTATAAATTCTCTGATAAATTCACGCAACAAAGAAGGCATATTTTTTTAGCAACAAACTTCCATGGAATTAAATCATTTCCTGAATTAATCGTACTTATCATTTATCTAACTTGATTGACCGCAATTAAATGTTACTTGTTTATATTACGTATTAAAGCGAAATGTATAGAGCGCGTTTATAGAGGATTGTACCATGGACTTTACAACGTTTTGGATAAAAATGTACACCCTTATTATACTAGTTTAAAATCCGAGAGAGAGAGAGGCATTGTAATGAAGTGCAGGGGTGAGCTGTTGAATCTGAGCTGCATCGCTATATTGAGAATAGAGTAAATTTATGTACTTTGTGTAATTTGAATCAGGAAGAAGACGCTCCTCATTTTCTGGCAGTTTTGTCCAGTATTAAAAGAATTTCGGAAGCAATACTTGGGACAGGTAAGCCCGGCCACGTCAGAACTAATTGAGCAAGTGAACGGTAAAAACTGGGCAGGTTTGTGTGGATATGTTGAAGCAGCAGGCTACTATAGAAATTTTCTTATTAATCACTTTTAATGTTTAGTGGAATGGAAAAAAAATGTTCTCTTCATAAAGAGTAAATAAAATTTGTATTCTTTTCTTTCAAAGTTTTATTGTTATTTGGGTTTTAACATAGCAATTTTATGTTGCTTTTTTTTGTAATTTGTAATAACCACAAATAATTTTGTTGAGCAAAGAGATGAACATCTGCTTATACATTTCTTTTTTTTTTTTTACTTTAATTGAGCGAAATATTAATTTGAGCTAAAACCTCTGATAGACGGTATATGCTTACCATGTCATATCAGCTTACTTGTTTTCTTTGTAAATATACATATCTGTAAATATGATTAAATTAAGCTGTTTATCTATCTATTTATATTACGTTTTTTTTTTTATATGACACATGTTAATTTTAATTTGTTGGGCAGAATTGTGTTAACATGATTAATTTACTTTATCTATAAGATCTTTATACAAACGCTCATTTTAGCTTCCTACTTCACAATAATTTATTTTATTGAATACCTCTACCCATTCTTTCTTTGAACCAGTATATTTTTTTCTCTATAATTTCTTTAAAAAGTATATTAGAAATCTATTAGCAAGGCATCTTTACGTGAATAACAAAAAAACCGATATGATATGACCTGTCTCCAGATTTAATAATTATGTGTATTTTATGGAAAGTTTAATAAATTTTTAATAAATGTACGCTGTCTTTTTTTTTCTACCATTTATATATTTTTAAAATTGATAATTTTCTTCATATTTATCATTCTTACTAAAAGGATTAGTTAAGGGACAATCGAAACTTTAAAAAAAAAAATAATTTTGAGGAAACCATGATCTACTCCCTTTCCCAAAAACCAACATAAATTAGTTATCTCTGAATAACAAAAAAAAAAAAAACGTAATTCAAGAAAGTGATGGTCTCTTTATTCTTATAAGAGATTAGCGAAGGACAGGTCATGGTCCAGCTGCTTACCCTACACCGTTTTTCATCCTAGGAAAGTCCAGCTAGCCTCACTGTTTCAGGTTCCACAATTTGTCCTCACGAGAGAACATTGTCCAGGCCGGAGTGCCACTGAGAAAGTCCAGGCGCCAATGACCATAGATGTTTACGCGGCCAATTCAAAAAAATATAATCTCTTACTTTACTTGGTATTAACAAATTTTATGAAATCCGCAGTGTTTTATTAGAAAAATCAGAGAAAACTTAATAAAAAAACTATTCAGTAAAATCGCACATTCCGATTTATTATTATTCCGATTTCTTCAAATGCGGAATTTTTTGTTTTAATTTCCATTTCTAATTTGATGTTAATAATAATAGTATTAAACTACTGTATTATAAATTCATTTTATAGAGATAATAAAATGTTAACCAAGTAGAAATAGACCGCAGGAAAACAGTGGGCCCAGGTATTTGTCACAGAACGGACGGACGATTCCACCTTTACTAATCCGCCAGTGTCCGTGGGGCACAGGCTTGCTGAAATAATAATATTACCATTAAAAATTTACATCGCGTCGGATTGGCAACGAGCCCCAGTCTATCCAATATGCCTTCAGGATGACATGTCCGCAGATCACCTTGACGCTTGTCCCGAATTAGCGGACATTAGATCTCTCTTTAATGACAAGGATAATCCCTATTACCGATTTATCAATTTTATATTGGGCCGCGCGACATAAAATGGCTGAATAGCCTAAGTCAAAATGGCATAAGGAAAAAAAAAAAATAATAAACTAAAATAGTCCATAATTGGAAAACATAACCCTACTCCTCAAAGAAAATCGTTGGTGCCATTTTCGATAATATCGCAAAAAAAAAAACAAAAAAAAAAACGGAAAATTCAATTCAGCAAAGTTGACGAATTTTGAGAATAACTTCCTGTCGGATCTCATGATTATCCCCCTAAACTAAATGTCAAGTTCACATAAATAAACATATACTCGTATATTATACAAACACTCCCAGCCCATCTTCTAAAAATCTCTTTTTCGGACACAGGTAACCTCAAAATATGTATACCTGGTGAAAAATCGATATCAAAAATTTTACACGATCACTTTTATTTATTTATTTATTTTTTTAATTAATACAAATTTAATAAACCATTAAATTATATATACTGGTCATGTTTATGGTAGTATTATTTCAGAAGGGAGAATTGTTTAAAACTTCATTCATATATTACGGACATTCAAATATAAAGTTACCACGAAAGGTTCAAAATGTATTAATCACTTTTTATATAATATTTCTTTTTGAGTTTATGTATATAAATTTTTTGTATTAAACTTTATAACAATTAATGTAAAGAAAAAAAGAAATGTCTAATATTTTATGTCAAAGATTATGATATACGATAGAAATATGCAAAACAGTTTATTAAACTATAATGAAAAATTTATCTTGGTAGAAGGACAAAATTGATGTTTCACAATTTAATGAAGAAATCCTTCACGCTTGTCTTTTTGAATTATTACCATGAGAGTAAAGTTGTATAAATGGGTCTTATACACGGAAACTTCTCTAAAATTAAGACATGGGATACTGAAGATAATAAAAAGAAAATAAAAAAAAAAAAAAAAAAAACACAAACTAGATAATGTATTATTGGATCTTGTCTTCTACTGGGTTTTCTTCTTCTATTTTCATTTATTTTTTTATTTTATTTTTTTTTTCAAGTCTTAGCTACTAAAAGTGTTACTAGCAGAAGAGTGCTGCTCTCTGGTGCTGCAGCACTGTTTTTGTCTTACTCCATCTTTAACTTCCATCTCTCTACCACCAAGTACACCATTCTATCTCACTTATACTATACACACACACCGTTGCCGGATTTCTCCCTCTCCAACAGTACCACCCTGGGTAATAGATCAATATAAAGCAACAGCCTGCTAGGGGCTTGTTGAACGCACGTGATGGCAACACTGCCACACGTATTCTCCTCTTTCTATCTCACATACTACACATACAACGTAACATACATATATATATATATATCTTTACAGGATTACTAACTTAGAAGTGAGACAGCTGCTGTCTTATGATTAGTGCATTCTGTTTGATAATACTTCAATTTTGGTACAGTTAGGGTGATGAACGAATAGTGAAGATTTAGAACTAACAAGTTCAATATTCCCTAAACCAATGTTAATTTTTTACATTCTTCTTACAATTATAAGAAGAAAAAGAAATATTTACATCCGATTTCTTCAAATTGTTTTTTTTTCCGAAAATTTATGTTAGAGATTTCCTGATATCTGGGAAAGAGGGTTTTTTGTTTTTTCAAAAATATCATAAAGATTTTCAAACTTGATATAACGTTTTTGTTCGTCGACTAAACGACTTTTTACAGAGCGATACTAGTCGAAATCCATTAAATAGAATCAGTTTATTAACGGAATTTTGTTCTTTTTCAAGTTTTTTTTGTTCGTTTTTACTTTCTCTTAGTAAGGAGAAGGATCGTGTCAAATTTCCGATTTGGAGTTTCAGTTCAGTAAAATTGCGTTTTTGGTTGATGTGAATGTTGACCTATATCTTCGTGTCAGATGTGGTCGGTCAGGTGGTGATAACCAAAAGGTAAATCATGTTTTTTTTTTACTTCCGGTGATTTCTCCATGTTTGTTTGTTCAAACTCTCAATATCTTTCTCTCTCTCTCTCTCTCTCTCCCTCAGACATACACTTCCGCTGAAAACATTCACTGAAAATAAAACACTTATTTTCAATGTAAACACAGTTTTGAAATTTAACACTATCGTAACACTTTTTCTTCTGCTGTCGTAACAGTAAGTAAAATGTTGGACAATGGGTACATTCCTTCCTATTGTGAAAATCTTGCATACATCGAATATTATTTGATAATAGTACCAAATTTTTTCCATATATCAGAATGCCTTCTAAGGTAGGTACTATAAAATGTTACTAAAATTTAAAAAAAAAATGTCTGGTGTATTTATAAAAGCAAAATTTCATTATAATGAGATGTTTATACAGCATTGGCCAGAGTAGTTTTTAAAGAAAAAAGAATTCTTTGTTGTACGTACCATTTCGGGTACCATTGATGGATGCCCATCTTCAGGAGCTCTGCAAAAATTAGGAGCTTCGAAAAAAGGTATATTATAGTACAGTATTTTAGTGAAGAAAAAGTGCATAGATTTATAATAAATGAAAGCAAAATTTAAATTAAAGAAATATTAACAAAAACAGATTGAGCATAAGATATTAAAAACAAGAAATTATACTACAGAAATGGTTAGTTAATTAAATGAAAATTTTGTCTGTATTTAAAGAAAAAACTCCTCTAGCCATTGCCGTATAAACATCTCATAATAATTTGAAAGCCTGACATTTTGAATACCATTTCAAAATTTATTCATTTTTAATAAAAATTAAATTCTTTAATTTATTCAAATTAAATCCTTTTTGTGATAAAGTGTACAGAGTAAAGCCTAGTGTCATTGATCAAGTGACCATTGGTGCGAATAACCACGTTCGATTCCTTCAAGGTTTAAACATATTTACACAGCATCAGTATTTTTACTACTTGTTAATAACTAATAAAGTAAACAAAGATTGGACTTAGTAAAAAAAATTCTTTCACTAGTGTGCTGTGTTAACCAAACAGCCATTTGACTTAAATCGCTTTTACTTTCTCTTAATATTGTTTTGGTCAAAATTCATCAACCGGTAGTATGACTTTATTGAATATTTTATTTATTTTTTGCAATTTTTTGTTTTTAAATGGCTCTAAAGATTTCAATGAGTTTGACAAGTTTTGATAAATGCCTATCACTATTATTTGAATTTTTTTTTGTTCAGAAAATTGATAATGTTCCAGAAAATTGATGATTCGGGATATTTGTAATGGAATGAAAGGCGTGATGGGAGAATTCACCCATTAATACTCTCAAACAGAAACAAAACACTTCACTTATTGCTCAATGGTTTTTTTTCTTCAAAACAAGAAAATCACACGGTTACAGGCGCTTCAAACATGATGGAGTATTTCTGGGTATTGTGGGTGCGGCAAGTTGGGCCAGTAGAAGATCTGGATGAGAAAACACTGTGATGTTAATGGGATCTTATCGCTAAAGAAAAATATGAAATTAAAAGTTCATGGTGCAGGGTACTTATTATTTGATACACAGTAAGGAACAGAAGCGATTTGATAAAGTGTTTTTGATTGGTAGTTTTGAATTCGGTAGATATTGGATGGTTTGGCTGAACCCAAAAATTCCATTCCGTTTATCCAAAATGGTGTAGATAAGTCACTTGTTGTTTAGTAATAATTTTGATCGTTTGCAGAGAAATTGAGAAAGAAATTTGTATCGTCTGTTCAGTTTTTTCTGTTTAAGTTTTAGTATGAGGTTTCCATGTTAGACGCTTGTCAATGAAATGTCCTACATAACTTACACAGTCACTGGCTGGGGAGGATTTATGTTGTTAAAGTAAACGGATGGAACGATTTGTTTGCCTTAGGGAGAACATTGTGTAGTTGCACATACTTTCGTTTATTTTGATTCTCCATCATATGTAACTGAACCTCAAGGATTAAATGTGACATTGTAAAAAACGATAGGTAAGGACCGGGTTATTTTGAGAGGAAATCAGCGAATGTGAGAAGGAAAGTATAAGAGATATCAGTGGTTTGTAGGGTATAGAGAAGGGGGCCAAGGATATTGTCCTGAAGAACACCAACACGGATTTGTGAAAGAAGTGTTTACAGTGGCAAGATTTGAGGATTAATAAATATGTATTGAATAGAATGGTCTTGAGTTTAGCAAGCAACCCTGGGTGTCAGATGCGAACATGCGAATGCGAATGTTTGAGCAATAGTGTAAAAGATTCCAGGTAAGCATAGCCGGCGCTCAAGAGAGATCAAGATAACGTCTACAACGCAATGACATTGCTGTATTATAGAGTGTTGGGTACGAAAAACAAATTGATGAAGAGGGACGTATTTTTTGAAGTTTAAGAATAGGATCGGTTCAGGAGTAGTTTCTCGAGGACCTTACCTAGTAGGGGAAGGAAACTTATAAGACGTTGTGATGAAACACTGTTTACTGGCTTTATTGGGTTCAGGGATCATTACTATTTCGGAGAATTTCCATAGGTTTGGGAAGAATGTGGTCTTGAATCATATAGTTATGTTAAGAAGAATATGGCAAGTTTTGGCATTTGCAGGAGAATGTTTGTAGCGTTAAGATCATAATCAGAGAATTATTTGAGTGGCATGTTTAGTATACTACTTAACTTCAAGAAGGACAAAAGCTTTGGGTGGAAAACCAAAAGGGTAGTCGCCAAAAATTGTTAATGTGCAGTTGAGTTTTACTGAAAATGTAAATCTATCAAGAAAAATGGCATAAGGAGACCGTGAATTTAGATGGTAATTATTGAAACTAATGACGCAAATTCTTTTCCAATCATAAGTATTTCAATCTACGTAGGAAAGGCATATATTACCTATAAACTGGTATCAAAGTGATTTCCATTTCCTGATTAAAAAAAATTAAAAGAAAAGAAATAAAAATATATAAAAAACAAGCAAACTGTAAAGTGAGGAAGCAAATGTTGTTTCAATCAGTTGGTCTGTTTACTAAAGTTATGGGCCAATTGAATGCTTGTAAAGCAGCCATAAACTCCTTATAGCCTGGACTGTTGTGCTGGTTATACTCCACCTACCTCCACTGCACATCACCTTGGTCTCTTCAACTGGTGGTGTTAGTGTATATAGCTCAAGATGCTCGTTTGGGGCACGGGGCACTTCTCTTCTTTCGTTGTCTACTACTTACTCACTATGTATATATATATAAATATATTTTTGTGTGCGTGTTTTATGTGTGGTATGTTTTGTGTAAATATGCTGTTTGTGTATGTGTTTTTATATGTGTTTATTTTATGGGTTTTAAAGACGGGCGCCACATTTACACACACACACACACTAATATAACCTTCATCCACTACTAAACGGGCCATCAAAGCCGTTTATGGATTTTATGTTTGTCTGGCCATCACATATCTTTACTACCTATCGTCAGCCTGCCTACTTGTTTAGTCATTTTTATATTTCTTGCTTTATTTTTTGTTTACATCGTTATTTTTTTTGTTTTGTGTTTCGTTTTCTTTGCATTAATATCTAGGTTACCCTGAATGATTATTAACTGTATTAATTTTGCATTTAATAATAATGTGAAGGTTATTTTATATATATTGTTTATTTACATTGTTTCATCGTTTATTTTTTGAAATGTTTATCGCCTAATTGTTTTTATCGCTAGAATTAATTTCATATAAAATATACATATTTACTAATGTGTAGCGCGGTTTTAATTCCTTAAAAATCTATGACAAATAACTTAGCCTTCTAAATTTTTTATTGATTTTATTTATTTAATATTTTAAATCCAGAAGTAATTTACTAAGTTATCTTTTTATATAAATACAATTATTTATTAAAAATATAATCAATTCTCTTAACTCGGTATCGAAAAATTACACTCAAGTGTTATGCTATCCCCTTGTATTTTCAGATTTTTTCTACCTTCATTGTGTGGTCATTTTGTTGGATTCATTCCGTTCATTCATTCCAACTTCATTTCGTAGTCATCGACCGGTTGTGGGCATTCGCACAATATTCTTGATTTTTTTGATACAGCCGAAAGTATGTAAGTATGTAAAGTGTTTTGCCCAGTGCAAGTCCGGTGATAATATCACACACTATTTATCCAGTCATCCTGAAGATGAGCGAACGACTGAAACCGGTTGGTGATTACAAAATGAAGCTGGTTATCATGAGAAAAAGAAAAATCTCTGATGTTTCTAGCTTTACAGATAGAACTCTCATATTAACTGAATTAACACTTGATCGTTTTACTAATGGAGAAAAATTGTATATTATTTTCGAGCAGATGGCTTCCATTCTACAAAAGGCAAGAAGAAAAAAGAAGTGATTTTTTAAGTTGAATATCTTATTAAAATACATTCTGCCATTTCTTTCATTCTATATATTCTGATTCCTAAGCCGATTTTTTTTTTTATCTTGCCCTGAATTTCATTTTCTGTGCCGTTTTCTCCGATCCGGGTGATTGAATTTATTAGAACTAAATAATCTCTTGCCAATAATGTGTTTTTAATGAGGAAATCTTGTATAACCTGCTAAGAAGACTGAAAATATAAGAAGAGTCTGTTTACGGCGCTATGCATTTTTATGTAAGGAAATGGAAGTGGCAAAACTATATCTGGTATTTCATCCGTCGTAACATGCATATTTATATTGTTCCTGACCGGTTTCGGATTTTCATCTATCGTCAAAGCAAATTCACCAAGTTCGTGTAGTGGGTTCACTTCAACTTAATGTTACTGTCACACTCACACTCTCTACACGAACTTGGTGAATTTGGTCTGATGATGGATGAAAATCCGAAACAGTTCAGGAACAATATAAATATGCATTCTATGACGGATAAAATACCAGATGTTATCCTGCCTCGCGGATCCATCCACATATTCAGCAAAACTATATATTTACTTTAATTAAATATATTACGAATTAAGATAATGTACCATTTCTTTTGCTTTATGGCTTAAATTAAAAAAAAAAAAAAAAGAAAAAATGAAGAAATTTTAACAGGATATGCTGAGACTTCCCAGAAAAAGTCGTTACCAATCATTCACATTCAATAATCTCCATCCATTCTACAACTGACTTGTTGCTTTTACGATTTTCACATTGGATGAATGACATGTGTGATAAGGTGGTGAAGTGTTTATATATTATAGATGCAAGATACTATGAGCACATCCAGATACACCAATTTTTTTCAAATTGAGAAAACAATAGAAAAAACATCGCTATATCATTTTGTTCAAACATTTGCCTAGCTTATGTCATATTTGAGAGGGTATGAACAAGTATCGTTTAAAACAATTACCACTCTTTTAATTAAAAAAGAAGTTTGCTTTTTGAATTCAAGGAACATTAAAGAAAAAGCTCAGTTTCTAGTTAAACGGAAACAAGAAAAAACAAAAGAAACCTGGGTGGAGAAGGTAGAAAAAAAAAATAAAATAAAAAAAAAAAAAAAAACATAAATAAAAGAAAAAGTATATAAAAAGCAAGCGTCAGCAGCGTTCCTGGACTTGTCAATTGTAAAATGAGGTATTGATATAATGTGGTTAAAGAAGTGGTTGTCCTCAGTGGGAAGGAGTTTGGATGTGTTGACAGGAGGTGAAGTGGTTAGAGAAAATGTCGGTACCGAGTAAGTCAAAGGAAGTTCTCCGCATATAACAGCATGGACGGTTGTGGTTGGGGGGAGGGGAAGTTCCAATTAAAATAACCTTATACGGTTAGCTGAGAAGTGTCTATCGCTCTTTCACTTTGTGCTCGAGTGGCAGTAGTAGTAGGGGAGAAACCTGGAGATCCGGCGCAAAAAGTGGTCTTCCAAGTTGAACTTGCAACCCAACTGGAATATAAGAAGCTAAAGTCCACCACCACTCATCACACATCTTCTGTTCCAAGATTTCTTTTTAAATGTAAAAAGCTTTTTACCTTGTTATAAAATTTAAAAATTAAATTTCTTAAAATTCGTTTTCGAGAATAAGTAAATCGCTAAATTTTAATTGCAATTTTATGGTCTAATGTGTCGGTAATTGCTGTAAAGAATATAAAAAAATCTGGTGTGAAACACTCACACAACTTTCTCTTACTCCAGTTCTCTAAATGATAATTGACAAATTTTATAGTTTGTGTACCAAATTCAATGAAATTCGTCGAAAACTGAAAAAAACTGTCCAGTAAAAGCGCACTTCCGGTTTACTAATTTTCTTGAAACTCGGAATATCAGCCATCTATTTATTTCTAACTAATTATGGTTGGATGATAGAATTGTATAATCAACTAGGATAGCACTTTGATGAAAATCTAACTCCACCCCTCCCCTAAAAATGCCCTTAAAAGAATTTTTCCAGATAAATGTTTTAGATAAAAGTTGTAGATCTTTGCATGTTTAGTTTATATAGGGAGTTCCAAAAAAAATCGTCGGAGCCATTTTTGAGAAAATTGCGAAAAAGTGAATAAATCACTTAGTAAAGTGGTAAAGTAAACGCACTTCCGGTAATCCGATTTTATTCAAACTCGGAATTTCAACAACATATTTAATACTAATTAACATTATTTAGATGACAGAGTTGTCTTACAAACTGAAATAGCACTTTAGATGGAAACCTAACCCCATCCCCTCCCCTAAAAGTGCCCTTCAATGCATTTTCTCGGAGAAATGTTTCAAATAAAAGTTGTAGCTCATTGCATGTGTGGTTGATGTTTGACGTTTAAAGAAAATCGTCGGAGCCATTTTTGAGAAAATCGCAAAAAAGTAAAAAA